>JAFBJR010000238.1:29487-455681 GCA_016785285.1 Brachirus orientalis | reverse complement strand
GCCCCCCCCCCCCCGCACCCTGCCGTTAAGGACAGCCGTGAGGTGGGACGGTCCGGAGCAGCTTTGATTCAACCTTATTTCGTCACGTGTTGAGTCTTGTGGTGTTAATGGGCCAAAATCATTTTTAGATGCCAAAGTGTGTTATTTCTCATAGTCGAGCCGTTTACATGGCACAACGTTGTCAAAGTATTCAACCGCCGCCGTTTTCCCCCCTCCTCCCTGAAAGCCTCGTTTACGGTCTGCAAAAAAAAAAACAAAAAACAGGCAGCATTATTTTCTACTGAAGCTCACCACTCGCCTTAACCAGGGAGCGTCGTATCAGTATTAGAAGAGTAGAAGATGTTGTCAGTCAGTGGTTTGTGCCAAGTCCAGGTTCAGCTTCCGTGTACAGTCAAACTCCCACTTCACGTCAGAGTCTGGAGTTTCCGCCATTTCCTCTGGAGCAGAAAGTCTGAAATTCTTTCTGTTGTCGCGGCGATAATGATGAAGGAGAAGGAGAGAAAACGAAGACGTCTGTTTGGGAAAGATGCCGCTCTCTGCCTGGTTGTTGTCTCCCAGGCTAGGCATGGTTATTAGAAACACGGCCGAGAGTGGAGCGGGGTCTTATTGGAAGAGCGGCAGGGGAAATAAAGTGCTCATCGTCGGCCGGAAAAGGAAGGGTCACGTCAGCGGGTCCGCGCTAAAACAAAACAACAATCCAGAGCTGAGATGAAGGCAATACCTGCTTTCATTATCCTCTCAAAGACCAAAACCCAATACCAAAACTTTTTATGATCTCATGAAGGGAGGCCAGAAGACTTTATGCAGTACACACACACGCACACACATAAGCAGTGCCAATAATCACCACCACACCTGCACCAGAGTACGGACTTTCTCCAGAGCAGCTCTAGCACACGTGAGAATATAAATGTGTGGGAATTCTCCAGATAAAATCTGAGTGAGCCCATGTGAGAACGCAGCAGGAAAATCTACAATTCGAGAGTCGCACGTAATATGAAGCAATATTTAAAGTTGCTGTCCTCGTGCAACAAGGTCCATGGTTCAACAAGGTCCATGGTGCTCAAGCTTCCTCTGGTGGCACTTGAAGGAAAATCAGAAATACTGTTCTACTGTTTATACCAGGGCATGTGATTGAAGTGGAGCTGAGGACAACCAAATATTAATAATGAGAATCACCTTATTTCTCGCTTCATCCTAATCTTATTTTGCTATGCCAGTGTCTGTAGTATATGGTAAGGAAGAGGAGTGTGATGACAGAATTTCCTTATATCGGAATAAATCTGCCTCCTGTCCTTGGCTGACTTTGCTCCGCCTATTTACACCACTGTATTTTAACGGTGGTGATAATGGTTTTACTTCCAGAGCTCAGTATTTTCTCAGGTGGTACTTGGCATAAAAATAACTTGAGAAAGTTTGGGTAAATATATACCTGCCAACATGCCGCAGTTCATACAAACCAGGTCATGTGATGTCCAGATTTCCGTAGAGGGCAAACATATATAGCTGTGACTCATTTTTGGCTAATGCGATGAATGCTAGCTGCGTTCATCGCAACACTTGAGAAACAGCTTAAAATCGTGTGATGCATATTTTCACCTTTAGCTGAATCTGCTTTGTCTTTGTCCAAACTTTGGGGGGGAATCTCAGATCGCATTAAATGTCAGTCAGAAAATTCCCATGGAAAGTTTGCAATTTGGAATATTGCCTGATCTAAAGTTCCCAGTCCCATGGAAAGTTTTTGGAAATTTACTGGTAATGTTTCAGTATTCTCCACATTGACTTTGTATAAGATCTCACCGGGTGAAAAGTTTGCGTTGCGTTCGTTGCAAAAGTATCTGTGAACGGCAAACTCTGGAGAAAATCCGAACCAATTTTATGTCTTGAAATCGGTTTATGACAGCTGGACAAAATGGCGTCCCAGACCAAGCGGGTTTTCTGCGTCGCTTTCATGTCGGAAACATCCCAAAAAGAAAATTGCGCCCGTCACGTCCTCACATCACTCTCGCACAACTTTTATTCGTTAAATGTAGAGGCTCGCAGCAAGTAGCCGCCATTTTAGCTGTCCCGTGACAAATCTGCCAAATCCCACCGAGTCACACTTGGCCCAAAGTGTCTCACGTCCGTCTTTGTCTCGATGTGGAAGCACAAGTGGGTCGTGGACGCAGAGTTTCTGTGGAGCGGCTCGGCTCAGGGGCTGTCATCGCCGATGCTCGTTGTAATCTCTCTCTATCTTGTCACTGTTCACTTCTCTGTTCTCCTGCTTTCTTAATTATCTTAAGTGCTATTTATCAATGAAACAATGAAATCAGAAAGAACAAAAAAAAAAAATGAACTTCTTGTTTCTTTGCATTATGGCTTATGTCAAGTTTTTTGAGGAAAAAAAAAAATGTTTGTGTGTTTCTGTGCCGTAAAAAAAAGAGCTTGTTGTCTCTAGAAATTATCCAATTTTTTTCTTCTCGTTGTTTTTTTTTTTTCTTTCAATTCTCTTTTTTTTTTTTTCCAGTAGTTACAAAAAGTTATTGTCTTGAGAGAAGCCAAAGTCAATGCATTTCAGTGGATCCTGTAAGTTTGATGTATGTTTGTTTGACAATACTTCGAAAAATCTGTCACTGGATGGGATTTAAGAACTACAAAAAATGCAGGCTTTCCTATTTCTACAACTGATTGTACTTATGCATTTTGTACCAGTGGAATTTTTTTATACTGGAGATTAAAGGATACAACAAAAAATCTTAGAAAAAAACGCGTCTGGCCTTGTGGTGTGGCCTGACCCTGACTGGTCCCCGAGTATGATTTCTAGCTGGCATCGAGAAAAGTTGGCTTTTGATAACAAGATTTCTTTCTTTCTTTCTTTCTTTCTTTCTTTCTTTCTTTCTTTCTTTCTTTCTTTCTTTCTTTCTTTTTATCTCAAAAACAGAGGGTAGGTGAGTGTCAGAACTTTGATTTAATTTCTGCTTTATAAATAGTTCTAGCAAGTTTTGTCTATACAACCGCGGTAAGTTTCATTTGACTTCTGTATTGTGCCGTCTACACGATAAGACAACCATAGAAAAAGAAGGAGTAGAAATATTTAGTCACCTTCAGTGGATTAATGTATTAGTTTAATAAAGAGAACAGCTACTTAGAACTTCTTTTTTTGTTTTTGTTGCTTTTAGCTGTTTAGATTTTTCCGGTTTCTCTGTCCTTCTCTGTGAACTAACTGTGTAGCTGAAGCAGTCAGAATTATTTTTGTAAACGTATGTTCTTGTGTGATGCAGTTTTTTGCTTCTGTCTCCTATATTAAACCATTTTTCCTAATACTTGTCTCTCTCTGTGTTGTTATGTTCCAGTGGCTGTCTGATGTCGTGCTGTTTCACAACCTCCTCCCTTTCTTCCTCCACTCTTTCTCTCTCTCTCTCTTTTTCCTTTCTCTTTCTCCTTCATGCACATGTTCGTGTTCTTTTGTTTTTATCACATGGTAAAGTTAACTCCATCCCCAGTGACGACTCACGACTCTGTTCTCACTGAACATAGTAAATATACATCCAGGTGTTTTGTATGTATATTACTGTGTAGCCCAAGTTTCGGTGTGACAGTAAACAAAAAAGTTAAAAAAGTAAAAAAAAAAAAAAAAAATCTAGCTGAGAATTCAAAATGAATCAGCCAAAAAAAAGAGAAGCACCTTAGCTTGTTTTCTCCTAGCTCGTAGAGATAATTTGACATTTTGGGAAATGCATGTGTTTTGAAGGGACTGGGAGTTAAGGCTAAATGCTATAAGGTAGCTAGCCACATGGCTAACAGCACATTATTTCGTTAACTGTGCATGTCTCTTCCTGTTTTCTGGGCAGATTTTTGTCTCGCAGCGTAGCCCTCCTAGCAAACAAGTTTGCTAAATGTTGGTTATTAAGATTGCTGGCTGTTGTAGCCGCCATTTTGGACTGTTCAGCTGTCAGTTAGCAAGCTTCAGCATAGTTAGCGTGGTCGCTTAGCCTACAGGACAAAGAATTCACCACAAATTCAATAGTGTCAATAAATGATAAACAATTGCTTGTTTACATTGTGTTTGTCGACGTTAAATAAAGGTTGAATAAGTTGTACATTAAGTTAAATAACTCCTAATTTCATTGCTTAATGTTTTGTAACTGTTAGCTAAGAGCAGGTTGGCTGCTAGCTCGCAGCTGTCCGCAAAAAAATACTTTGCTCGATACAGAAATATTTTGACTAACGATGAAACATAAACATCAACTCTAATCTTTGGTCTTTTGTGGTTTTTATATCTTTAGTACTATTTTCTAGTCTTTATACTAAGCGAACTAGCTTTTGTTGAAATGTGCTATTATTCTGCTCACATTAAAAAAGCAAATGGATGTTTTTCCCAAAATGTTTAATTATACCCTCGAATACTGCATTGTCCTTTTTTTAGATTCTCGATTTTTCTCAAGTTGAAATTGGCGTTTCTCGCTGTAGCAACAAAGATAAAAGTAATTGGCTTTAGCGGACTCATGTCCGCTGTGAGTTCTCCCTCGTCGGGGATCTTCCCTGTGCTGTCCGCTGTCCTGGGCAAGGCCTGTCCACTGTATGTCCACTCTCTGTGTCCAATCCACTCCCGTACTGTCTCACCGTCACAACTGCATCCCCAATAGAGAGAGAGAGAGAGAGAGAGAGAGGAAAGAGAAGTCAAAGGTCAAGGTTTCCGCCGGTCATTCACAGAAATCCCGGAAGGTTAAACGTGTGTTCAAACAAAAACAACTGCTTTTCTTCGCTCACTGAAGGTCACAGACGTTTAAAGTCTTTCAAGGTCCAAACATTTGGACCATACTGGGCTAACACTCGCACTTTTAAAGCTTTATATTTATTTATTTATTTATTTTTTTCATCTGTAAAATTCCACACAGCAAAAATTCGAGTGGCCGTACATTCTGTGCTCTCTGGCCGATTATAGCATCTTTTCCTTTCATCACTGCACCAGTCCACCAGATCTGTTATTAAATATTGATTGTGAGGTTCAGTCGAGGCATACAATAAACCTCTATTATTGCCAACGCGTGGCCTGTAATTCAAGAAAATGTCTGCAGCTCAAGATTTTTTTTATTATGCTTTTTTTTTTTCTCAGATGTTTTTGCTCTTTGGGTTTTTTTTTTTTTTTTTTTTTTTATTCCCTCACATAGAATCAGTTTTTAAGACATGAAAGCAGCCAGTGAGTGAAGGTTGTAGGCTACATGCCAATGTGCATTCACACACACACACACAGAATAACCTTAAATTCCACTGTGGACTCGCTGAGGAAAAGGCGAGCGTGTGATGATGACAACAACATCAGCTGCTGTCCAGGAAAATTCAAGGTAAGGTCCAAACAAACATATTTGTACGGATGTTGATATTTGAAGGTGAACTTTGCACACACTTTCTTTCAGCTCTAACATTTTAAAATGCACAGCGTGTCAATGATTCTGCAATTTTGTGTCCTTCTCAGAAATGAAGAGCCTTTCAAGCTGAATTTGGGTCATGCAACATTTTTTAAAAAAAAAGGGGAGATTTTCTTCACTTAAAAACTATAATTATGAAATTTCACCGGGAGAAAATGCACTAGAAAGTATAAGTGGAGGATAAAGAAGAGAATGTAAAGGATGTTTTTACAGCACTGTATTTTTTCCTTTGACAAACCGTGCTTTTTCTACTTAAATCTAAGTTAAATCTTAATTCAAATTCACATGAAGGATATTTGTCATCATTATCCTCATTTCCTCAAAACAAAAGAAAACCTCTGTCTCAAAAATATGTGATGTTCCTTTTAAAATAAACTGCATTGAAATATGTTTTGTAAGGAACACATTTTTTGTCCAAGGACATTTTTTTTAAAGGATTTTTTCTTTCGGTGGATGTTTCATCATTAATTAACCCTCGCGAGGTTAATTTTGTAAGGAACACATGTTCTCAAATTTTGTTTCCTCAAAGAACATGAATTCCCAAATAAGTTTGATGATGGAACACATTTTCTCAAATTCCTTTACATAGGGAATATATTTTCTTGAAGTGTGTTTCGTAAGGAATCTATCTTCTCAAAGCAGTTTTGTAAGGGAACATGTCTTCTCTAATGAGTTTCACAACACACTTTTCCTATAAAACATATCTTTTAAACTATATTTCGAAGTGAATGAATTCGGGAATAACGTTAAGCGAAAGACTTCAGTTAAAGACCAGGCCGGAACATCACTTTCATTTCCTCATTTAGACTAAAAGTACTTCAAGTTGTTAAAACACTTGAGCGGTAAGCACGTCTGTAGACATGTAAACATAAACATGAGCTCGAGTGTGACTGTGGTCTACAGAAATGTACGTTGACTGGGGTTGCAACAGCACAAATATGTCCAGAAAACCTTGACACAGATTGAATCTAAAAGATTTCTTCAACCTGAAAAAGCTTGAAAACAGCCATCATGAAGCTGCCCGGCTGCATGACCCATGAATAAATCCCACAATCAATATCAGCTTATTTATAGAGAGTAGACAGCAGTGGATCAATAAAGCAAACATAAGATGAAATCAGAGTCACGCTCCATGAAATGTCCAAACGATGGTGATGTTTGTGGAATATGGTGAGGAGACCGACGTTAATTCAGGTCGTTAGATGCCTTCAAGTGAACTTTTGTTCTTGCAGTGTGACATTTTGAACACAGCAGTGTCAGTTCAGTTGAAGTTCTAAGACAAATGAACAACCTTTAATGCTTCATTGACCAAAATAACATTACATTAAAGTGATACTTTTCAGGTGTAATCAGTGTAAACATGGCTGCAGACAGGGAAAAACTGATTTTAGTGAGTTACCAAAAGACTCTAAGTCTAAGTCTACGATATCTTAAGAATATGTTCATGCCTTTGTCTCATCTCACTGTTAAGACAGACTTTTCCAAGAGGAAACTGAACTTTGGAAACCACTCACTCTCCCACACCAAAGTCCATAGAGGAAATCAGTGATTTTAGCTCACGGGGACACAGGAGCTGCTGGTCCACTGCTGCCTCGTGTGGTCAGTTTGTGTCACTGAGGTAACTTTGAACGATGGATTTCAAACACAGAAGTCACAAAATAAGACGTTTGAAGTTACTGATGGAGGCAGCAGTGGGTCAACAACTCCTGTGTGCTGTGATGTAAAATCACTGATTTTCTCTATGGACTTTGGTGTGGGAGAGTCGAGAGTTTACAAACTTCAGTTTCCTGTTGGAAAAGTCTGTCTAACAGTGAGATGAAGACGTGAACACATTCTTAAGACATCGTAGACTGAAGCTGACATAGATTTTATTCACTGAGTCTATTGTTAAGTGGCTAAAATCTGTTTTTTTTCTCTTGTATCTCCACTGGCAGCAATGTTGTCACCGAGTGAGTTATATAAGCTCGTACAACCGCACTTTATAAAACCCTGAACTATCATTTCGTTGAACTTTTACAGTGAGGAACCACTTTTTGATTTTGCCTCCTGAAGGGGACGAGAAGCTCTCAAAGCACCAAACCACACAGCTGCTCTGGTATTCATGTTTTCACAAGAGGCAGAAACAAGACGAGCTGCAGCTCTGCACACGCACACGCACGGCCACATTCTCCACAGACGTGTGGAAACGTCTTCCTGTGAGGATGGAGACAGAACAGCAGAGGGACGAGTGAGCTGCAGAAGAGAAAGAGGACGGTTTCGCTGTGAGGACATGATGTTCCTGCGCTGCAGCGTCCCTCGGGGAGGTCAAAGGTCAAAAAAAGGATCTGTTGGACTAACTTAATTTATTTTAAAATAATATACATTATTTACATTTTTAAGCTTTTAGTCACATTTCAAAGATACATCTTTTCGACTTGAAAAATTCATTTATTTTAAAATAATATACATTATTTACATTTTTAAGCTTTTAGTCACATTTCAAAGATACACCTTTTCGACTTGAAAATGACGACGTCATCTCGACGTCTACTTTTCCCTCTCACTCGTGGTGTCACTGTGTCATGAGGAAAATAAAGACGACTGGGACTCAAACTCCTTGTGTTTTTGTGCAGGTAATTAAATTTTGTAGCTGATCAAAGGAAACACCAGAGAGACTTTGTCTTCCTGTCTTTTTTTTCCTCGTCCCCGTCTCTCTTTTTTTTGAAATGCTCAAATCTCTTTGAAGAAGTAAAATGACTTTTTTTTTTTTTTTCATTTTTTGTGAGACCAAACATTTGCAGCATTGTTCAGTTTGTCAGGTTTAATTACAGTTTGTCACAGACGGTGAGTGAATCGTGGCTGCAGCAGAGTCGGGCGGTGCACTGCTGCCATCTGGTGCTGAAAATGAGGAATAAATGGCTATTTTATTCAAACCAGCACAACGTGCGTGCAGCTTGTGTGTGTGTGTGCGTTTTAAACCATAGGCTCTTTGATGAGATTAGCTCAGAAAAGTGTGGCCTTCATTAGTCCTGATTCTCTGTATCACTAATGAGCCTTCAGAGCTTTGATCTTCACCACGGACGAGTGTGTCTTTGTGTGTCTGTGTCGTCATAACAACTCTCTTCCACACTGACATGTTATTCGCAGTCAGTCTCCTCTGAATATGCACTAATAATCTAGCGAATTTGTTCGTCTCTGGCCCTGAGATGAACTGCTGACCTGTCCAGGGTGTACCCCACCTTTCACCCCCCGTCAGCTGGGATTAGGCACCAGCGCTCTCCCCATGACCCTCATTTAGTGGATAAAGCGGTGGAAGACGAGCGAGTGAATCTGAACACAACAATTTAGGATTTTAATTCAACTTTTAACTGATCACAGAGAAACAGGAAATTGGAAAAAAAGAAAAGAAAAAAAAAGCGGTGTCTCAGTCCACCTCCTCTGTCGAGTGATGGTTTCTCCGAGTTCACAAAGATGGCTTCCTTCACTCCTCTTTCAAACCATCTGTCTTTTTCCTGGCCAGAATCCGAACATTGTCATCCTCAAAAGGGTGTCCCTTGTCCTTCAGATGAAGACGGACAGCTGAGTCCTGTCCAGATGTGCTGGCTCTTCTGTGCTGTGACATGTGCTTCTGCAGTGCAGAGGTCAGGAACACATTGTTACATTGCACTGCATAAAGGGAATTGTTCCATCTATGATCTGTCGTCTTCTCTGTGGAATGTTCTTGTGTCGGAGGTCTCGATAAAGGCCCAGTTCGTTGTTGTGTTGTGGTCTAAGGTTCGTTTGTGCTCCAGTGGGTGGTGGGAGTTGAACGGACCAAGAAGGTCAGACTGTTGTCTTTCACCTCTTCTAGGTGGATTTGATGTTCTTGTCTATGTTGTTGATGTGGTCTGTAAAGTGTTCCACCTCCTGTGTTCTGATCTCGACCCAGGTGTCGTCCACGTATCTCAACCAGTAGCTAGGTGCAGTTCCACTGTTACGAGGCCATGTAGAGGTTGGCCACTGTGGGAGATACGGGTGACCCCATAGCGCACGCATGTTTCGGCCTGAAGGAACCTTTGTTGTACTGGAAGTCGGTGGTGGTCAGGCAGAGGTCGAGCAGGGAGCGGATCTGGTCTGGAGATCTGAGGAAGCGTGTTGAGTGAGAGGTGAAACGTCTTCAACTAAACTCAAGCGAGTCCAGTCGTCTACAGTTACTACAGAAGACTCGGACCTGAATGACTGAGAATCCTCACAAACACGTTGATCCACTGCTGCCTCCATCAGTAAGTTCAAATGTCTTATTCCTGTTGAGATCCTTTGTTCAGATTCACCTCAGTGACACCAAGTGACCACACGAGGCAGCAGTGGACCAGCAGCTCCTCCAATCGCTGCTTTGAGGTAAAGACGTGAACATGTTCTTAAGATACTGTAGATTATCATCGATTAAACTTTGTGTCACTCTGTAAACTGCTCTCTCACTGCTGGTCACTGAGATAAACCCGAACAAAGCCAAAGTCACAAAATAATAGAGTTGAACTTCCTGATGGAGGCAGCGGTGGATCAACAACTCGTGTGTGCTGTGGTGTAAAAATCACTGATTTTCTCTATGGACTTTGGTGTGGGAGAGTGAGCGGTTCTGCTTTGATCAGACTAACTTTCACTGACACAAAATAAACGGCCATACTGTGAAACAGTTGGTTTCATGTCTGAACCTGCAGCTCGTTTACAGATGTGTATCAGTGATGATGATCATCATCATCATCTCCGTCCTCTCTCTCAGTTCCTCACTTTCACCTGTAGAGGTCACTATGAGCCTTCACAAGCAGAGGTCCGACATGAGGATGAAAACTTTATTGTTCCTCGCAAAGGAACTTGTTATTCGAGTGTTTCTGCAGCTTTTTTTTTTTTTTTTTTTTTTTACAGTATAATATAAATAATCAGTAACTGTTTTACACGAATTCACTGTTTATTATATTATTTTACAACTGATGTAAAACTTCTTCAAACATCAAATCTACTGCTGCAGGTGGAGTTTAATGTTTAATTCCTATTTTTTTAAATATATGCATTTATATTTTATTCTTAATAATATTCCACATTTTATCTATTATGTTTAATATATTTTATATTGTTTAAAGTCCGTTATACATCATTATTATAATGTGCTGTTGAAACACAGACATTTAATAAGTCTGTACTTTGGTGTGCATTTATTTAAATATGAATGAATTCATTGTTTGTTCTCCATAAAACAAAATTAAACACTTCACAATGAAAGAGGTGTAAACTAATTACCTTATTACCTTCTTCATTAAGAGGTTTATTGTTTGTTTCTTTTTTTAAATTAGAACTATACAACAGTAAAATATATGACAGTAAATATCAGTTTTTACTATTTTTTTTTTTTTACAGTTTTTACTAAGCTTCTAGTTTTTTCAACTGTTTCTGCTGTTTTTTTTTTTTATGTATTTCTATTTTTACTGTTTTCTTGCGGTAAAAGGGGTAATCACAGTTAAAAATCCTATAGAAATAAAGTAAAAGAATATATATATAAATTGTAAAACCAATAAAACAATGAATGTACAATAGTAAAAACAATAGAAACACAGTAAAAACCATTAAAAAAAAACTGTAGATGATGTCTCTATTACAGTAAAACCCCAGAAGAATCCCGAGTTATTTGCGGTTCAGACTTTGAGGAACACTGAAGCAAACGGCAGATGGCTGCCGCTCCTGCCGCTCCTGCGGCAACCTCCACACGATGACCTGAGCTGAGAGCAGCGCGCCCAGAGGCGCGGCGCGGCGCGGCGCGGCAGCTACTGTAAACCATTGGGGGTCAGTGCGGTATGTGTATGCAGCGTACACCGGTGGGGCGGTGCGGTGAGTGCGTGCGGTGGGGGCGGCAGCGCATTGGCTACCTGCCTGTGTGGATCCTTCAGTAGCAACTACGGCTTCTTCTTGTTCCCTCTCGGAGTTGTTCAAGTCCGGACTTCCTGGTTACAGGACCGTGGAATTATTCTGCTCCGCTCCGGCGGAGGACCGACCCGCAGCGGTGAAACCGAGCCGCGGGAGCCGGAGAGCCGAGAGCAAGGTGAGCGGCGTTTGAGGAGTTTAGTTGTAGGAAGTTGAAGCGTCAGCGCGGTGCTGAATGAAACGAACAGTCACGGTTCTTGTGTCAAAGTGAAGTCAAACATGGCGGCGGAGCGATGTGAACCGTGTTTTTATGATTCGGATTATTATTATTAATGTAGTTTTAGATCAGTGAAGAAGCTTTGTGGTGTTTTATTAGAATCAACTTTGAGCTTATTTGTATTCACCGAGGCCTGTTCAACCAAACCAAACCAAACAGCTACTGTCGAGCTAACAGAGCAGCGCTGAACACTTCCTGTTTACTCCTTCAAAATAATAGTCTATACTTACAAACCCCTGCAGAGGCTGCAGGAAGCGTTTGTTGTGTTTGTGAAGCATATTTGATCTAAAATGAGTCATTAATAACATACGTTTACATTTATGAATAATAATGATATTAATAATATGGTTTATTTATATAGTGCTTTGTACAACGTCAAAGTCGCTTTACATTAAAAGCACAAGAATGAATAAGATTATTTATGAGGAAAAAAAGAAAGATTAGAAAAATAAGTTGTAGTTTTTAATTACCAAATTTACTGAATTTGGGTAGAGAATATTTTAATGTTAAAGAAATCAGTTTTTGTCAACATAGTTTATTAAGGACCAAACCTAACTGCTCAGCTAGTTTTCAATTAATTTGGCACATTAAACTGAAACCATTCCAGTCATGTGACATCATTATTCAATGTATTCTTTCTACATGAAGATTACAATTAAATATTTATTGAATCACCTTTCTGAATTATAAAAAAAAAAATCCTCACCGTGTATAAAGTAGCTATATGTATTTGCTCATGAATTTATATATGGGTTAACATTAAATTTATTTATTGTAATTTATTGTATTGGATGTTCTTCTTCTTGTCTTCCTTACCTGATGTGTATGCTGCTGTATCAAAAGAATTTCCCCTCGGGGATGAATAAAAGTACTTCGTATTCGTATTCTTATTCGTAAGAAACAGCAGTAAAAGAAGAAAATTAAATATAAAAACAAAATAATTGGCTTTGATATGTCACATGCATTTTCATTACTGTATAATATTATTGTATATCAATAGCATTTCCTTCTCTTTACATTTAATTTTCTACTTATTTTGTTTTTTTTCAGCCTCTGGTAATTAATGTTATTTAATTCGAATAGGTGCTTCTTTTACCTCAGTGGTATACAAACTGAAACACCTCTGTTTACAGTAAAGCAGCTTCAAATCCTGGAAAATCACCATCACTTCCCCTAAAAGAGTTTCAACACTGTGTTAAAACTGTAATAGCAGATTCACTGTGTTAATAGTGACACTCTTATAATCATGTAGTAAATGAACATTTGCTATCAGATACGAATAAAAACAATAATAATGATTACACACATTTTAATTACAACGAGAATAAATCGTTGTAAAAACACAAAATGTAAATAAATATTTATAAATCATTATGGCTATTATTTATGTTAAATAACCCATGTTTAATTTTAACGTCTTTCCCCTCAGTTTTATTTTTAAGGTCGAAAAGCTTTATTTCCGGTCGTATTTCTGCTTATTGTTGCGACTCTGACGCGGTCGAACCGTCTGCAGCGAGATCGATGCGTCCGCTCAACGGTAGCAGCCAATGAGAAGCTGCTACCGCGAGCTCGGAGGCTCGTGATTGGCTTCTGTTGCCTGTCAATCACCGCGATGAGCTCAGCGCTGCAACTGCGATTGTTTAATGGAGTAAAGATGAGCTCGTTTACGTTTTTAAAAATCTACAAAATAAAAGCGCACATTTGCAAACAAAAGCGCGTGGTTTTTATAACGCTCGTGTTTTTTTAATATAAAACGCGTTGCTTCGTGTCAAGGAAAAAAATAAGATTACAGCTGAGTGAAGTTACAGTAAACGTCAATAAACCCGGATGTACGGCTGTTCTGGCTTCAAAATAAAAACAAAAAGTTTGATAAACAAGTTTTTTTTTACTGAAGTCTTTGAATGTATGTGTTCGTCTTTTTATTGTTTTAGTTATTGATGATGAATGTTTTTAATGAGCTTACTATAAAAATAGCCCCTTGTAAATGAAACAGCGTGTAATACCCGACCTATTCTAAAAAATGTAAACATCTATGTGTGGTATAACAACAGAAAATATGAGAAGACATATTAGAAAACTTTTATATACAACCTTTTTAAAGCTGTTTTGAACCAATTCCAGTGTAAAATCAATTAATTGATTATAATTAATTTACTGTATACCTCATATGTAAATACTCATAAATGCACAATATTTACTTATACAGTACATACTTACACACTTTGTAATTTCATGATTTTGTTATGTATTCCTTTATTTTCTGGAATACACCTTGTGCTAAAATGTAATGATAATTTAAAACATAGTCATACATATATATCTCCTTACACATGTCATATGTTGTTGTTCTATTTATTTTAATTACATGTCTATAATCACTTGTTAATATAATATAACTGTAAAATATAATATACTTTAATGTCTCCTTGAGGAAGTTTTTGTTAGTTGCCTCCCTTAAGAAGAATTTAGGTGAAAACAAAGCAATTTCCCTAATTAATGTGATTTTAATAGTTGTTAGGGCTACAATTAAGTGATTCCTGGGTCTTTATTTTGAAATTGTGAGACAGGAAATTGTCTCTGTTAGGGTAAAGACATTGACAGTGGTGTGTTTTTCAATCCTTCCTGTCCCGCTTCAGGATAATGCGGCTTAACTGCAGCTTTGTAGGTAGAAAACGTGAGGCTTGGGTACTTTTAGTGTGAAGAGCAAGAAAAACAAGGAGAACAAACTGAGACAAAAGCAAACAGCTAAAGTAAACACATGTCTTCTTCAGCTCTGCTGCTGCAGCAGGTAACATGAGGAAAAAGTGTAAGGCTGCGGTGAAACAAGCTCAGGGTCAGGGTCAGGGTCAGGCACTCTGCTGTGTCAGCTTTTATTTTGAAGCCATTGTGTCAGTGCTGCTGAGTCGCTCTTCTGGGATCAGGCCTTTCCCAGCTCGGATGCAGGAGCAACATTCCTGGGAAAGGCAAGTCCCGTCACACGAACGTTAACTCACACAATCAGCTACTGATACACACATTAAAGGGGTAGTTCAGGTTTTCTTAAGTGAAGGGGTTTGAATGTGAGCTACTTTGTTCATAGTCAGTGTGTGCGTGCGAGATATAACTTGACTGCACTTCCTGTGTCGACAAGAAGGCGACACATAAAGGTACGAGCTCAGTGAAAATATAAACAACAGCAGGGATGAAAGAAGAACAGACTTCCGCCACTTAACAAAAGACTCACCTGATAAAATCTACGTCAGTTTTAGTCTATGATGTCTTAAGAATATGTTCACGTCTTCTCACTGTGAGGGAGCTGAAGTTTGTAAACAACTCACTCTCCCACACCAAAGTCCATAGAGAAAATCTGTGATTTTACATCACAACACACAGGAATTGTTGATTCACTGCTGCCTCCATCAGTAAGTTCAAATGTCTTAATTTGTAAATTCGGCATCTGAAATCCTTCATTCAGATTTACCTTAGTGATACAAACTGACCTCACGAGGCAGCAGTAGACCAGCAGCTCCTCTGTCCCTACGAGCTAAAATTGTTCATTTTCTCTATGGAGTTTGGTGTGGGAGAGAGACAAAAAAAAATTTTAGCCACAAAAGACTCAGCTAATAAGATTTATGTCAGTTTAAGGCTACAATATCTTAAGAATATGTTCACATCTTTACTGTTAATCAGGCTTTGTGTCCTGTGTGCTATGATGTAAAATTTCCCCTACTGAGAGTGAGTTCAACTTTCATACAACCACACTTCAAAAAACCTGAACTGCCCCTTTATATCATGGCGCTTTATTTAGTTTACGCAATATAACATTAATCTGAGTATTTTTGCACTTCAAATAAATCAGACGTTTTGTGACGATGACAAAATCTCAAATCTGTCAGTTGTAGATTTTCTCTACTGATATGTTTCCAGGTTAAAGGTCAGGTTAAGTCACTGGGTTTCCTGTGCAGCCAGTGAACTTTTGTCAAATCGTGACATTTTTACACAAAACCTCCCGCTGACTTTTGATTTGCAGCCGCTGTGTTCAGTGACATTTTGAAAGACTTGGTGAATGTCAGGCTCATTTTTCCCTCTGCCAATAACAGCTTACTTTAATTTTCTTGTAATGTTGCACACATTTACTCACATTATCAAAGTGCTGCTGGTCTTTCTGCTACTAAGTAGCTACTGAGTCTTTTTAAGGGACTAAAAGCAGAAAATATTTAATTTACAAAGGTTTTTGAGACAAAACAGCAGAAAACATCAAGTTTGACCAGTTAAAGCTAATGTAATTTGATGTTTCTCCTGGATTAATAACAAGTTGAAATAATCTATGGATTATTTTTACACTAGTTTTGTCTCAGGCTGTTGTTTCTTCTTGTTGTGTACCAGGTGCAATAAGGCCATCAGACCTTATTGTTCACACTTATATGTTTATTTAATCAGAGTGACTGTGTGAAGAAAATAAAAAGTCTGACTGATCCAGAGAGAAAAAGATACAAACATCAGGAATGTGAAAATCCTCTTGCAGTCGTCAGGGTTGAATGATTTCTTCTGCTGTGTTGTGTGTCTTTGTTCTTCTGGAACTTTTGTATCATAGCAACAGAAACTGAACTTGATTATTTTTGTCAATACATTTCAAATTAACAACATTTTTTAAATTGAAACAGTTTGTTTTTACTTCACCGTTCATTCACCATAAACCAGTTTACGCACATTTACATATGTGTGTTCATGGCTACAGTTCTACGGTATATAGGCGTGTGACTCTATTAGTTTCATAATTTAATTAATCTGTCGAATGTTTTCTCAATCTGTTACTTGTTTGGTCCACAAAATGTCAGAGCATGTTGAAAAATTGTTTTCTCAGACTTGAAAATGATGATGTTCACAAATGTCTTGTTCTGTCCATAAACCAAAATTATTCAGTTTTAATGATTTCTTTGTTATTTGGAGCAAAGAAACCAGAAAATAGTCACATTTAAGAAGCTGAAAATCAGAGAAACTTGTTTTAATTCTTGAAAAAAAAAAACAAAAAAAAAAACACTCAAACCAACTAATCCATGATCATTACTACTTCCTGTCAAAACTATTTATGGTAGGTTTGGGGATTTTTAATTAAATAATGTTATATTACGGGTTTAGTGCTTAAGTTTTTGTGTTATCATTCGCTTTAGTTGTTATTCGAATAAAATAAAATAAAAAATAAAATAAAATAAAATGTTTTTATGTTATATTTAGTTGTTTTTGAAAAATAAAATACACGTCTTTATGTTATCTTTCATTTTATTAGTTATTGTTATAAAATACAATGCATGTTTTTATGTGTGTAAACATTAGCGGTAACAGGAAGTAGTCATACTTTGCACATGTGTAGAACAGATCGGGCATTGACCAGCGCCACCTGCTGGACCGGAAAATTACACTACAGTGAGCATGTGCAGTCGACGTGTACGGTCCTTGTGGAATTAAAACTGGAGGTGTGTACGTGTTTGTTAGCTCGCAGATAAGGGCTGACGATGTAGTTCATGTCCCGGCAGACCGAGACAGGAAGTACATGTATGTTTGATGTTTTAATGAGCAGCGACCTCTTTAACAAAGTGGACATGACGTTATACTGTAAAAATGGTCGGTCACAAATAGACTGCACAAAATCATTGGTACGTGTAAAAGCTGTGAAGTTGGTATTGAATATAACCGTTAGTTGCAGAGCTGTTGTGGATTTCAGTGCAGCAGAATTTAACTGTCTTTACAGGGCAGACGACACACACACACACACGTTTGTGCTTCTATCAGAGTGAGGACCCTCATAGACATAATGCATTCCCTAGCCCCTTACCCTAACCCTAACCAAAACCCAATTCTAATCCTAACCCTAAAACCAAGTCTTAACCCTGAAAAAGCCCTTTTAAGGGGTGAAAAAAATGTCCTCACTTTGTCAAAATGTCCTCACTTTGTAGGAATTATACGAATTTTGGTCCTCACTCTGTAGCAAGTACAAGAACACGCACACACACGCTCTGGCTTCAGTCGTTGTGTCCAAAAACATGCCGCTGTTCAGTCTCTGAGCTCACGAAAGCTGATACTGATCAGATTATTCTGGTTAAATCTGCTGCTGCTGGACTACTGTTCATCTGACGCTGTGTGTGTGTGTGTGTGTCTACTTGTACATACGTGTTTGTGAGGACCTGGACACTTACTGTCTAAACTACAGGAAGCGAGGACATTTTGGTACGTCCTCACTTTCTGTCACACCTTAAAATGGCGGTTTTTGGGTTTAAACTTGTTTTGTTTGTTTGTTTTTTTCAATAAACCAGCTTGACTGTTTCAGCCAAAGTTTGTTTGTCTCCCAAAGCTACCAGAAGTTAGTATTTTGGGATGTTGTCCTCTCACCACGCTGAAATTTAAACACCCCCTTTATTTTAGGCCTTGTTGAAACCTTCGGGACTAACTACTAATGCCACTATTTTCCACTACACAGTTCCAGCAGGGGCAGGCATGGCACGGCTCAGCTCTACTCGGGTTGGTATCAGGGACTTCCTTTTCCATTACTAAAGTAGTACCTCCTCGACATAGACGGGATTGTCGTAGCACGACGGTACAAGACTGCCCGTGATGACGTTTTATATGCGACACAAACTAGTGACAGTCAAAGCAGTTCTTTTCTTTGTGCTGAATCATTAGAATCAGTTCATTATAAATATTTGGTTCACAGAATCGTTCAGTACTTCCTGCATGACCGGAGCACAGACTCCGTCTGCCACAGTCACTGAACTAAAGTACGGTTGGGTGGGTTATATTAGGGCTAAATATTAAGGTTTTAGAAAATTTCCTTGTTAAATGTTGGAGATTAACACATGTTTTGAGGATTTTTAAAGCTTTGTAATTGGTCGACAGTTTGGCATTGTAAGGTTTGATTCCTGTGTCGGACGTCATACTCATGACTCTTCTAGTGAAGACACTCTATGACCAATCAGTGACCGGCAGCCTGTCAATGTCACATTTTAGTATTCACCAAGTACCAGGTACCATCACTAGTGGAAAAGCAAAATAAAACAGTAGAGTCCAGCCATGCCGAGCAGTGCTGGAACTGTGTACTGTGTACTACTGAAAGACAGTGTCATTGTTTTTGATTGATATCAGGTTTTTATCCAAAAGGTCCAAGTTTCTGCTTATAAACAGCTGACTGCAGTTAAGGAGCTGGTTTATATTTTAGCAGAAGGTGTGACGTTCCATTGTCCAGTTAGGTTTAGGGTTATGTGAGAGTGTCCTCAGAAGGTGTGCTGTAAAATAATATGTGTGTGTGTTACCTCTTTAGGAGCTTAATGCACACTGACCTTGTCAGGACCAGTAGTCCTCATGGAGGACTTAACCTAATGGTTAAGTTTAGGATTTGTTTTGTGGTTACAGGTTAAGGTGAAGGTTAGTCGTTAACTGGTTATGGTTAAGGTTAATCTGTCCAAATGAATAAAAGTCAGTGCAGAGTCCTGAAAAGAATAGGTTTACAAACCTGTGTGTGAGAATTTTGTGTCACTGGGTCGCTGATTGACTTCAGAGACGTCTAACCAGTCTGAGGTTGTGTGGTTACTCTTAAACAGTGGTTACACACACATACACATATAGACACACACATAGCTGCTGCCTCACTGAGTTTACAGCAGCAAAACAAAGGACTACTTGTTTGTTGAGTAACATTGTGGTTTCCATTGAGTCTTGGTTGTTAACAGACAATTAGTCTTCTGTTTCTGAACTGTCTGAATACTCTGAGGCCAGAATGTCATCTAATAGCTAGATTTATCACACAGATGCTGTAAATAATCATATTTTTTTTACTTTCTGTATGTTACTCATGTGTGGAACGCCTGGAGTCCGTTCAGTGTGTTTTCTCACTGTCAAAAACTGTTGAGATACTTTTTATTTGAGATCAGGAAAAAAAAAAACCTGGCAACTCCCCTTGCACCAAACTCCATAAAGAAAAACAGTGATTTTACATCACAGCACACAGTGATTGTTGATCCACTGCTGCCTCCATCAGTAACTTCAAATGTCTTATTTTATGACTTCAGGGTTTGAAAACCGTCGCTCAGATTTACCTCAGTGACACAAACTGACCACACGAGGCAGCAGCAGACCAGCAGCTGCTGTGTCCCTGTGCGCTAAAATCACTGATTTTTTCTATGGACTTTGGTGTGGGAGAGTGAGTGGTTTACAAACGTCAGTTTCCTGTTAGAAAAGACTGTCCAACAGTGAGATAAAGATTTGAACATGAATATCATTGACTTAAACTGACAGATTTTATTAATTTATTTATTAATTTTATTTATGGTTAAAGTCATTTTTTTCTGGTGTCTCTGCTGGCAGCCATGTTTTTGAGCCTCTGTTTCTCAGACTAGTTTCTTAAAAAAGAAACCAGCAACCCTGAAGTATCCTTTAACTGTGAGTAATCATTCTTCACTGTAAATGCTGATGTTTGTGTCAGTGAGTCTCACTCTGCTGCTCTGCTCTGTATTTGACTCGTTTCTGCTGACATCCGCTGTTTTCACTCAGAGGAAATCAGATTCCCCTCAACATCTGCTGGACTCAAACTCCTGGCAACACAAGGATAAACTTTATTTTTACATCACCTGCTTCATTTCCCCCTCATCCTTCATCCTTTATCCTCCTCCTCTTCCTCCTCCGCCTACTGGTGCTGCATCTAAAGAGTGTTCAAATAACCCATTATTACCACATACTATCATTTGATTACTGTTATTTAGTCCAGGCTGATTGGAATAGATGAATTCTACAGAGAGAGAGAGAGAGAGAGCTAATTATAGCCTGTCATTTTAGCCCTGGTGTAGATATTAATTTTCTGACCTCACGCTTTCATCATTTCTTCACAGTATCTGTTGTTGTTGTCAATGACATGCGCACACTTTTGTGTTATTTTGAAGAAATTTGGTCTATATTTGGTCTATATAAAACTGCTGTTTTCAGTTTTGTTTACCAAAAAACAAACAAACAAACAAACAAAAACCACTACCGTGACATGTTCATGTTGCTTTTGAATTTCAGAATTCGGGAAGTCCCTCCGAAGTAAAACAAAAATGCAGCAAATGTGTTTTTTCTTCCTCTGCAGGTCATGAGTGCCTTTAGGAAACATCCAGTGGAGAAGAAGCTCACCTGTCTGAAGCCCCGCCCTTCCTGGGCCTCACCCCTGCACTCCCACCATGAGTGAGTACCTGACAAGTTATTTGCTGAAAAATCTCTCCGTCTTGGCTTGATTTTGTCATTATGATAAAAATCCCAGGACAAAATTGTGGACAAAAATAACTGTTTTGTAGTTCACAAGAGAAAGTAAACTGAAGTGAATGAACTCAGTGGTCGTTTGGTGATGAAAGTGTTGTAGTTGGTGAACCTACCAGCAGAGAGCGCTGTCAATAAGATGTGATACTCAAGGACATGTACGTATCTTGGGCTGTCGCGTGGTTTTGATAATACTTTACAATTAATTCACAGTAAAGTTAGTAACTGTTAAATAATGTTTTGACTAAATATTTAATAATGTTATTATGCAATTAAGCATTTATTCACCATGGTTTAACGTTTTTTAAAGCAGAAATACAGTAAACATTTGTGGGACAAGTTTCCCACTTTACTGTAACAGTCACAAAAGGCATTAATAAAGGTAAAGTATGGTTAAGTAATGCTTAAATATAGTTAAATAATTATGATTTAGCATAAATAAGCTAAAGTAATGCTTAATTATAGTTTAGTTATAATTATATGGTTAAGTATTAGTAAACATAAACTATGGTTAAGTAATGCTAAATTATACCTATACCTATATTGTACATAAAGTGTCACTTAAGGGAAAAAACTAATTTCCATCTTAACAGATAAAGAGACAAATGTGACCAAATAAAGACATTAATGATTACTTAAAGCTTTAATTAACGGTTAGTTAACAAGTTTTACTGATATTAACAGTAGCATTATAGACTCTTGAATAATTTTTGTTTTACTAACCTGAATAATATTAATAAATGGTTGTTTAAAACATGATTTAGCAGGGACAAATCCCATTAAAGCATAAATTAATGTTAATTAAATTGTTACCAAATATATTTAGGTTTTAAATGTAAACATCTGTATTTATATTTCATAATCTCACATGTTATTTATCTGCATAAAACACTTTTGCTCTGGTTCTTTTCTTCACACCTTCACCTGCTCTTTCAGTCAGTCACGCTGCAAAGCATGATGGGAAGAGGGCAGATGGAGCTGGTTATCAGCTCCACTTACATTATATCTTTGTGTGTGTGTGTCTGTGTGTGAGACAGTAATGGTGCCGCAGCCGCGCACGTCGGCTCAGTGTGAGTCATACATCGAGGTCAGCACGTTCCCTTTACATACATGTGTGAAAGACACGCGCACACGTGCTTGTGAGTGTGCACATGTGGCGGACCAGATGTCAAGCAGACCTACCTTTGTGAGGACATTTTGGCCGGTCCTCACAATAACAGGCTTTTTAAGGTTTAAGGCCTGGTTTTAGGGTTAGAAGTGGGTTTAGGTTAGGGTAAAGGTTAGGTTAGACATTTAGCTGTGATGGTTAAGGTTAGGATAACAGGCTAGGGAATGTATTATGTCTGCGAGGGTCCACACAAAGAATGCAAAACCAGCGTGCGTGTGTGTGTGTGTGTGTAGCTCTGATTGATTGCGAGAGATGAAAATGGGGAAAAAGTGATTGATGAGCAGAGTGTAGAGAAAAGCCACCAGCAGCTTGGTGCTTTATGCAATACCTTCTCTCCGTGCGTGTGTGTACTTGTGTTTGTTACCACTTTAGGACCTTTTCTGGCATAAACACTGACCTTGTGAGGACCAGTATTCCGCATTAGGCATCATATCATCATCTTGAATTATGAGATACAATGTATGTGAATTTATTTCAGTGTTTATATTATATCTTATCAATACTTTAGAGTTCTGTGTAGATTCTCATTCATCCAGAGCACAGTTATCCAAAAAACCATTGAATCAGTCGCTGGTGGACTTTTAGTTTTCTTCAAGAAACAAGCAGTTTTCTTGAAGTCACCCTGCTTCTCTGTCTCGTAATGTTGTCGTGACTGTGGCCATGTGTTGCTAATTATATCGTGAGTTTTGCAGAGATTCTCACGCCTGACTTTGGATATTATTTGACTTAGATTTGACTGAGCTGAAGAAAAGATTTTAGAAGAAAAGGTCGTAATATTGTGTTTGTCGTGTTGTGACCTCATTGAGCTTCGTAAGCAGCTGCAGTTTCCGAGAAAAATGGCTTGTCCTCTGTTTCATTATTTATGTCAACCTTTAAAGAACTTCCGTTCTCTCTCTGTCTCCTGGAGATGTTTGGCGATGTTGATACACTCAGCTAATTACCTTAATTACCCGCTGACTACACATACACACACACAGAGAGAGTCACGTCCGCCGCCCTGGGGGCGGGGCCACTTTCCTCTAATGAGTCTCTTAACAAGGACAGATTGTCATAGTGGCCCTTATTTATCAAACGTGTGCACACCAAAAAAGTGGGTGTACACTCATTTCCATGCAAAAATTGGCATTTATCGATATGGAAGTTGGCATTGCGTGCGATCAAATCTCACACCAGCTCAGACCAGGTGTACGCAGGTTTGAAATTGCTGTGGACCCGCAGTGCAACTGTGTAACTGTGTGGATAATAGATGATTAGCTCATACTAATGCAATGTCTGTTCACACAACTATATACTGCACGCAAAATGCTGAATTTTGACACGGTTAATAATCGACAGCAACAGATTCAGCACGTAAAAATGTGTATCTTATTATTTTTTGTTGACAGACTACAGGTGACATAATTATAAACAGTTTAGATTAATTCACTGGGCAATTATGCACACGGGTAACAGTGGAGCTTCACTGGGCGGCTAAAGGGCAGAGGGTTGTGTCTGTGAGGGGCAGAGAGGAACCTGCTGTAAACCTGCCGTAAACACCTGAGAAGAAAAAACATAAGGACAAGAAATAAAGTGCAGCCATATGATACTCTGCCTGTAGAGTCCTGCAAACAGAGAGTGATTTATGTTGGTTATTAACCAGCACATTTCTGCCTGTTTTTCCCCTCAGCACGCCTCAGTCTGGGTCACTGACAGGCTATAGTTTGGCCAGGGTTTTGTGGTGATTTTGAGATCCTATAAAACAATAAGCTTTAATATATGATGGCTTTTGCAATATCATGGATGGATGAATTAAACTGCTTTGCGACTTCCCAAATCAACTTATTATTTTTGAAATTCTGATGTAATTTTGCTTATTTTCATCTTCTGAAGCTTCTCTTTTTGGACCTATTATGTGTCAGTGTCGTAAACTCAAGGTCGAGGTCTCCAAACCATGTATATACGTATATTGGGATGTAATATTTAAATTGTGACTTTTTCGGTCGCTGCATTTATCAAAAGCCGATCAGGTGTACACCAGGATTAGGTATGCGCACTTTTCATGAATTACTCCTGAGACTTGGTGTAGGGTGATATTTACACCTGAATCTGCACCCGTTTCTACACGAGTTTGATAAATGAGGGACAGTGCGACTGAGTAAACAGATTTAGGTCCCCACAACATAAGGAATACCAGGACACACACGCGCGCACACACACGTGGAGTCATGGCTATCAGTCAGAGGAAGGCTGATGTCATTGTGTGTCTGGGTGTGGTGCAGGATAATTATGGACTCTTCAGAGCCTCATCTGTTCTCCATATGCTGCTGTATCTTCACCACAAACCACTCACATACCACTTCACACCCAGACTCTCCCACTGGATCTGCTCTGTCAGCTGACCCGGTTAATATTCTTGCTCACACCTGGAGCAGAAGTTCTGCTGGCAAAATAAACTTCCTGAGGAAAGAGAGGGTTTTCTGTGAGCTGCCACTTCAACCCCCACCCTCTACAATGTTAATAACACGGGACGATAACGGCTAATGCCGCGGTGCGTGTCGCTGTACACCCCGAGCTCTGCGTGGGTGTCTGGTCTGAAAATAGCACATGATTAAAAGTGGAGGAGCTTTGTTTCCACTGTCATCACTGTGTGAGGAGGGTGAGGGGAGGTGAAGTTTGAAATACACTACCATTCAAAAGTTTGGGGTCACCCAGTTTTCCATGAAAACTCACACTTTTATTTATCAAATGAGCTGCAAAATGAATAGAAAATATAGTGAAGACATTGACATGGTTAGATCAAACCCACAAATGTGATGCTCCAGATACTCAACTAGCTCAAAGGAAGGTCACTTTTATAGCTTCTCTAACCAGCTAAACTGTTTTTAGCTGTGCTCACACAATTACACAAGGATTTTCTAATCATCCATTAGCCTTCTAGCACAATTAGCAAACACAATGTACCATTATTAACACTGGAGTGATGGTTGCTGGAAATGGGCCTCTATACACCTCTCTCCATTGAAAAATGTGCTTTTCTTTCAAAAATAAGGACATTTCTGAGTGACCCCAAACTTTTGAACGGTAGTGTAATTCCCCTCAATATTCTCTGTTTACAGCAGTTATAATGCTTCACTTCCCATGAGACGAGAGGATACAGGAATGTTTTAGCTAATGCACTCCGCTGTGGTTGACGTGGAATTTCGTGTAACATTAAAGTTTTTATTTTTGGAACAACATTTAGTGGTTTCATTCAACTAAATGTGGAACTTAAACAGTAATTGCACAGTTTTAAAGGTATTAAAGTTTGGTGGATGATGTTTAGTTGCGGTCATTAGGATATTATAGCTATTATTAGCCTCTTAGCATGGCTAAGCAATCTGCGTTTGGTTCTACCCAGTGACCATTTGCTTTGTTTTGTCCCCCGTTTTCAAGCTCGTCCATCCTTTTCAAATTAATTAACATATATATATATATATATATTGCTTTTAACGATTTAAAATTATTATTTTTTTATTTCTTTCTGCTCCTTTTATCTCTTTTGACTTATTGTTTTTGTTTTTATGCTGCTTTTAGCAGTTAATTATAAATTATATTTTTCAGTTTCAAAATTATTTGATTTAATTCTGCGTTGTTTTTAAATGTTTTCTGTTAAGCACCTTAATTCTCCCTTTGTGTATGAGAACTGCCTAGTCCTGCTCAGCTTAGCTTAGAATAAAGAATAAAAACAGAGCAAAACATAAAGTCCGAGTTGCTGTATGTCATCTTTTGGCTAACTTATCTTTTATGTTGTCTGGTCTGCTTAATTTGGCTTTTTTTTTTTTTGTGCTATAAAAACTAATGTATTGTGGGAGAAAATACTTTCCATATGAAATGTCTGCGTAGTTATATTGAAACATAGTTTTTGGGAAACATTATTGCTTTGAAGAATCAATTGCGATTTGTAAAGTAGCGGACAGCGATATCCTTGTTTGGCTAACTTTATGCTAACCTGTCTGTGGCTTCTGTAAATTTTTCACTTCCTGTGTACTTTTAGACGAACAAATGCAAACGAGATGCAAATGTTCTAGATCAGCAATCGCTCTGGAAGTGCTGCAGATTTATTTGAGTAGCTGCTATTGTTGTATATTTACTTTTTTTCCTTCTCATTTAGTCAAAAAGCAAAAGTATTTTCCTACAAAATGGCAAATCTTTCTTGAATACTTTTTATCCGTATCATATTTATTTACATAATAATATGAAAACCATAATTTGATGATTTTCTGAGGTTTTGTAACAGAATTAAAGTGACACAGTTGTTTTTATTGTTTGTCTTTCATCATCTGGTAAATGTGACAAATTTAAAATTATTTTATTTTGTTTTGTTTGTGTTGAACCTTTAAGGCCTGAGATGATGATGACTGATCTCTTTAGAGTCTCTGCCCACTCAACAACTGACAGATAATTACAGGAGAGGTGACGAGTGTTTGCTTGTTTGTGTGAGATTACCTGAGAGAGGGATGACTGTTTGGTTTGTGTTGTCATTGCCCAGGTCCCTTGGGTTTATCTTTGCCCCAATCGTTGGCCATTCTCCACATCGAGGACTTGTTGTCATCCCAAGAATGTTATGAATTTGATTAATTGATGGATTAAGATCCTGGTTTTAAAGCAGATGATTTGCTGTTTTCGTCAGTGTCAGGTTCTTGTCCTTTAAGAGGAATCATAGAGGTTTGTCACCAGTGTAACATAAACACAGGACATGTTGTTTGTTCTTTCACGGCTGTAACAAAATGGTCATTACGTCCACAATGTGAACTACACTGGCTCTCCTGTTTCTTAATCCACAGTTCATTTTGTTTCGCTCCTGCTGCTTCATCGGTGTGACACAGAGATTTCACAGATGGGGAAAGCATGAGGCGGTAACAGTCACTATGGAGCAGAAACAATCAGAAAAGAATTGATTAGCTTTGGACTCTGCAGCACAGCTTTGTGTGAAGGCAACTGCAAATAGCAGTGGAGATTTCAGGCAATTTGACTTGTTTCAGCCAAGTGTTTAAAGCAATTAGTCCATTAATTAAAAAAATGTTTACCAACTACTTTCACTAAAAGTTGAAATAATTATATTATATTATATTATATTATATTATATTATATTATATTATATTATATTATATTATATTATATTATATTATATTAGCTACAAACATGGTAGGACCAACTGGAATGTCTCCACTGTAGGCACCACTGAGCATAAAATCAAATCAATCTAGTCAAATTGTTTCTTAGTTAGAAAACCTCAAAGACAAACAAAACACTTGAATTGGACCAATTTGGGAAAACAGTGGCAATGCCCAGCTCCATTTATTAATTCCATTTTATTAATTTGGCTTGTTTCGTCTTCACGGTTCATCATTTCTTTAAGGGCTTTTTTTGTCTTTTTGACTGTCAACAGTCTTGACTGTTGATGGACATCCATCATCCATCCATCATCCATCCTCTTATACTCTGAGGTTCGTTCAGGAAAGATAATCCCGGCTGACCTTAAACAAGAGGCAGGACACAACCTGGAAAGGTCACAAACTCCAGAAGATGTCCAGAGGACTAATGGTGCATTGTATTTGTAGTTGAAACTTGGAATTTTGAGTTCAGGGGGTTCCTTACAAAGGGCCACCGCCTAACTCAGAGAGTCAGACAGGTTTACAGCAGCAGGGGAACGTGCAGAACTCACTTTTGAGAACTGGTACCTTGATTCTGCATGAAGGATATTGGTCACAGTATGAATGATCCAGATCTTCTTACTGCTGTCTTCTCACGCAACTTCATCTGGACATTATGTAAAAGTTTGACTGGTGTCAGGAGAAGTTCTGGAAAAGCCTCTTTTGAGGACAACTGCGTTTCCACATACAGCACCTCTGGACGATTTCAGGAACATGACCAGATGGAGTCTCCAGTCAATCTAACCCCAATCTGAGGAAGATGGATCAGGCAGATCAGGCAGAAACTAACAGAGACACTGACAGAACATTCAAAGGCCTTGGCAAAATCAGAATTTGAACATAAAACTTTATTTTTGTGAGGGCCCAACCCCTTCATCAGGTACTAAGAGCGTTATTTTGGATTAAGTACTGGTTTGCAGTGTTTAGTGAAGTGTGATTTGAAATCAGCTCGCTTCATCTGTGACAAACATCCACAAGTGTCTTTCCTCAGAAACAAAACATGACCTCGTGCAGCTTTGATGAAAAACATTTCCAGGATCTCTGGAGTTTCATGTGTCATGTGAAGTGTTTTGTTTCCGCCCTGGTTTCACTTTCTTCCTGTATTATCTCCACCTCGCTCAGTTTTTTTTCCTCTACCTTCACGCTCCATGACGACAGAAAATTGAACAGACTGTAAAATAAAACGTGTGATCTGATGCCAGTTGTGCGGTGGAATGTAGTTCGTCCAGACTCCCACTCTCTCTCAGCGTTTCCGTCCTTTCCTGCTCTGTTCTAATATGCGTGTACTGATGCCATGTGTGTGTTGGGTTATAGAGGGTGAGGAGCGTGAGGGGAAGGAAGCTGTGTTGGAATATAATTACATCTCCCAGTAAACAGGGGCAGCAGGAGGAAATGGATCCACAGAATTCATCCCCAGAGCAACAGCGAGAGAGAGTGTGTCTGTGTGTGTGTTCGAGTCACCAGAGAGCATCAATGAGTAATACAATGTTACACACACACACACACACACGCCCTGGTAGGTCACATACCTGAACACATCCTCACCTGCTCATTACATTCTTATGTGTCAGGTTTTCCCGTAGAAGAGACCTCAAGTTAAAAAGAAACACTCCTGCTTCAATCAGTGTCGTCCACTTGTGGTTCGGTGGATGACCTGCATCTTTAATGGGTTCTGGTTCTGTTTTGAGGTTCCTCAGGAAAACATGAAAGCTTGGAAGATTCTATTTAGATGTTTGGTCACTCAGGACATCTTGTTTGAATGTCTCTGAAGTGTCATTTGCATGGACATATTCCTCTGGAAAACATGAATTTTTCCAGTGGTGACATCATCCTGAAGTCGTAGAGGTAGTAGGCATGGCTTCACTGCTTTCTAAAGGTCAGCATCGATTGACCTTTTGGATTTTTATAAAGGCGTTTAATGCATCAGAACAACCTTGTTATAACCTTCCCAGATTTTCATTGTCACTTAATCCATTGATAATCTTCTGATTAGATGGTTTGGTCTTAAATGTCGTAGAAAGGTTAGAACTGCCCGTCACAGTGACTCAGCGCCTCAGGCCACTTTTCAAATGTCCAATTTTGTCTCCAAGGATCTTTAGACATTTCCTGTCCAGCCTTACATGTCCACAACTTCTTAGTTTGGACTTTAAAGGCAAACGTGTGATTTTTTTGTTTTAAATGAAGATGATAACGTTATTGACTTTTATATAAGTCAACAGAGAATTTTGGACTTTGTTGTTCTTCTACCAGTTTTTACCATTGACTCTGACTTGAGTTCTCACAAGGGATCAGACAATGACAAATCATCTAATCCCCATCATAGTTTCTCCCCCAAAACTATTGATGTTCCAGAAAACTTTGTCCGTATTGATTTTTTGAAACAGAAGTAGTAACTTTCGGGCTCATCGGCCTCTGGAAGCAACTTATATGAAACACGAAACTCCAATGAGTCTTTGAAGTTGCAGTTGAGAGGAAACATCTATGCCCAGGTTTTTAGTAAATGTCTTTAGGGCCACAACTAACAATTATTTCACCACTGATTAATCTGGCAAAAAAAGTTTTCTCAATTAATCATAAAATTGTCAGAAAATGTTGATCAGTGTTTGTCAAACCTGGAAATGATGTTCTCAGATGCCCTGTTTTGTCCACAAACCAAAATGATTTAATTTTAATGGGATCTTTGTTATATGGAGCTAAGAAATCAGGAAATATTCACGTTTAGTAAGCTGAAAAATCAGAAAAAATATTCAATGAGTTCCAGTAACCTCGACTGGACAGAGAAGGTTTTTGGCCTACATTACTTTTTGATAATCACAATTTTGTTTCAATACAAATACATTTTTCAAAAACTGATCAGTCTCTTTCGTAAATGTTTCGTATTTGCCTATACCTAATGTATTTGGATTTGATTTGTGGTTTTAAAGTAAAGTAGAAGAATATTTTTTTTATTTCTTATGCTGCACCCTCTGGGTTACTTTTTCATACTGTTGTGCTTTATTGAGTTGTTTCCATCCACATTATACAGTTTAAAGTGAATGGGTTAGTTGAATGTCACTGTAGTGTATTTGCTCTTTATTCTTATTTTTTGGTGCATAAAATGAGCAGAAAACTCTCCCAGGATTTATTTTCTTTCTCTGGGCTGGTAACTCTGGCAAAAAGTCAGGAATGTGAATAAATGATAATATGAAACCATGAAATATCAGGATTTATCAGGATCATATGGTCATGGTTTCCCTGAAAAGTTTTCTCTGCATCTGAAATAGTCAGCTCAGTGCTCTAACTCAAAAGTCATGGGTTATTTGAGGTGATGCATAAAAACAAACTGAACTTTGAATAAATAAATATTATATAATATCATCAGTGAGTATATTTTCAGTTAATTCATCTGTTTTTAGCTTTTTTTTTCTGTCTCAGGCAGTGTAATTATGAAATATCTTGAAGGTAATCTTTTCGTGGCCTCTCTCGTCTGTTTCCATGGTGAAGTAAAGCAATGGGAACTGCTGTTTTTGGTGGAGGTTCTGCCGCTCACAAAGTTCAGTCCATCAATACTTGATGTCTGGACTGTAGACCGATAAGATCTGAGCAGAGAAAGAGGCTTCACTCCAGCTGCTGAGACTTTTAATGTCAGTTTCTGGTCTCTCTGTCCACAAACAGAAATACCCTGCAGTAATAAATATTAACAAATGAATATTTATTTTGTAATTTCTCATATTTGGCAACATTGTGTTCTATTAATAACAAGATGAAACTAGTGACAGACCACGAACTTCCCACGTTATAAATAATTCAAAGCTCATTTTACCATAGACTGAGTTGAGTCGCCACCTGGTGGTTAACTGCTACTTCTGTCCTGCTTAATAAGCTTCACTTTTCAAGTTGAAAGACTACTCCCATCTATATAAACGGTCTGTGCTCTCAAAGCCAATGTTGGCTAATGTCTTAGACTAAACCTATAATACACGCACTCGCACATGCACACACACACACACACTTGCACACACACAGAACTGGTGACAAATGTGTCTCCGCCTGTCGTTCTCATGATTTATGACAACACTTCATCGACTCGTGTCAAGCTGGAAACACTTGATCGAGTGTGTGATGAACACACACACACACAGTGACAGAGAGCATCATGGGTAAAATCGGTTGACTCCTGTGCTGCTGCTGCTGTGGTCAGTCATAGATCTTTATCTGTCTGATCCTCGGCCTCTTAAGCTCCGCCCCCGTCACATTGTAAACAACACACACAGTGTGGGAGAGTTTTGGTTCGGATTTATTAGTGTGTTGATTTCTTGACCTTTGTTTCATGTCTTAACATTTGTTTTTTGCCTTTTTAACATAAAAACAGCATTAATCCTTTCATTTTCTGTTTATTCAAAGATTAAAAACAGAAGAAATAAAGTTGTAGATAAATCTGCCAGTTACTTTAGTGGTTTGTGATTATTAAAGTAGTGGATTAATCTGTAAAAGGTTATTAATAAAAGTGATACATTTTCTTTATAATGTCTCTGCACATACTGGTTGAATTATTATTCAGCCGGTTTGTCTTCAATTTTGCAGAACAAACCCAAAGAATCCACAGACAGAAATGTGACAAATTCGTACAAAACCACTGTGGTTTAAAACATAAAAATAGAACAGTCAGTCAGTGATGCTGCAGCTGCTAATATCTGCCATAATAACGTGATTATATTCAAATATAATATAAACTTATTTTTGACTGTGGCTCTAAATGCACAATAAAGGCTCAATAATTTCAAAATAAACTGCTAAATATTAAAAAAAAGAAAATTAACTGTGAGAGCATTTGTCCTAAAACACAATTACACTATTTTAAAGCATATTTTTCAAGATTATCAGAACAGCAAATCTTAATACTCTCTCATGTCTACTTATGACACAATTCTAGAGTCAGAAATCATTCATAATTCAATGTAGATGACCTACAAATGCGTGATAATGCAAATTTTAATTTTTTTATAGAAAATATAACATTTAAATATATAATATTTAAGTATTGATTGAGTATTTAAGATGACTGATATACTGAAGATATACTGGAAATTTTTTTTAAAAAAATATTAAATGAGTTTTTTGTATTTAATTAGAAATAACATTTGCATTATGCAACATTAAAATTAATTCATGTTCATTTTTGTAAATCATTGTTGTAAAACTAATCACTTTGGTGCTTTGGTGTAGATCACTTTTTGAGGCGAGTTAAAGATGCAGTGACGAGAAATAGTCTCACAGCACTAAAAATGTGGCCATCCTTAAAGGACACTGGATTGGTAACATTAAAAAAAGTTGCACACTTCAAACAGGAAATGACATGGGGAGGGCAAACAGGAAGTGTGAGGCAGAGCGCTTATGCTGTTCCAGAATGTTTTCTTTCCCATCCATTCCCATTCCCTCACTCACTCGCTCACTGCAGAACGACACCAGGCCGAGAGAGGAAAGGGAGTGAGGGAGGACGAGGACGAGGAGGGCATTGTGGGTAAAATTTTGAACTTTGGGTGGGTAAAACTTTGAAAACGCTGACTCAAACTCAAGCTCTCGTCTGTGGAGCGAGACTTTAAACTGCTTTGTTGTTTTTGTTTGTTGTCGCTTTAATAACCATTTTTGAAGTATTTTTGGGCATAAACTGCAGCCTTTTTTCTGCGGTCGGATTATACATCCTGCTTGTGGAAACAAACATGGTTTCAGTGGGATGATGTTCCTGAATTTCTGTTGGACGTGTGAGTAGCTACGTTCGCTGCTTCATCATTCTTGAATGTTGTGTTTTCAAGTTTGGCTGAAGTTCTTGAAATAATTATTTTACTTTTAAATTGACTGAATAGTTCATTGTAATTGAAATTTGCTTCACCTGGACCTCGGTTTTTGGTTGTTTTTTAACTTATTACTATATATATAGTGATTTAAAAAACAAAAATATATCATAATTTTGAAAATGTATTTAGTGAATATGTAGTGTGTAAATATGTATCTGACGTAGCAAGTGACTTATTTGACCTTAGAAAAGGTGAATGAACCCTGAAGTTAGCTAATATTATGAAACTGTATTTTGATTTGAAAATGTAGTGTAAATTTGGTTTTGCAATGAAATATCACCTGGTGAGAACATGCTAAATCAATGCCAACTACTGGACAAGAATTTATTGGCGTATGGAGAATTTACAATTTTAGAAAAATTGTAAATGAAGATGAGAAAATTGTTAATATTTCATGTGAGTGTCTTGAAAACACTGTCTAGCTGGCCAACATACAGTCTTAGTGATTGAAGTGCTACAAGGGGGAGCTGTACCAGTCATTGTAGAAATTTATTATGTAAAATAGTCTAATATATCCTTGTATACTGTGGATGGATAGTGCTGTACCTTATATATAAGTTTTTCCTTCATAACGCACCATCATCTGCATAAAAACACACTTGAATGTGTTAGTAGCACCGCAATCGCTTTCACTAGATTTTTAATAAAAGATCACTATTTTTCCTCATGAATTTGCAATCCTCTTTGCAAACACGGCAACATCATCTGCATATAAACAAACATCATCACAGACTCTTCATAAAAACAGTCCTGAATGTGTGCGAACAGATTGCGAACATTTCCTGGACGCCCCGGGGACATGTCACTGATGTATCTCCTACTTATATTACCATGCAAGAATTTAGCTTGAAATACTACATCAGTTTAGAAGCATAAATATTGATTTGACACATACAGTACAAAACTAAAGAAAAATGTCCATTCATCACAGTGGAACCATTTGCCAAAAAATCCTCTAATTTAAAGGTGCACTGTGTTTCATGTTAAAGTTTTGTGTATTATAAGTTGTTGAAACATTTGCTGTGTTTCCATCGTGGTGCGGCTCGGTTCAGCACGGCAGGGACTGTACCGAATGGCAGCGACATTGTAACCGGTGTGATGACAACGAACAACATCCTCTGTTATTTTGGAACTATTCCTAATTAAAATGTGAAAAAAAAAAATTGACAAACTTGACGGAAGCACCGCTTATGTCACTTTCAGTTTCTATCAAAACTCAAACAAAACATGATGGTCCAAAATGGCCACCTAAATAGAGCTCCTGCTCCTAATATTAATATTAAAAGCTCATTCTGGAGTAAAAACAAGTCATGCAACCAGCTGATTGTAGCACGACTTGATACATCTTCAAGTTCTGCCAAAAAATAATGATACACACTGTACAGATCGTACAAATGTAATGTTTCCCGACATTTGTAGAAAAATAACAAGTTATCTCCTCTCCCCGTGAGTAAACAAACACAGAGATGAATGTGTGTGAGAGATGAATTTAAAAGCCGACATGTGTTCATTTTGTCGCAGTTCTCCGTCTCTTATCGATGTTAAGCCTCAAGACTCTTAGGACGCGCTGAAGCTCAGCAGGCAGCATTAATCAATGTGCCGAGCGAGCAATCAGCCCCCGACCTAATCCAATCACCTTTTCAACACTAACACTGCCATTAGGGCGACAGTGACTCTGTGTGTGTGTATAAGTCAGAGTCGACCTAAGACAAACCTCTGCAGAAATACAGAGTGAATAATAAAAAGCACTGGAGCCAGAAAATCTGTTGGTGTTGTTATTTTCTCTGGGTGAAGATAAATTGGAAACAGTGAAGTGGTGTTGAGTTCTTTTCCCTTTTGGCTTCTCCCTCTAGGGGCCGCTATAGCAGATGATCCTCACATTAGAACCCACTCATTATTCTGGGCTTGGGACTGGCACTAGTACACTAAATGTGCCCCCTTCTGGCTGGGGTCAATTTAGCGTGTCCTATTAAAACTGACCAGTAGGATTGGGTAGAGATTTGAACCAGCAACTCACTGGTTAAAAGCCCAGTTCCCTTTGGCTTTGCCATAAGCAGTTCCAAAGGTTTTTGGTCTAAATTATAGCAATTTGTGAAAATGTGAGGGTCAGACATTTAGACATTCAGCTCGCTAATCAGTAAACCTCACTATTACGCTACCTGACCTGTGAAGTTTGGTGGAAACCTAACTCTGGGTGCGACGAATTTCTTAAATCTGACTTTATGATAAATTGCTTTTAAGTGATTGTCACTGTGATTAGGGCCACAACGGTTAGTCGACATAATCTACAACATCAATTAAACTTTGTCAACGTGTAGTTTTATTGTAGACACATAAAGTTTGGCGATGTTTACTAACGTGTCAAGTGTTTATGCTGAATAAACAGAAATAATCATGACTTATCAAAAAAAGATCGAACTTATAATTTTCAGCCCTAATTGTGATACATTTTGAAAAAACTGACCCTTGGTGGACATTAATTCAATCTTCTCTAATTGTACATATAAACATGGAGGAGAACCAAGAAGGCAGGACGAACAGAAAGTAGACAGATTTAAAGGAGAAATAATGAAACGAGAAATGGCAGCTGCACAGTTAATGAGAGAGGTGGGGAATTACCGCCAACCTGATTATGACATTCTCTCTGTGTCATATTGCATAATCTAATCTGATGAAAGGAGTGTCATGTTGGTTCATAATTTACCAAAATAACTGACCACGTAGCAGCAACAAAAAAAATTGATCTCTAAACTATTATATTATATTCTCTTTCATATTAACCTCTCAATTTCTGAACTATATTCTCATAACGTTCAACGTCTTCTGTAATTTAAGATCTATTTCGGCAATCAGTGCAATATCATCAGCGTATAGCCAAATACTATATAGCAAACGTATAGCAAAAAGTGTGTCAATTAATCTTCATGACCAGTTTCACCTGCTTTATTTCATTCATGGTTGTGATTCGTAACTGAATCAAAACTGAAGCAGCATTATTTATTTTTTTTGGTTTTAACTGATTTAGAATCTTAAAGGAAAAGAATTATACGTTTTACATCTATTGATTTTTATTTTGTTATCAAAATGAGGTTAAAAAAGCATATCATGGTAAAATGTTCTCCCATATTGCCTATGCCAGAGAGAAAAGAGAGAGAGAAGACCATGACACAGTGAGAGCCCGAGGGGCGGATACTCTGTGATCACTGTGTCACTGCTGCTGCTGCTGCAAACCACCAACCTCTCACCGTACATATGTTTAAAGCCCTTTACATTCTGCTCATGTTCTCAGCTTTGCAGTAAATGTTAGGGAGAGATGAGAAAGAGGGAGGAGGAGGAGGAGGGAGAAGGGGAAGTGGACGAGCTCATTAATTTGAATTTAAAGGCTCTGAAGAGCGGAGAGCGAGCGGAGAGCGAGTGGAGCTGCCAGCGTTCGCAGGAGTGAGACAGTGACATGAATGGAGGAGAGGTGAGAGGAATCATCAGCGGTCAACTGAGCATCAACTGACAACAACCAGCAGGTCCATCTCTATCTGAAGAGGAGGAAACAGAAGAGAGAAAGAGACGCTAACTCCAGCTGAGCAACACCACACACCAGATGATCACACTCAGTTTGAGGAGAGAGACAGAGAGAGAGATCACAGCAGTCGTCAGCTGAGTTCCATTCTGAACATCTGCTCCAGAAGATCAGGTGAGAAAGAGAGACCGGAGGATCTTTGAGCTCCAGTGATTTTGTTTACACCTGGAGAAACCAGCTCTCAGAAGATGAGGCACAGATCCTGATGTGAGCTCTGAGTCCTGATGTGGATTATTTCATGAGTCCTGAGGAGGATCCAGGGAGGGATGAGGTCGTGGAGGGCGAGTGGGCGAAAATGGGCTGCCTCCGCCCTGTGGCACCTACGACCTCCTCCACCTCCTGGTGAGGATGCAGGTCCTTCAGATCGTCAAGGAGCTGGTGTCGCCTTCCAGACGCAGGGCAGCGGCCAGATTTGGAGGTGTGTGTGTTGTATGACTTGTGGTGATGTAATTATTATTTAGTCATTATGTCATCACTCATAAGTCGATTGTGTTGAATTTTTGTTACTGCAGTAATTGTGAAAAGAAAATTTATTCACCTTTATTCTACTAGGGGTGTGATGATTTTCAATTCTGTTTTGAAAGGAGAAAATCATTACTTGAAAATGCTGTCCAGCTCAACAACATACAGTTTTAGTGATTTATTTTGATTCTTGTTTTTCACTTATATGTTAGTTACATATCCGACCTTGGATAAGCGGCAGAAAATGGATGGATGGATGTTAGTTACATGTTTTTGTAACAATACAAAAATAGAAAATTGGTAACATAAAACAAAACATCTTTTGTAAATAATTACACTCAACTTTTATTTCAGTACTTTAAATTTATCTATTTTATTTTTTTGCTCTTTTTGCACCACAACAAATTCCTCTTAATGTGTGAGAGATACCTGGCAATAAAAACACGATTCTGATTCTAATTAGGGTGAGAAAAATGTCATCTGCATCATCTGCGTAAAAAAAACACTGGAATGGCTTCATTAAACCATACATTTTTTTGATCTTTAGCATCAAACACAGTGTCTGGAACTGTGGTTGTCTCACTTTCACTAAATCAAGAAAAAGGTGGTGGCTTTCCCCTCATAATACGAAATTATTTCATAAACACCACAACATCATCTGCCTATCAGCACACAGTCATAACACTGTAACAATCCACAACAAATCTTCATGTTTATTGTCTTGAACTGTGGTTGGACCCATTTTGTTTGTTCTCAACAAATAAGGTAAAATTGTATCATTTTAATAGAGCTGACCCGGCTCCTAATATAAATATTAAAGGCTCATACAGTCCATATGTTTTATGATATGTGAAGAATTTAAATCAAATTTTAACCTATTATTAATATTGATATAAAATTATTATTTATTATTATTTAATGTCAATATTATCTTAAACACCCCCTGCTGTCTGTCTCTGCAGTCAAAGCTCCATTTCCAAAACATTGGAAGTTGTTTTTCTTAAAGTTTGTATTAAGTTGTTGTATCTTTAGAAACACTGGTCCATTTCTTTCCTCTTTGACAGAAATGATATGGACCAAAGAAAAGAGTGGGAAATAGACTTCACTCATCAATGTTACAAATCTTTAAACGTATATATATATATATATATATATATATATTTGAACAATTATGGACAGACAGCCATCTTTTGCATTTCTTTTCCCAAAGTCAAAGTTGACACAACACACACTACGATATATCTGTCACATTTCTACCAATTTTTCTTCCATTTCTTGTTCAAACTACATCAAATTCTGCAATGCACTCACTGGTGCCCTTAATAAGACACCTACCAAGTTTGAATCTTGTCAAGCCAACTGCTGGACAATTAATTAATTAGTTAAAAATACTATAATATCTTGAATTGCAAATTATTTATTCAGTATAATCAGGGAAGGACAATTTCATCCCATTTCTACTTGGTACAGAGAGTCTTTCCTGGCATCGAAATCATCATGTCAAATAAATTGAAGTGTGAGGAGCAGGATGTGAAGCGACGGCAGCAGAGCAGTGGATTCATGAGCCACGTCAATGTTTGCATTACAGCTAAACAAACAGAAGAAGGTTTTTATTAGAACTGGTTATTATCCGATACAGTTTACAGAGAAGGAAACAAAGATGCCTCACCTCAATTCGACTCACTGTCAGGAGCTGTTCATCCACCCGAAACAACTTCATCATAATTCTGCCAATCAAGTGTCAGCGTTCTGTGATCGGGCTCAGTTCAGTTCTCTGATGCACGTCTATATTTTACTCTTAACTCTTTGAGGATTCATTTAGTCGTAGGTCAGCAGAAATGTTTCTACTGCTGGGGGAAAAACTGGAAAATCTCACCGTCTGGATTTCCCACCTCCGTTTATGGTTTCCCAAAACACTGTTGTTTCTGTGTGGACAAAAAGTCAGTATAATAAAAACATTTGCGATTTCTCCTGAACTCATTCCCATCTGATCAAGCTGATCAAGTCAAACTGTGGCCAATAAGAACCATTCAGGAAGTGAACCCAGGAAATGCCTTAACTTTTAGAATTTTGGGCAACACTCAATCTTTTTTATTACATTAAAGATCGATAGAAAGGGGGTCCGACGTAAAAGGTACAAACTAGTAATAATTGTAATGTTGTCACTTCTTCCTCTGACTTATTTTCTTCCCCTTGTGTTCATGATGTCAAATTCACTAATGGATCAGTCAAGTTTAATCTGGATCCAGATTATGGATTTTGCGACAATTGAAATGTGACATGGTTCACTCCCATTGAACACGTTCAGATGCGAATATCTCAGCGACATCTTAACAGATCAGGATTAGTTTCTGGTGAAAGGTATGTGATCAGTATCTTTGCCATCAGACTCATCATCGGACCTACCATCAGACTCAGTTTCATCTAGATCTGATCTGAATAAAACTGGATTACAGAATCTGGATTACAGATTGCAGATTTGGCTTCAATTTGAAATTTAACATCAGATTAGATGTGAATATGTCAGCGACATTTTAGCAGATCAGGATGAATTTTGTCATGTTAATAACTCTGAGCAGCTAAAGTTCTATGTAGGTCCAGCAAGTTCTTCAGGATCCAGTTGATCAGAGCGTAAACATTTCAGGTGCTGTTATCTGTGCTCTCTGAGATTGTGGACGAGGGTTAAATGTCTTTTTCTGTCTGTGTCATTTGTCAGAAGAGAACACGCGATGCCCTGCAGTCACCGCTGTAATAGCTCTGTTGTTGTGGGACATTTGTGTGTGTGTGTTTCTCTGGTGGGTGAATAAAGAAACGCACACTGCCTGTAGTAACAGAGACACTCTGTGACCTTTGACCCTCTCATTCTGTGTCCTCGTTGAGTCCGACTCATCATGACAGACTCTCTTCTATCTGTTCTTTATTGTTTTTCTTGGTATATTTACATCTTCTTTGCTGTTTTTGAAAATTGTTTGGTATGTTCATTTTCTTTATATAATTTCTTTCTTTAGTCCTTAGTATTGGAGTTTTGTATGAAGACATTTCTTCAGAGTGAGAAGGAAAATGATTACAGGGAAGGTTCTGTTTCATCTCGATGAGACCTTAGTCGCAGTTTCATCTGGGCAGCTCATAACTGAAAACTCTCCTTGTTACTTTTCACTTTTGCTCTTTGTTGTAAGTAGAACTTTTCAAAACTAAGCAAATGTACTGAACAAATTGTTTATCATTAATTCAGTTTTCGTGTGGATGGAACCTAAACTGCGGGTTCTCTAATAACATGAGAGTGTGAGAGCGACTGCAAACACACGCAAACTTGAACAAATAGAGCTTTCAGGTGTTTTAGCCTCGGCTTTGGAACGATTCACACTCTCCATATTTTTGGCTGCATCTTTATCACTGTCCATCAGCCTGTGGAGGAATTCACCGTGGCATTTCTCTGATTTTGGATCAGTGCAGACAGATTTAGAGACCATCTCCAACTGATACACACACACTGCAGTGTTGTGAAGGTGTGATGTCTGCATGGAATGTGTTAGCAGATGGTGCTGCCGTTGGTCTCATGATCAGGGTGGAGAATAAATCAGTTTGACAACTTTTCAGGTAAAATGGATACAATTACCCAAGAATCCTCAACATATTACAGGATTATAAGACATGGTAATTTAGGGCTATTGATTGATTTAAATAGTTGATTAAATGTTTTTTTGAGGCGGTGTTTTTGAAGTTTTCAAAACTCGTATCAACATGAGAGTGAACAATGTGTTTGCTTTATGCAAATATGCTGATTAATGTTATTGTTGCTTTTCCAAACAATGACAAATACAGTCCAGAATAATCTGCTCAATTACATCATACTGCATGCTTAAAAAAAGTATTGCGTAAAATGGACAACAGACAGGATTGTTGACATTAAATGTAATATTATCAATTCTAACATTTTTCCCAGGATCTGATTGTTTCCTAATTAGTAATGCATCTATTACCACAAAGTGGCAGCAGCAAATTGTTTTGAAGAAGTGAGGTTGTTTGTGATGGTCTTTGAATGCATCTCATAGCTGTTCCTCTAAGGTAAAACAGTCTTCTCTTGGTTTTTAATAAGTGCAATCGTGTTTTGGTAAAATCTCAAAACGACACCATTTCGTTTTCGTGTTGGTAAAACGATGATGTCATAGCTCCGCCTCTTGCTCTTAAATCATCGTCGTCTTCTTCTGCTTCGTGTGTTTGGAGTTTGTTTGGTCTTTTTCTCTTTAACTTATATTTTCTTTCCTCAGTCGTCCTGACTATGTTCATTCTGTTTCAGGCCTGGCATATGTCCTACAGGGAGTAGAGTAGAGTCTTTCCCTGAAACGATGCCGTGTTTACGGCAAAGAAAAAGCTTGTTGTAGCCTGAGGTTTGTCTCTGCAGCAGAATTTCTCTGGTGTATGTTGTTAAAGTGGGAGGACGAGCAGTTTGGATTTATAACAGAAATGAAGTGAAACTCTGCTTCTGCCAGACTGCAGCCTCCTCCTCAGCACCGTCCACTGTCTCTCTGCATTATTCAGCAGCTTCTGCACTTTATTTTCTCTCCTCGTCTCTTTCTCTGAGGAAAACTGACTCATGCACACTTTCTTACTTTTACACACTGACTTGTTTGAGCTTTATGTTGCTGTGTAAGCTTTTTTATATATATATGTGTGTGTGTGTGTTTCTGTTTATATTTGCACAGGGCTGGTCACCATATGGATATTATGGTGAAATGAGATAAGATCTTGTCTTAGATTTTGAATATAAAATATCTGTAATGACTTTTCCTGATTTTGAAGGCTGTTGCACTGATAATCATCAGATTTATTATATTTAATTCATTTATTAAATGTATTAAATATTATATATATATTGATTAAAACAATATATAAAACAATATAGTGAAATTGACAAAATTATAGTTTTAAGTTTTTTTAAGTAATTTTAAGACAAATTATTGTTATAGCAGAATTTGACCATATTTATAGTCAATGTCAATGTTTCGAACTCAAAATATATACAGATTATGTAAGACATATCATCCAGACTCTCAGAAATATTGATTAGGTTTATATCCTGATATATAGCGATATCAAATGATTTTTAAAAAAAGTATTTTGTGATAATATTTAATCCCATATGACCAAGCTCTGTATTTACATGGTGAAAACCACATGCTGGTCAGTGAAGGACAGTCCAGGCTTCCTGCTGACATCACAGTGTAGCTGCCAGGCTAATTGCTACTCTGTTTTTCCCTGAAGGATAAAACTATGTTTCTCTTCATGCTGCTGCTGCTGCTGCTGCTGCTGCTGCTGCTGCTGCTGCTGTCGCCCGTCAGGGCTGAACAGAGTCTCACTTCTAAGTGAATTTTCATGTGTTTAACCGCTCAGTGTCAAATTCAGCAGAACATATCGATTTCTTCCTGCTTCTTCACACCTAGTTCTCTTAAATTACGTATCACATGACTCTGCAGCTGCCTTGAAAACACTGCAGCACGGTTTTGGCTCATGCTTTAAAAGGGTTAGTTCATGCTTTTTTCAGTGTGCATTGTGATGTGAGAGCCCCCTTTAGCCACTTAATGAAATCTGTGTCAGTTTAAGTCTAGGATATCTTAAGAACATTTTCACTTTATCTCATTGTTAGACAGACTTTTCCAACAATTCCTGTGTGCTGTGATGTAAAATCACTGATTTTCTCTTTAGACTTTGGTGCGGGAGAGTGAGTGGTTTACAAGCTTCAGTTTCCTGTTGGAAAAGTCTGTCTGACAGTGAGATAAAGAAGTGAACATATGCTTATGTTATTCTTAAGATAACAATTCAGTAGCAGTTTGATAACAAAGTCCAGACAACATGTTGTAACTACGTCCTCTAATATTTAACCTGGTGTTTGAAAACCAACAAAAAAGGAAGTGGATTCAGAAACAAAACCTGAACCAGAGAGGAAGTTGGACTAAATCATGGTTCACACAGCTGAAGATGTTTAATTTGTTCTGTTGTACTGTAAAAGAAAAAACCCGCCTCACTGAACACGTTAAAGAAGAATCACATTTTAATTTCAAAAATGTACAGTTTCTTTGCTTAAGTTTTTTTGAATAAAGTTTGTGCCTGTTTCCTGAAAGATAATTTAGATTTAAACGGGATTTAGACTCTTGATATTTTTAATTTGGTGACATTTCAGTGAGAGACTCTTCTCTGTGCGAAGTGAATGGAGCTTGTTGTTGTTGTTGTTATTTGGGAGGAGAATGTTGTGCGTGGGACTGAGTCTGCTGATGATGTCACACCTCTGTATGTGTGTGTGTGTTTGAGCTCCACAGTAACAAACAGAAGCTTTGTTGAAGCAGCGTCTCTGATCTGTGTGTGTGTGTGTGTCAGTAACAGTGTGTAGTGACACACAGTGATGGGATGATTTAGCTCAGGTTGTGTGTTTTAACGTGTGTTTGTGTTTTTGACTGATGCGGACTAAAGCTCTGAGCCGTCCAGCGGATCCACTGGATCGTTGGAAAAGAGGTATTTTTGAGCTTTATGTGGTTGTGTAAGCTTGTGTACGTGTGTGTGTGTTTGTGTTTATAATTGCGTAGAGCTGGTAAATATATGGATATTATTATAATATTATCTATATGGCAACATGAGACAAGATCTGGTCTTAGATTTTGTATATTGTCATATCATGGTTATCATATCATCAGATTTATTATATTAAATAAATGTGTGAAATACACTAATATACATATATATATATATATTGAGAAAAGGAAGAATTCAAAAAAAGTCACTTAACACGTGACTTTTTTTAGCCTACTTATTTTTGTTATAGCAGAATTTGACCATATTTATAGCCCTTGTCATTGTTTTTAACACAATGAAAGTATGATTTTAATTGCATAAAAGTCTAATTAATTTGGCTGTGTAATCTGAATACATCCACTAGAATCATCTGATTGTATATTCTAAAATAATCGGATTCATACACTCAAATAATCTGATTAAAACCACTGAATTAATCTGATTAAGTTTACAAAAATAATCTGATTGCATCTGCTGGGGTAATCTGATTTTTACCTCCTCAGTGATCTGTTTTCACCCAGCAAGGTAATCTGATTTTGCCCAATGGAATAATCTGATTATGTATACTAAAACAGTTGGATTACATACACTCAAATCATCTGAGAATCTGATTCAAACCACTGAATTAATCCGAATATGGAAACAAAAATAAAATGATTACACCTACTGATGTAGTCAGATTGTAACTGCCTCAGTAATCTGTTTTCATCCAACAAGGCAATCTGAATACATTCACTAGAATAATCTGATTGTAGACAATGAAATAATTACGTATATTCATTAGTTCCAGGTTTGAGAAACCCTCATCAACATATTCTGGCCCAAACTAATCAATTAATCAAGAAAGTAATCGACAAATAAATCAATGATTTAGAAATTTTATGATTCTGCACTTTGACAAGATGTTGTTTTTAAAAGTAATTTGGGATTTGATCAGATTATCTAAGTATAAAGTCTGTGTAACGTTGAGAGTTGGTGTTAAAGGAGTCGGCGTCAGTGTGCAGATATTTCAGCAGCTGTTAGCGTCGTCGTCGTCGTTGTCATGGTCACATGATCAAGTTCAGGCTGGAAAAAAACACAGACGAGGAGAAGTAGATGATTGTTTTGGTGGAGCTGTAATAACACGTCGCAGTGAGACGGTGAGGAGCGTGTCATCACTGTGTGTGTGTCCATGTTACATGGAACTGTAACTTTACCTGCACTGTTAAAAATGCTCCACACGAACGCGTTAAATCACGTGTTCGAAGTTTCCGTCGTTTCGTCAAAGCTGCTTCAGTTTATGTCGTAAAACTCAATTACTGTTTTATGATTTGATTTTTTGACTTAGTTTCAGGCAGAAAAACCTGCAGTAAAGTGATTTTAAACTCACCAATTTGGTAAAATGTCTACTCTGCGATTGTAATTTAAGTTGTTATGTAAGGTTCCACTTCATTTTTTTTGCTGCGGATAAAAACAAGATGGAGCATTATTTGAAAAACTTTAGGAAAAAGAAAAATATTTGGGGAACAATCCAAATGCTTTACTATGCTTTAATGAAAGGATGAGAACTTAAAGATATGAAGTACTTTTACAATGCATAAACATTTATGCATTGTATTTTTAAAAATTGTTATATATTTGAAAATAAAACAATTAAATTGTAGCCTTTTTATTTGCTAACTGTGATTTCGATTTGGAATTGAGCAGGTGATCATGTCGTATTTTTATCTGCATGAACAAAAAAGTCACCTTATGTTTATTTTCATTTTAAAATGTTTATTTTCATTTTAAAATGTTCACCACAAGTTAAAAAAAAAATAATGTAAAAAAGCAAATGACAAAAATTGCACTTTAATGATGTTTTTTTAGTAAAATTTGACCAATTATTTAAATTATTGGTGTTTAATTTGGTGTTGTTAAATTTATTTGATCAGGTCTAATTCATTAAAGGTACAATGTGTGAAATTTAGCAGCGTTTAGTGCAGTTTCATGTTGCAGCTTCTCTTCCAAGTGTTTTGTTGAACTCTCAGTGACCATCAACTCAGGTTTGTCCTTTGTGGGCTACTGTAAAATAAAACATGGTGGTCCAGAATGCCAACAATTCAAACAGTCAAATAATTTTTAAAATGAATATCAGCCAAATTATTATTTTAAACATCTGTGTTGGCTGAGAATGATAATAGTGATTATTCTTTACACGGCAGATAATTTTTATGTTTGAATGCGTTTGGTTTCTTCATGTGTGAACACAGTGAAGCATGAGAGCGAGAACAGAAAACAGGAAATGAGTTCTCCATTATCACCATCATCATCCTCATTATTATTATTATTATCATTCATTTTCTTCCTCTGTGAGCAGAGAACCAACAACAATGAACACATGTTTGGAGGAGAGAGAAGAACAAAGAGAGAGCGACATTAGAGACAAGGAAGCACACACACACACAGCTGCACTTCCTGTCACATGACCTCAACTGTAATCTCCTCCAGCATTAATCAGATTTTCTCTTAAGATTTTGTTTTATTTCCATTTCTATCGTTTTCTTTTCATCTTATTCTTCGTGAACATGAAAGTTAAGAAACGCCTCCAGGAAATTTAATCACATTTGTTGAAAAAATGTTCACTTACATTCATAGATTTGAAGGTCAAGGGTCAAGGGTCAAGGTCACCGAACACACTCCTGTAATTGTGTAATCTCCTCGATTTATGGATTAGCAGACAGAAATTTTGTTGTTGAAGGTTAAAGGTCAGGGCCTCTGTGACCTTATCAAATATTTTTCAGGTGAACATAACGTCTCAGGAACATCTTTGGGGACTCAAAGTCAGGTCAAAGGTCACTGAATGCGTTATAGAATGAATCCTTTCAAATTTGGACTGTACTGGCCAGACTTCGTTCAGCCAAAGGTCAAAGGTTTTGCTCTTTGATATTTTAAATTTGACCCAAAAAGTCTGTGAAATAAATTAGAGTGCAGTGCAGGCAAACAACCACTGGCTGGCTATTTTAGACTTTTCAAAATTTTATCTGTCAGATATAATCTTTAAATCTAGTATAATCTGTAAAATTCTGGAGATATTCTGTATTTGATTAATTACCTAAGGAGGTTTCAGTCACCCCAAAATTAATCAGTAATTGTAGTTTGAAGTGACAGTTATTTAGACATGAATTTATTTAAAAACAAAATATTGAAAATAAAGTAATTTTCTTTGAACATTTTTCCATTTACACATTTTTTTTTAAACGTACAGTTTAGAGCTGATGCAGCTAAAAACCAGCTGGACCGTGATGTCCAGCTGGTTTTTGTCATCATGGTGACAGACAAGGACATTTTATTCCCAGCAGGACGCGGACATTTTTCTGGAGCTGAAATCAGTTTCACTGCCGGAGAGAGACAAAGAGAAAGGTCAACACTGTGTGTGTGCAGCATGACAACCAAGACAGACTGAAAAAATGATTTCCTTTAAAGGAATAATCCACAAAATATCCTGTTAAACTGCTGCTTATGCTCTTGCCTGCCACTTTATTGGGAACACCTGAAGTCACTCATTACAGAATATGCTTTTTATTTTATGAAACTAAAACACTTAAACCAGTTAACTTATTATTAAAGCAGTTAATTATAGTAGCAGATTACCTGTGATTTCATCAGTTTTATTCAGCAAAGAATTTTTTAAATGCCTTAAAAACCTCCTGTGATCTCTTTATTCATAGACACAGAAATGTAAAGAGGATAAAGAAGCATCTGGTGAAGACAAAAAAATAGCTTAAACCGAGTAAAATCGCTTTACAGTTTGTTTCTGTTGCCAACAAATGGACAAAATACTAATAATTATAAAAGAAGCTAATATCAAACAAGCCTTGTTCTAGTGGATTTAGTTTTTAAAAAATGTATAACATTTTATATTTTAATTATATGAAAAAAATCACATTGAACTATTTAACAAAAAAAAAAACATAAACCGAAGAACTGAGAAATGTAAGAAACTGGTGTAAGAATGTAGAGATTCTTCTGATTCTTATTTTCTTTTCTTTTTTTTTAGTTTAGAATAAGGATTTTTAGATTTGGTATTTTGGTGCAAAACAGAGAAAATAAGTGTCAAAAAGGATCAGGGTGAATAAAAATAATAAAGTTCTGTGTTGACAAACTGTTTTTGGGTCAACAAAATGAGCTGTTAAACATTTTTCAGAGAAGTTAAACTTTAGTTTGGGTCGTCGACCACTTGTTTAATCTTCTACTTCAAACTCTGTGGTCCCTGAACGCGTCCCAAATAAAAACAGACTCACTCTCATACAGTCTCTGTTTGATCCATGAAGCAGGAAAAAATGGCTTTAATAGCTTTGAACTGAAGTCCATTCACTGTAGGAAAAAAAAACTAATAAGACTTTTTTAAAAAAAAAAAAAAAAAAGAAGAAGAAGAAAGAAAGAAAAACACAGAAAACACTTCATCACTCTTGTCCCATCGCCATGGCAACGTCAGAGCCTTCAGGGAGGCGACTTCCCAGACTTTACTGTATTTGTTTATTTGCTCCTGAGACACACACACACACACGTTTGCGCTTCTATCAGAGTGAGGACTCTCATAGACATAATACATTTCCTAGCCCCTTACCTCAACCTTAACCTAAACCCAATTCTAACCCTAACCCTAAAACCAGATCGTAACCTTGACAAAGCCCTTTTAAGAGCTTTGTCAAAATGTCCTCACACTGTAGGTGTTTATGCGATTTTTGGTCCTAACTCTGCAGCAAGTACATGGACACACACACACACACTGGTTTCCATGACTTCAGAGGACTCTGAAGGACTTACTCTAACCTTAACCATAATTACTAGTACCATAACCCTAACCTTAACCTAACTTTAAAACCTTAAAATGTACTAATTTACATTATGGTGACTTATAATGTGACTGTGTAAACAGATTTAGGTCCCCAGGTTCACATACATTTTGTCCTGCTGTGTGTGTGTGTGTGCTGTTGGCAGCCCACACACACACACACACATACACACACACACACACACACACACACACACACACACACACACACACACACACACCATCCTGTCATAAAAATGCCAGCCAGCTCCATAAGGAGCGTTTGTTTCGGAGCATTTAGGAATTCCAGTCGAGCTGTTTGAACCCTGTGAGACTTGGACAGGAAGTTAGAGAGCGACTGCAGTCAAAGACTTCCTGTGAGCAGCCTGAAAAAACTGAGAGGAAAAGGGAGAAACAAGCGGAGAAAAATCTGATTAGCGAACCTGTTTCTGAATTATTTCCATTTTTTAAAGGCCACTTGATTTGAATCAACTTTATTTATATACAGTAGAACTTTTCATACAAGTACAGATTGTTTTAACCCCACCTCCTCAAAAAGACATTAAAAGAGACGAAGAAACTGTCAGGAAACACTGAGGTTGGATTAAAAAGTAACTAAAATAAAAAAATAAAAACAGTAAGTTATTACAAATAAAGGAGTAGGTGTTGAAATAAGAGGAAAGAAAGCAATTATCAAAGCAGCTTGAAAAACTTAGAGAGACAAGTATTAAAGGATGATAAGATGATTAAAAAAACTGTAAAAAAAAAAAAAAGACTAAAAAAAGGCAGGGGGCGCTAAAAACACGAAGAGAAATTAAAGCGAAAATAGACAGACCAATAAAATAAGATTTAAAAAATAGTAAATAGTAGGATTTAGAAAAGTAATGTAATTAAAAGCCAAAATAAAAAGGTGGGTCTTGCGTTTACTTTTAAAAATATCATTACATTTTTTTACATTCTGTGCTAAAGGGACAATTCAGATTTACCTCAGTGACACAAACTGACCACACGAGGCAGCAGAGGACCAGCAGCTCCTGTGTCCCTGTGAGCCACAATCGTTGGAGTAACAAAGAACTAGATTGGGTTTCTTAACATTTCTATTGCAAGTTATTTAACACTCTTTTTTTTTTTCTTCTTTCTCCTTGTTTCAGCGTCTGATACTGAGCAGGATGCGGCGGTGAAACTTGACCAGGAGCGAGCGGAGATCGTCGCCAAATATGACAAGGTACGTAATTAATTTTATAATTGCTGTATTTTATTAATTATATCAATTGTCTATATCAATTGTTGTAATATTACTCTAACATTAACTTTAAAATCTTCACATTTGAAATATTCAAATTAATTTCTTTGAATTCTAAAATCTTTAAAGTCTTCTCAGTATTTTAAACTTGAAAATCTTCCAACTTCAAATCTTTAGTTTGAAGTTGGGTAAGTTACAAACTTCAAACCTCAAAGCTTACATAAAAAAAAAAAATACATATACTTTAATTTAGAATTTTAAATCTTCAAATTGTAAATAATGCAACATTCGCTCTTAAACCTCAGAATCTTAAAACTATTTTCTTCAAAACCACAAATGGTCAGACTTTAAGTTTTAACATTTTGGGGTTATGGTTCAAACTGTGTTGAAAATTTAAATGTTCACATAAAAAAGTCTTTGAATTTTTGAATCCTCATTAAAATGTTTCAATCTTTCATCTTTAAAACCTCCAGACCTGACAACTTCAAATTTTAAATCACCAAACTTAAATATCTTTCAAACCTCACACCCAAAATGTTCAAATTTCAAAATTTAATATAAAATCAAATTTTAGAATATCTTCAAACTTTTGATTTTTAAACTTAAAAAATATATATATTTTCACTCTGTAAACTTGAGTCAGATGATCATGTGTGTCTGTGTGTGTGTGTGTTCCTGTACTTGCTGCAGAGTGAGGACCAAAAATCCTATAAACACCTACAAAGTGAGGACATTTTGACAAAGTGAGGACATTTTGGGTGGTTCTCACTTTTTTCACCGCTTAAAGGGGCTTTTTTTGGGGTTAAAACTTGGTTTTAGGGTTAGAATTGGGTTTAGGTTATGGTTAGGCATCTAGTTGTGATGGTTAAGGTTAGGGTAAGGAGCTTGGGAATGTACTATGTCTATGAGGGTCCTCACTCTGATAGAAGTGCAAACGTGTGTGTGTGTGCGTCTGCTCGTCAGGCTCCATTTGCAAATTAGTTTTTTTAATTTAGTCCAGTCTGCGTCATTGAGCTGCTTCATTAAGACTGAAGAGACCATGAGAGGAGTGTGTTTGTTTGTATGTCTTTGTTTCCCATTCAAGTAAAAATGCTAATTCTTTTGTCTTTTTTTCAATGTCAGTGTTGAGTTTCACAGATAAAAATCACACTGTTTCTGTAAACTGGATAGATTTTAATATAATGTGACTTTGATTTTTGGTGAGACAGAATAAGTGGTTTTTCCTCAAAGGAAACTCTTATTTTTTCAATTTTGACCCAAAATCTTGACTTTACTGTTAGAGAAATTATTATTTTTATGTGGATTAAAGGTCATGAACAGATTTACTGAATTTAGTGAGTAAAAACACACATGGTTGACACGTGCAGTTCATCACACTTCTGTCTTCATTTTTCCTTGAAATTGATTTTAAACAGAGAAATTATAAATGTGGTTGTACACACACAGATAAAACACTGATTCCACAGAAATGAGTTTGAGTTATTAATTCATTTAAAACTATAAAATGGTTCACCTCCATATCTGGTCATCATAGCGACGTGTGAAACCACACACGACCTTCAGCGTCTGCTCTGCTTCTGCACCAGGAATGTTTTCATATTTTTATATTTTTACGTTAAACAAACTGAAACAAGTGGAAAATTCTGGAATCAGCTCTGTTTTTTAGTGAAGTTGTCCATCACATTGTTTTAAAGACCAAGTGTCTCCAGAAAACCTGAGGTAAATGTTGTTAAATCTGGTACAAACATTTGATTGGACTCACAGATGATGGTTGTTGATTTTGGTGGTCATGAGTCAAAGGTCAATGAGCTGTGACCCTGATAATTCACCGTCTTTTGCATTTTGTCCACAATATCATTTGGCTACAGACGTGATTTTTTTCAGGTGTTTGGTTCTTGTGAACATATTATTGCAAGAACATCTTGAAGAAATCTTTGAAATTTGATGTTTGAAGGTTAAAGGTCAAGGCAGCTGTGGCCACAAAAATCAAATATTCTTTTTGTCTTCAGATCATGAAAAGTTCTAGAGAATCGTTTCAAATTTGGTACAAATGTTCGCTTCGATTCACAGATAAACTGAGTGGGTTTTATTGGTTGAAGGTCAAAGGTCTAGGTCACAGTGACCTCATAATTTTATGTATCCAAGATGGCAACAGCCGTGGCCACAGACATGTTTTTGGGTCGTCCATCCCATTCTCCTGAAGGTGACACTCCAAGATTTTCTTGAGGAAATCCTTTTGTATTTAGTAAAAAAAAAAAACATTCACTCAAACTCAAAAAATGAAATGATTAGAATTTTTTAGTTAAAGGTCAAAGGTCAAAGTGAATGTCAAAGCAGCTGTGACCGCACAAATCAAAAAAATTTTTTTGGCCTTGGAACCGTGAAATCTCACGAACACTTACAAGGAATCCTTTTCAAATTTGGCACAAACATTCACTCAGATTTACAGTTAAACCGAACAGATGTCTGTCATTGAAAGGTCAAAGTTCAAGGTCACAGTGACCTCATGTTTATATTCCACAGGGATGGTGACAAACATGGTCAAACACTTAAACTTTTTGATAACGTGTTGCGTTGAGAAAGACTTGAGGAAGTTTCTTTAAATTGTGTGAAAAGTTCACTGGGACTAATCAGATGTTGGAGGTCAAAGGTCACAGCGGCCTCATGGTTTTACGTGTCACTTTTGGTGAGGTATTATGTTTTGGTGTTGTTTGTTCTATTGTTGTGAAGGCGATTTCTCAAGAACTAGAAAATATTTAGACAATGTTGTTGGAACTTTCCCCAGAGAATAAAACTGGGGTCATGATGGTTAGTGGTAGAGTGATTTGTCTTTCAGTCGGAAGGCTGAGGTTTGATTTTACATAATCTGACAATCCTGACAGCTGTATGAATGGGTATGAAAATGTGTGATCAAAAATGCCAACTCTCAGAACAGAATTCTCTGGTCTGTGGCAAAAAAACTTTAGAGAAACTAGAATCTTTGACCTTCTCTCATGTTGAATATAAAAATGATTAAAACAATAAAAGCTGTAAATGTTTCTGTTTATTCTTCAGTTTTAATGTAAATTTTCTTGTCGTTTCCTCTTGTTTCTGTCTTTTTTTTTGTCTCTTCAGGGTAAAGAGGCGACGGTGGAGCCATGGGAAGACACAAACTTCCACCTGTACAAAGCCATCGACCGCTTCGGCTTCGTCCAGTAGGAACAGACACACCACACATTAATTACAGTTACATTAACTTCAGCATGAACAACTGAAGAAACAGCAGCAGCTCAGTGACTGAATCACAGCAGGAAAATTAGAGACTGTGACAACAAACGTCGCTAAGGGAAGAGTGTGTTTGTGGTTTTGGTTGAGAGGAGTTTTACATATATACAGTATATATACACACTCAGATGTGGTGAGGAAATCATATTATGTAATAAGATCGAGGGCATGAAGCTCAGTGACAGAGGAGGAAACTTCACAAGCTTCAGATTCATTTTCCCCATAGAATATTTGAGATTACCATTTAAAAAAGGAGCTTATTTTAACGTTTAAACAATGTTTTTACTCTCTACGATGTCTTTGTTGAAGAAAAACTTGATCTCTGTTTCCCAAAATCCTAAAGATAGAAAGGTGTTCCACATATTAAACAAAGAAAAGATGAAAGCAACAACATGATTGTTGATTTTCGGACAGATTTACGTCACATTATTTTGTTTTGCCAAATATCGGGATGTCAAACCAGAGTAGAGAGGATCTGAGGAGGAAAGGCTCATCTATTATTTCCTGTTTGTGTGATTGTTGACATGTTTGATGTTAGCAGTCATTTCGTCAGCAGGAGTCTGACTTTAGATAAGAATATTTATTAGACATGAAAAACAGTAAAATGATGTTTTATTTGACACATTTGTTCACAATGAAGCCAATTATTAGCAAAATAAACACTCATTTGTCTCTTCATTCTCTCTTCCTTTTCTTCTCAGTGAAAATGAACTTCCATCGTACGACGCTGTGGAGGAGAAGGTGAGGTCATTTAAATCATGTCACATTCAACCTATGTATATAATGTTAAATATTGCAATTATGTTACAAATATTACAAATTACACATTTTTGTTCTCAGGAACTTGATAAATGGGTTAGAATTTATACATTTATTTATTACATTTCTTGTATCTAATATTTATTTAATACATTATTTTTAATATAGAATATATAGACGTACTGCAGTGCAAACACTAGAAAGACAAACCATAATGTTTATTTATCTTTTGTTATGTAAACCTCTTATATATTAGATGTTGTCCACGAGCCACAGATCTGACACCTCAGATTTAAATATTTCCCCTCAATTTCTGTAAATTAAAGAACATTTCAAATCACTCATTCAAAAACACTGAATTGTGTAAAAAAAAAAAAAAAGAGATTTAAACCGTGCGTCTTCAGACGAGCCATGGAGACGGTGAATCTCTAAGAACGTTTGTTTTTATTCGTTTATCATTAATGTGTCACTTATTCTTCTCTTTTCTTCTGCAGCAAAAACACACAGAGGTTGAAAGAACCAGTAAATGGCTGAAGATGTTGAAGAGTTGGGACAAATACAAGAACAGCGAGAAGGTCAGTGACACACTCGCCCACTGCTGCAGGAAACAGTCACATGACTTTCAATTTTCTCCAAAACTTCCTCCATTTCTGGATTAACTAAAACATCAACAGTTGAAAATGACTATTTTAATGACTTCTGTTGATGTTGTTGTTTTTTATTGAAGCTGTTTAACTTTTATTCACTGAAATGTAACTGTTGAGACACACACGCAGTGAAAGGATGATTAGCTCGACAGATGGTTCCATTGACTTCTCATCAGAGTCTAATTACCAGGCTGTTGCTTCAGAAACTCACACAAACACACACATTCTTGTGCAGCATTCTTAATAAGGACACTTCTGGATATAATTCATTCCCAAACCCTAATGTCCTCACTTTAATAACATTATGTTCATGTTGTTTTTAATCTAGAAATATTAGTCAAAGTTCCAGAACAATAATCTGACTGTTTTTGTTATTGTTTAAGGATTTAGAAAACCTGAAAAAGAACTAAAAACAAATGTAACTTCAGTTAAACTTCAACTTCAGTAAAAATGTCTGGAATGTTTGGAAACAGATTCTAATGAATGAGCTAAATCATAAAGAAAGCAACTGCAGACAATCCACTTCCTGTGTGCAGTGAACCTTCCTGTGTGACCCTGACCCAGAGTCAGGTGATTCAGTCTGGACACAGTTTTCAGCTCAAACTCTCGTCTGAACGTGGCAGATGGAAACATGGTCTCTGGTCAAACTGGGACTCAAACCTTGACCCTTCTTTGCTCTGGGGCACCGGTAGAAACCACTGTTCCCCCTCTGCAGTGAAGGATAAGAGTCAGATGCTCTGAAACCAAACCAAACCTGTTAATGTGAGATGATGAACCCTTCTGGGATATGATGATGATGATGAAAGTGTTTGTTTGTTTGTTTGTTTGTTTGTTTGTTTATTCCACAGCTGGCTCGGAGAGTCTATAAAGGAATTCCACTGCAGCTGCGAGGAGAAGTTTGGTGTCTGCTGCTGGATATTCCCAAAATAAAAGAGGAGAAGAAAGATTTCTACGAGGTAAAAACTCAACAACACTTTGTTAAAAAAACTTTTTAAAAAGTTTCTGTTTAAAACTTTTTGTTGTTGTTGTTTTTATTTTGTTTTGGCAAAGTAAATTAAAATGTTCATCAGCTGAAGTGATTCAGTTTTAGTGGAAATGTGATTCAGTTTTAGTGGAAATGCGACTCCAGAGATTCAGGGACGAGAAAACGGTATTAAAACAAACGTTAACTGCAGAAAAAGATTAGAAAATTATCTTATATTTAACATGTTTTTTCTGGTTCTGTCTGGTTCTGTCAGAGATTTCTTCCTGTTAAGAGGGAGTGTTTTCTCTCCACTGATGCCTAGTGTTTGCTCATTGTGTCAACTGTTGGGTTTCTATTCTCTCTGTAATATTGTAAAGGTTTTGTCCTTACTATGTACAGTGCCTTGAGATAATGTATGTTGTGATTTGGCGCTAGACAAATAAAATTGACTTGAATTGAAATTGAATTTAATATGTTTTATTTTCATCAAAAAATTACGCTTTGTTCATTAAGTTACACACGTGACTTTTCAGAAGCCATTTGATGAAGTAGATTACATTTTCAACTTTGTATCATCTGAATATACAAAAACGTTTTTGTGTATACTTTATTGATGTATTGACATGTCTGAGGTTTTTGTGGTATTTTCCATGATTATGTGACATTCTTTTGACATTTCTGACATTTTCATGTATTTTCTTTTTGTCATTGTAGAACACTAAGACATTTTTGCTGTCTTTTCTTATATTTCTATTTTTTGGACTACAACTTTTATTCATATCGTTATGTTTTGTTTTGTTTTTTACATTTTTGATGCATCACATTTTTGTCATCTCAGTATACTCTGCTTGTTTGTTTATTCATTTATTGTTATTTTGTTGCTGTTGTTGATGCAGAAATTAAAAGCCCGAGCCAGAGGAATCTCTCCTGACATCCGCCAGATCGACCTGGACGTGAACAGGACGTACAGAGATCATATCATGTTCATGCATCGCTACGATGTCAAGTACGTTTCTTCACCAAAGGAAACATGTTTATGTACTTACACGAGGGGATTACCATGAATATTTGATTATGTCTCTTGAGTATAAAAAGTCACTCAGTTATTGTGACTATTAGCAGTTTATTACAAAGATACAAAACAAATGTTTTGTGAATGGTTGCATTGATAAAAAGAAATCTTTCTACTCCAGTAACTGCAGAATTTATGGTGCATCTGTGACCACAAGGTGGCAGTAGCAGCTGCAGTGTAATGAGTTAATGGACTTCATGTTTACGGAAATGGTGACATTTACGAGGTTCCTTGAATGCATCACGTTACAATATTCTAATATTTGACAAATAATAGGAAAAAATATTCAAATACTGTTTCACTGTTTTTCTCTTTTTCATCGTCCTGACTCAGTTTTTGATGAAGCACCAGATAATTATCTCTTCACATCTGTAGAGAAAAATAAAACACCCGTCACAGTCACAGTGTTTGACTGACGTTTCATCTCAGGAAAAATTATAGAGCAAAAAAAATGACATGCCGTGTTCTCAACATAGGCCACACACACACACACACACACACACGTCAGGAAACTGAATTATCTCATTGAATGTAACTCTGTTTGTCGAAACACATTTTTATTATAGTTTAATTTTCTACACAGAAACAAAAAGGTGATGAAAGTATAAGGTAAATAAATGTAACAACAAAATAATCTAATCCCGATTTTTCAGTTTTCACTTCAGATTTTTTTTACTGACCGTTTGTCTTTGTTAGGATTTATTTATTTTGTAAAGTGACAGTTAAAACTTTCATAGAAACACATGTTGATCCTGTTTGTTTGTTTGTTCAGGCAGCAGGATCTGTTCCATGTCCTTACTGCTTACTCCATCTACAACACGGTGAGTCGCTGACACACAAAGCTGCGCACGTTACTGTTCCTTTAACACCTGGTTATAGATAAACAAACAAATAAATAAAAATCAACTTTGAAAAGAGAGAGAATTAGTTTTAATCGAACACTTTATTGCGTTGTTAACTTCATTCACAAAGACAGAAAGCAAGATGAAACCAGAATACATTCCGTCAAATTAAACACTTTACAAAAGAGACAGTGAATAATGAAGGAAATGTTATTTATTTGATTTATTACTGTGCATTTATTCCCTGACATAAAATATCATTAACATTATAGTAAACGGTAGCAGATGAAAACGTTAATGTTTGGTATAAATGTATGTTAATAAATAAACACAAAAGACACAAAGTTTGCTAGTGCTTTGAGAGTCAAAGCAACACTTTGCGTATAGTAAATGTGTTGAAAATGTGTTCAGTATGTGTGTAAATGTGATGAAAATGAGTGTAAATCTGCTGAAATTGTGTGTACATTTGTATTAATGTGCCAAAAATGCATTGTAATTTTGTTATAAATGTGTGTTGTGACTGCGTTGTGCTTTTGCAGGAGGTTGGTTACTGTCAGGGAATGAGTCAGATCACTGCTCTGCTGCTCATCTACATGAACGAAGAAGACGCTTTCTGGGCTTTAGTCAAACTGCTGTCAGGACACAAGCACGCCATGCACGGTAACACACGCACACACACACACACACACACACAGTAACACACAGTAACACGCACACACACAGTAACACATAGTAACACACACACAGTAACACACACACACACACACACACACAGTAACACACACACAGTAACACACACACAGTAACACACAGTAACACACACACAGTAACACACAGAAACACACACACAGTAACACACACTAACACACACACACACACACAGGAACACACAAACACACACAGTAACACACACACACACACACACACACACAGTAACACACAGCAACACGCACACACACAGTAACACACACACACACACAGTAACACACAGTAACACACACGCACACAAACACACACAGTAACACACAGTAACACGCACACACACAGTAACACACACACACGCACACACACACACACAGTAACACACAGTAACACGCACACACACAGTAACACACAGTAACACGCACACACACAGTAACACACGCACACACACACACACAGTAACACGCACACACACACGCGCACACACACACACACACACACGCACACACACACACACAGTAACACACACACAAAATAACTTAAACATCTTTTGATTTCAAACTTTATCTTTAGGGTTTTTCGTTCCTGGTTTTCCAAAGTTGATCCGTTTCCAGGATCATCACGATCGGATCCTGAAGAAGATGATGCCCAAACTCAAACAGCACCTGGTCAGAAAAACATCATAAACAAAAACAACAGTGTTTTTTACTACAGTGTTTCGCTCTGTCGCTTCTCTGCCGTATTTACCTTAAATCCGCTTTTTTTTTTTCTTCTTTTATTTCAGGACAAACAGGAAGTTTTTACCAGTCTTTACACCATGAAGTGGTTTTTCCAGTGTTTCCTCGACAGAGTGAGTTCACTACAATAAACGACAATCATAAAAGTCATACAGTCATTCTATATTTGTATAGCTTTACCCATGAAACTGCACTGAATAAATGTGCACTAATCTGGTTAAATGTCAACTGATTTAACATTCATTTTTTAGTTCATGCCTGTTTATTATTTTAACATGTTTATAGAGGAATAAAACAGTGTAAATGCAGTTTAATTGACATTTTCACATTCAAAATGGAGGATCATCTCAAAATGGCCTCTTAACTAAAAAATTGTAACTATTTTATTTGGCTAAAATACTCTCTTTTTTTAAAAAAGAACTAATCATGTGTAATAGAACAAAGTCACAGGATTTAAAGGCCCAGTCTATAACTTTTAGGGGGGTTTTACTGAGAGAAATTAAAAAGCAAAACCACCTACAAGTGTGTTCATAGCTTCAGAAAAAAGACTTTATACAAGGGTCTTGCTTTATGGAGGCGGCCATCTTGTGCTGCCATGTTTCTACAGCAGATTGAACAGACTAATCAGTGGAGCTATTATACTATTAATGAATTATTCTGCATATCAATTACTGAATAAATTGTCAATTCTTTTGATAATCATTTAATAATTAAACAAAGTCCCTCTGATTTTTCTTAAATGTGAATATTTTCTGGTTTCTTTGCTCCATATAACAAAGAAATCATTCAAATTGAATCTTTCTGACAAACACTGATGTTCATTTTCAGACTTTTCTATGGACCAAATGACTCATCGATTAATCAACAGATTAATCATTTATGAAAATAATGTAGTTTATTTGCAGATATTGAATATGAAACCTACAAGTTTGTTTGTTTAAGTGTAGCTTTAACAAGATAACTCCTTGGTTTTTGACGTCTTCGAAAAAGACTTTTCTCAGTAGTTTAAACAAGGTTCTTGCTGCCATGATTCTACAGCAGATCAAACTAAGTGGACAAAGAAAGAACAACTTCCTTTCTGGTCTGTGTGGGCCATATTTCTTGTAAACGTTGTTGGATAATAGTTGAAGTGAACTGGGATGTTAGGAGGATTTTCAAGCTGAAGTTTGTTTGTGTTTAGACTCCGTTCACTCTGACTCTGAGGATCTGGGACATTTATATCCTGGAAGGAGAACGGGTTCTTCCTGCCATGAGCTACACCGTCCTCAAACTGCACCGGAGTAAGAACCAGAGCTGAGACACAGACACAGACACATTCACACGCGCACACACACATCTGGAACCTCTGTCTGTCTGTCTGTGTGTGTGTGTGTCTGTGTGTGTAGAACACCTGATGAAGTTGTCCATGGAGGAGCTGGTGGAGTTTCTTCAGGTCACTCTGTCTAAAAACTTCTTCCTGGAGGACGATGTTGTGATCGAGCAGCTGCAGGCGTCCATGTCGGAGCTGAGGAGGAACAAGCTGGAGCTGCCTGCTCCAGGTACGAGACACGCACACCCCGGTTTCCATGACTTCAGAGGACATTTCATTGACCTACATTTAATTTCTTGGAGACTTACTCTGACCTTAACCATAATCATTAGTGTCCTAACCCTGACCCTGACCTTAACCTAACTTACAAACATGTCTTCACCTTTAAATGAAATAATTTATATTATGGGGACTTGGTTTTTGTCCCCATAAGGAAGACAAGTCCCCATAACGTGACTGTGAAAACAAATTTAGGTCCCAACAACATAAGGAATACCAGGTACACACACACTTGCCTAAAACGTGCCACTTGTTTAAACCCCGCCCACTTTCACAGCATCTTAAATGGAGTGTTTGTAGTTTGTAGTTTAAAAGAGTTCGCAAGTAGATTTTTTGTTTTTTTGCAGACTTTTCAAAAAACTGTGCATCACGTGGACATTCATTTTCACCAGTGCTCTGATGATGGAATGTCATGTTATATCAGACAGTTTGAAACTGTTTAATTTATCACAGGAAATGTCATATTTAACTAATTTCTTTTCCCTCTTATTTTGATTTATGTTGCTGTTGCTCAGCAACAAAGTTCACAAGTTCCATTTGAAGCCATTCATAACCCATACTTAACTTCCAGAATTTCAAATTTGGGTGTAAAACCATTATTTACATTATTGATATTAATCAATATTAATCAGAAAATGAGGAATAAACATAAATGTACTGGTTGTTTGTGAAACAAAAAGCAACAACAAACTCTTTGTTTACGACTGTTGTTGTTTGTGTTTACAGCCGCAGTCATTTGTGTTTCTCCTCTTCTTTTCTCTTTAATCTGCTTTTCTTCTTCTTCTTCTTCTTCTTCTTCTTCTTCTTGTGTCAAATGTTATCAGCAAACAACAAAAGTGTGGCAGTGAGCGGCGGCCATTTTCCCTCCTACAACACTAACCGGTGGGCGTTTCCTCCTGACTGCTCATGTCTCTGTCCATCTGTCCTCCAGTCTGTCCTCCAGTCCGTCCCGTCTGTCCTCAGTCTGTCTGTCCTGCAGCTCTCGGGTTAATTAATGTCTCTTCACAAACGTCGCCTTCAGCTGGTTTTTATATTTTTTTGTTTGTCTGTTAATTTTTGTTTGTTTAATGATCTCAGATCCCATTTATATTTGCTTCAGTGTTTGCAGATCAAACTTCTTTCCTGTTTAGAAAAAAAGGCCTTACGGTGTCAGTCTGCCATCTGGTGGCCAATGTGAGGCAGTGCAAGAAAATCTTTCAATTCAAAATTCAAAAACTACTCTGCTTTGTTTTTGATTATTAATCAAGCACTTTTTAATCAACTGTTTCATAATAAAAAATAAATATAGAAGATTATATTAAGAAGAAAAAAAAGTAATTTTAGTAGTTCTTGTAACTTTAAAAAAACAGGTTTTATGAGTTAATGTGTCTAAATAATATGCAAAATGTATTTGTTTTCTGAGCTTAGTTTTCTTATTGTTCCTTTTTTATGTGTTTTTGGTTTTTTTTTTAATTCTTTCATTTCCTTCAGATCTTTATTTTCATCGAGAACAAACAAAACCACGACAGAAACTGTCTGTTCTTTTCTCTGACAAGATAATGAGCCACTTCTCTAACACTGAAGGCTCTTGTTCCGCTTCTTTTTTATTCTGCTCTGCAGGACGCAGATCTTTTTATAATCTCTGATTCTGCCTTTGATTTTGGTGAACAATAAGAAACAACAATGGTTTTCTACTTGTCCAAACTATCTTCACCTGCAGCTAAGATTAATTAGAGAAATTATAAGATGTTTTATTTATAATGCATGTTTTAAAACATGTTAGGTTGGAGTAAAATCAGTGAAAAAGGTTGAGAATTGGTAGTTGAGCCGTTCATGGATGTGAAACTGTAGTTGGTTGATGTATATTCTGGATCACTTCTACAGCACTTCCTGTTCCTCCAGCTGCTGCTTCCTGTTTGATCACACTTTAACCTTAACAGTCCGACATCATCATCACTGTGTCCAAACACTTCAACTGTGTTCATATCTGTGTATCGTAAAGCTGTAAAGTCAAGGTGTTTAAAGGACACTTTGGGTTTTTAAACTTGTGGTTGTTGATGAGGTACTGACTGTGCTGTGAGCGCCACCTGCTGCTGAGAACCGGACGCTCATTCTCAGTGACACAACGTTCACCCTGTAATAATCTACAATAACATGTTCACGTCTTTATCTCGCTGTTAAACTGATTTTTCCAAAAGGAAACTCAAGTTTGTAAACCACTCACTCTCCCACACCAAAGTCCATAGAGAAAATCACTGATTTTAGCTCATGCAGATACAGGAGCCTCTGGTCTACATTTGAACTTAGTGATGGAGGCAGCAGTGAATCAACAACTCCTGTGTACTGTGATGTAAAATCATTGATTTTCTCTATGGACTTTGGTGTGGGAGAGTGAGTGGCGTACACGTTTCAGTTTCCTGTTGGAAAATCTGTCGAACAATGAGATAAAGATGTTAAGATAGTCTAAAGATATTGTAGACTTACACTGACGTAGATTTGATCACACGAGTCATTAGTTAAGTGGCTAAAATCCTGCTGGTAGCCATGTTTTCACTGAGAATGAACTTCTGAATAATCAGTTTTAATGCTCATATTTTAGTATTTATTTTGGGATTTTAACACCTCAACACTGTTCCTGATGTTTTTTCTGTCCTTTACTCTTTTGTCTGTGGACACTGTTTTTATTTTTTGGACGTCTTTATTCCGCTGGTGTTGCATGAACCCATGTCCTCATCATCGTGACTCAGCACCAACATCTATTGCTTTTTTCATCGACTTGCCGCTTGTTTTGTAATGTGTTTCCTCTGTTTTTATCCTGCAGGTAAAGATGACGAGTTTCCCAAGAAGCCTCTGGGTCAGCTTCCTCCTGATCTGACAGCAGCAGTGTCAATGAACCGCGTGGCCAATGGTCAGAGCCACGCCGAGCCAGCTGATCCTCCCAAGAACCCAAGTCCAGGCCCAGACGGTCAGCGGGAGAGTCGACCCCCCAGTCGCTCGCGCCGAGACTCAATGGAGAAATCGTTCCGTCAGCGTAAGGCTGACAAAAGGGACGGTCATTTCCGGGAATCAACGGAGATTCCCAACGAGCAGGCATCCACAGCTACACCTGAGAGGGGAGAAGCTCCGCCCACGGTGCTCACCACGGTGGACAGAGGGAAACCTCAGAGTCATGCCACGGCCAACCACAACTCCAACGCCGTCCCTCACAAAGACTTTGCCCCTCGCTGGTTCAAACCCTCCGAGACCAAACTGGAAGCCGTCAAAGCAGCGGCGCGGGAGCTGAACCGAACGACGTCACCGGCTCCTTCCAGCTCAAATGACGCGGCGCTCCCCCATCACCGACCACGTTCCAGAGGCTTTGTCCCCAGCTCCGACCGAGGCTCCAACGCCTCGCAGTATGACAATGTACCAGGACTAATCGAGCCAGACTTTGAGATTCTGGAGCTGGAGAGACCGCCGTCCAGAGTGAGGACGCCTCGTACCGAGACGCCCTTGAGCGCATCGTCCCTCCACCAGAGCAGCCCCGTCCGTGGACCCAACCTCACTGGGAGCGCCGTCTCTGTTGCATCTGGGCCCAGGATGGCCAGACACCAACTTCCTCCTCAGTTTTCCCACAACGGTCCACCAGGGGGCAGCTTCCCCAGCAGTCAGAGTCAGTACCTAACTCCTCCAAGGCAGCCAACGCCAAACATGACAGACATCCTCCACCCCACCTACAGCATGGATGTGGACCACAGAGCAGACGACAGACTCTATGCTCCGCCCACCAGGTTCCCTCCGCCCTCCAACATGGCGTATGGTGAACAAATGTACGCTACCACGCAGAGACAGCCCAACAGCTACTCCCCAGACAAAGCTCTGAGGAACAACTCCTTTGCCACGTACCGCAGACAGCCGCCATCAGACCCTGCCTACAGAACCAGACGCAGGTCGCCGCCAGAACTAGCGCTGCAGTTGGAAATGCAGGGAAGCTCTGCCCCCATCTACCTGCAACAGTTCACCTCCGCCGCGCAGGTCTACACGCATAGAGGAAAAGTGAACCCTCACTATGTGACAGACGGAGGGCAGCAGCGAGTCATCGACGGCCAGTTGTGGGCGCCGCAGGACGAGCTGCCTCCTCCTGTGTCCCCGAGCGGAATGCCACGCTCTCCTAGTTTCCAGCAGGCGCAGATGTCCCCGCTCAAAGAATTCACTTTCCCCGCCAACGCAGACAACCTGACTCACTACAGGACGCAGTTCCAGGAGCAGCAGCCCATCCTGCGCCAGCAGCTCCCCCCACTGTTTGGAGGACAACACTACAGGCACGCACAGGAGGCGTTCGCCCTGCAGGAGTCCATGCTGCTGTGACCGGACATTTAAAAAAAAAGAAACAAACTGACCCTTAGTCACCAACACTGTGGTAAAGACTAGCATTAGTTCTAACGTTGTTAAGAATTTGCTTTTGTTTCTGCAAAGTCGTTCGGACCGTTGCAGGACACACCAGCCTCCAACGTTTTTACTGATCACTTCAACAAGTGGAAAAACAAAACCGTAAACTGACTGAAGATTTTATTTTATTTTTGGATGTAAATCATTAATGAGACATGACAGTATATATATATATATATATCTCTTTTAGAGTCTGACATGTACAGTGGAGTTTTTGTTAATATGCTGATTTATCAGTAGCAGGAGAACAATTTATTTTCCATCTTTATTTTTGTTTTTATATGTTAATGGCAGATATTTACCATAGAGGTCGTTTGACTCTGTTAATGCTTGTGAATGTTATTTTTTTTTAAAAAAAGAGAATGAGTGAAACTTTATAACCATCGATACAATTAGAAACTGTAAGTTTGTTCATTTCAAATCACGTCCACTGTACAACAACAGGGTGTCTTATGCTTTCTTCCTGATTAAAAGGGATGGTTCCGCTGTTTTGAATGTAGTTGTATGATGTACTGACATAAACACTGATAAAACATTATTAAAGTAGATTTTAGCCATTTAACAAATGACATGTAATAAAATCTACATCAGTTTAAGTCTATGATACCTTAAGAATATGTTCACGTCTTTTAACAACTCCTGTGTGCTGTGATGTAGAATAAACTGATTTTATCTATGGACTTTGGTGTGGGGGAGAGAGTGGTTTACAAGCTTCAGCTTCCTGTTGGAAAAGTCTGTCTAACAATGAAATAAAGAACATGAACTTATTCTTAAGGTATTGTAGACTCAAACAGACATAAGTACAAAACTAACATGTTACCAGTGTAACAGTTTTAAAACAGGAAACTGGAGTTATTAAACCACTCCCTCTCCTACTCCAAAGTCCATACAGAAAATCATTGATGTTTTATCACAGCACACAGGAGTTGTTGATCCACTGCTGTCTCATCAGTAAGTTCAAATTTGTTATTTTGTCACTTAAGTGTTGGAAATTCTTCGTTCAGATTTACCTCAGTGACGCAAACTGACCACACGAGGCAGCAGTGGACCAGCAGCTCCTGTGTCTCCATGAGCTAAAATCTGTGATTTTAGCTCATGGAAACCACTCACTCTCCCGCACCAAAGTCCGTGGTTTCCAAACTTCAGTTTCCTGTTGGAAAAGTCTGTCTAAGAGTGATATATTAGAAACCAAATCTGAACTATCCCTTTAACTTGTGTGCAATACATTTCTGTGTCACAGTTGAAGAACAGTACACTGAGTATTTACACACATTTAAAGCCAGCATAGTTTCTGGTTTAATCTGATTTGCGATGTAACCATAGGTAACACATTTATTTTATTGTAATTATTATTTTAATTGCTGTACTGTAGCTGCCACATCTCAAGCGAAAACACACAGATTATAGAACTAGTTTTAGTATAAGTTCATGTGTCAAATCTTATAAACACTGTCACATTAACTACTGCTCAGCTGCTGTCACTTCCACTGACACACAGTCGTCTGGCACAAACACACACTCACATTCCCTGTTATCATCATTATTACTATTATTACTATGACTATTGTTACTCCTGGTTATACCCTGGATGCAGTTCCTGCTCTACTACTGTCGTTCTTTACATTCCATAATTTATCTTTGTTTTTCTGCTCAGAGACTAATCTCAAAAAACATTCTGATACTTTGCTTAATAAAAACGAGGAGGGTTGAAAACTGATCTTTGTCTTTACTTTTTCATCACTGTGTGAATGAATATCAAATTTAAATACATTTATCTTTAAATTAAATAGACAATAAAATAAAATTAGAGCACCACTGTGCGGGTCTTTGAAGCCGCCACCCTGTCAACAGGTGGTGCTATTGACTAAGTTCTCATGTGCTGATGTTTTCAGGCCACTTCCAGGCGAAGTGGTGGCTAAATGCAAAATGGCTGCTTCAAGTAGATCGGTGTCCTTTACAATGTACTTGTAAAAGTTACAGGGCACTTCCTGTTTTGTGGCAAATGGTCGAAAGTCTCCAAAAGTCTGGTTGCCGTGGCCACGCCCTTTTGAATCCGCAAAACGTTTTGGTAACTTTTCATTTTTAATGTGTCTTGTACAAATGTATGAATTTTTTTATGTTGCTACGAATAATATGTTTAGACGAGTTTGTTCATTTATGAAACGTGCAAATTGTTTCGTGGAATTAATTTTGGCTTTTTCCTTCCAGGTTTCACCTTTGGGGGCGCTAAGGAGGCATTTTGCATCACTTTTATGTATTTCCCTTCTTTTAGAAAACTTTTTGCGATTTCAGGAAGAAAAAAAGAATAATTCCAGGAATTCCAATATGTCCCAAACGCACAAAGAAATTCATATTGATGTATATAATATCTCTTACTGTAGTGGCTGTCTTACTTTCTTTCTTTCTTATTTCTTCAGTTCTTACTTAAACATTCAACAGAAATGACGAGACTGTTTTACTCGTTGAATTGCCTCACACAGACAACGAAAAAACGACTGTGTTGCTCTGCCATGCCTTGTTTTATTCAACACATCTTTTTAACAACACTTCCTGTTTCTACGGAAGCCGCATAGCACAACTACCGCTACACAGGTGGCTCAAAAATTCAAACAAACTCAAATTACCTTTCTCAAAAGGCCAGCATAAATCACCAATAACAACATAATAAAATAAACTATAATAAATGGCGCTTACAATTGCTGTAATCATATATAATAAATAACAAGTGGGTCGTCCGAGACAAAAACACATGAGTAAATTAACAGTGATAACATTTAACCATAGCAATAAACAAATCTACTCGAATGTACTTCATTAAAATGAAGTGTTAGACGCCCCCCCATCAGTCTGTCACTTGGTCTCTTCCACTTCCTGTCGTCAGTCCATATAAGGGCATTTCCCACGGTCACCTGGCTTTTCGCCAAATTCGAGGAAACAGGTAAACATTTTCAGGTGAGAGTTTGAAGTTAAAACGTGTCAGGAACTCGATTAAAATTAGAGACGAACTGTCAAAACGAATAAAGTGAGTTAAATTGTCGATTATTTGATAAAATGAATGAAATTTGAACAAAATAAAAGTGAACTATGTCGGTTTTTTGGTTTCAATTCAGCAGCTGCAGGTGAGTAACTGTTTGAAGCCAGTGTCAGTGAATCACCAGCAGGGGGCGGTACAAGCTAACGGCTAATCTCTGTGTGTTTACTGTTTGTCAGGACCGGCTGTAAATGATGACTTAGAAGATGTTTTTGATGAAATATTGATATTTTTGTGTAATATTTATGGATTTTATTATTTAAAACTTCAGTGATTTGTAAATTCCTGATGATAAAAAAAAATAAAGGGTTCGTTTGAAGACGTTTTATTTCATTTAACACAGTAGTTGAACAGTCACATTTTAAAATAAAGAGAAAATAATGAGAGTAAAAGAAATATTTGTAAAATATATTTTCTTTTGGAAAAATTTGAGTGCAATCAAACAGTTTTAAATAAAACAAATGTTTGTGGGATTTTGTACATTTGTCTGTTTGTTGTCATAAATTAAAGCTTTGCTAATTTTAGAAATTATTTTTGAAAGCACTTTATAAATATGGAAGTATGACCAGTTATTTTATTCAGTGCTGACATTTTGAGTGCAGTTTGAGAACATTTTTGTTTGGGGAAAATGACATTGGTTTTGTTTTGTTTTTTTCTTTAGAAAGTGCCAACATTGGTTTGAAATGTGGAGGTGTCATACATTTTAGAAAATTAATATTTATAGAATTAAAAACAGTTTTTGGGGTTACTGCTCTCTCTCACACTGATGATAAAGAAATGTGATTCTTCTGCCATTTTGTGCAAACAAACAGCTTAAATAAAGGTTATGGATTTTGAATAGTGTGTGTGTGTACCTGCTATTCCCTATGTTGTAGGGACCTAAATCTGTTCACACAGTCACATTATTGGGACTTCCTTATGGGGACAAAAATCAAGTCATAAATAATAAATTATTAAATTTTAAGGTGAAGACGTGTTAAAGTTAGGCTGAGGTTGGGTTTAAGTTAAAGTTAGGGTCAGGGTTAGGGCACTAGTAATTATGGTTGGGGTTAGAGTAAGTCCCCAGGAAATGAATGTAATTAAATGCAATGTCCTCTGAATTCATGGAAACCAGCATGTAAAGGCGCGACGTGAGGAGATTCCCACCAACCAGTGTTTCCCAAGACACTGTCAAAGAAAGAACTTGACCCCTGACCCTTAAACACACACACACATAATCTCTAAATCTCCCAGAGGCTCTCACACAAACTCCCAGTTGCTTTTTCTTTCCTTGGTTTTACACACACAAATTTAGGCAACAAGAAAATAAAACAGCTGTTCAAATTTCACTTTTGACCTTTTGTGTCACCAGAGCAGGAAATGGCACTTAGCATGACAGGAAGACACACATACAGTGAATGCAGAGATTATGGAAAATAAAACATCAATAAGAATAAATTAAATGACAATAATTATTAAAATACAAGCTAAAATAAGTGATTTTGTGTAAATGTTTTCCTTAATATATATTTTTAAATGTGACCTTTACATTAACAAGGGTGATCATAAAACAGTGTGTGTGGTGCTAGAGTTGACAGCGTGAGAAAGTTTCCTCCTGAGGTCAGTGTTTGACCGACAGGCCGACCCACGACAGGAAGTGAGGAAATGCACAAGCACAAAAGTTCAGTTCACTCTCCCACACCAAAGTCCATAGAGAAAATCAGTGACTTTAGCTTGTGGGACACAGGAGCTGCTGGTCTACTGCTGCCTCGTGTGGTCCCTGTGTGACACTGAGGTAAATCCAAACACAGGATTTTGAATGCCGAAGTAACAAAATAAGACATTTAAAATTACTGATGGAGGCAACAGTGGATCAGCAACTCCTGTGTGCTGTGATGTAAAATCACTGATTTTCTCTATGGACTCTGGTGTGAGAGAGTGAATGGTTTACAAACTTAGTTTTCCTGTTGGTAAAGTCTAAAAGTGAGATAAACACTTGAAAATATTTTTCAGATATCTGATGTAGATTTTATTAGCGGAATCTTTTGTGGCTGGAAAAAATAAAATCCAGAACTGTCCCTTTAAATTATAGATTTAATCACTTTATTTTTTTGACAAAATGTGACTTCTGTTGCATTTCTTCCTTCCTGTCAAACTTCTCTCTGCATTTTGATTGAAACAGCGTCCTCTGGCTGTCGTCTTTGGTAAATACAAGTGTATTTCAAAATAAAAGGCAGCTGAGGTGCACGAACACTGACGGTCAGATAATCAGTTCTATTTATATGAATGGAAATAAATCACTTAAACTTGCTTCTCCGTTAGCTACAAGATGTGATAGATTTATTTTATTAATTTTATATTTTACATTTAACTGAAATAAACCAGCACTGTACATTATAATGTGATATTAACGGTGTTTTTTTTACAGGTTGTAGCTGCAGCAGGTGATCTCACATCACAACCGCATGTTTAATTCTGCACATTTAACAAAATAAAAGCACAGTGATGCTTTGATTTGACCTACATTCTCCCACGTTTTCATGCATAATGAGAAAAAAAAACACCCATCGCATCTGGGATGAGAGCAGTGTTTGTGCATGAGCGCCATAATCATCAGATCACGACATTCAGTGTAACACAGGCATTTCCTGTCGTTGTTCCTTCAGTGTAAAGCTGGAGAAAGGACTCGCGACCTGGATGAGACATCGTCGGGGGACACGATTTTGACCCGAGTCACCGACAAACCTGCGTCATTGACCGGGTAAGTGCCGGGAAGGCTTCCATTTTTTCATCCCTGTGTTATTTAATGACGGGCGACATCATCCTCAGTGTCCTGGAATGCAGTGTACTCCGTGAAGTGACACCTTAATGTGAAGGCATTTAGTCCATACCAGACTTCATTGAGAAAACCTCTAATTTAAAGCGTTTTAACTCTACGTAAAGCGTTTGTGATGAAAGTGTGACATATAGGATTATGTCAACCAAATGAATATATATATATATATGCATTTCGGCACCGATATCACTGACTACATACGCGTAAGCAGCTTTTATTAATGCTGTCCTTAGGTGCAGCTCATTGTGATTTCGTGTGCAGTCCGTGAACGAGAGCTGAGCGAATTTCAGGCGGGTCAGTTCAAAAAAGTTAATGGTTTTACCGACATTTATCCTTCTGTATTATTTTTTATTGATGCCGAACTCAAGAGTGGATCCCAACTGTTTTATAACAATATACAAACATAGCTTACCTCATTATTTATAATGTCTACCTGTGTAGAAACATAAAATTTGATGATTTCTTAAAGAGGTTGGGTTTTCCTCTAAGACTGTCCGAGGCTTAAGACTCGTCAAGGTGGACTCTTGCCCCGTGTGGCTGACAAACCCGCGTTATTGACCCGGTAAGTGGAGGAGAGTTTTCTGCTTCTTCTCACCGTGTCAGTCAGAGAAGCGACATCATCCTCAGTGTCCTGCGAATTATGTACTCAGTGAAGTGATGCGTTAATGTGAAAGCATTTAGCCCATACTAGACTTCATTGCGAAAACCTCGATTTTAAAGCCTTTTATGTCTACGTAAGGCGTTTTTGATTCAAAATGTGACTAACTGTATATTGTGTAAACCAAGGGAATATTAGTCTGCATTTCGGCATCGATATCACTCGCCGACTACATAGGTGTAAGCAGCAACTGAGCCTTATCCATGCTGGTCTTCGTTGCAGCTCATTGTGATTTCATGTGCAGTTAGTGGACGAGAGCTGAGCGACTTTTAGGCGAATCAGTTTCAGATCGGATAGTTTTACGCACATTTATGCTCCTGTATTATATAAATTGATGCCGAATAGAAGAGTGGATCCCAACTGTTTTATAACAATATACAAGCTTAGGTTACATCATTATTAATAATGTCTACCTTTGTAGAAAGTTAAAATTAGATGATTTCCTAAAGGGGTTGGGTTTTCCTCTAAGACTGTGTGGGACATCAGATTCGTCAAGGGGGACTCTTGCTGTGTGTGAGCGTTCGCCGGATAAATGCAGGAGAGGCTTCCCCGTCTTATCCCTGTCATTCACAGACCGACGACATCAGGGTCCGACAGACAAGGTGATCAGTGAATACTGTGAAGGAATGTCGCACATACCAGACATCATTGAAAAAGTCCGAAAATGAACATATTTCAACTCGGCGCAAAATTCCTGGAATGCAAAAGTGCTTAAATGTAAATAATAAATCAAGGGAGCATACATTTCGGCGTCCATAACACACACGCAAGTTCATACAAATAAGCAGCACGTGTGCCTTATTTACGTAAAGAGTGTACAGCAACTAAAGTCAGGCGCGACATTTGAAAAAAATATTAAGCGTTTTAACAGTCACTCTCCTGTATTCTTTTCATTCATGCCGAATACTAGAGTAGAGTCTAACTGTATTTGATATATGTATTAAATTGGGGTTTCATGTTGTTATTGTTGTTCACTTGCGTATAAACTTTTAATTGATTGATTTCTGTAAGGGGTTTGGTTTACCGCGAAAGGAGGCGACCTCGTCACATCAACGATTTCTTTGGATGTGTATCATCCTTTCACATTAAGATATTTAATTATAAACAAGGAGCAATTTCACTCTCTAATTCTGAATTCAGTAGCTTCCTATCCATAAATAAGTTACATAAGCTGATCTGCAAGCAAGAATACATTAAGATGGCTAAAAAATGACAAATATATATTGACGTATTATACTAAATATTAATGTGGTGTAAAAGAAAATTGTCATGACTGAATATTTGGTCTGGAAATTTGATGCTTTAAAAATATATTTAATAAAATATGGATTGATCTCAGATCCAACATTATAATTTTTACTAGTCACTTGTTAAAGTATATTTTTTGCCATATTTTAATGATTTAGTGACCCAAAAATTAGATGAGTATTGCTTTTCTTTTTAATTGCATCGGCTTTATTTGAAATCAAATACCATCAGACTTGATATTGATAAGTGATGGATTATCTGACGTCATAGTTGTAGGCTGATGACGTCATACGACTGGAGCTGCAGCAGATTTACATACTGTGTGGGTTTGTTGGCTCTTGAAGAAGAAGCAGATGCCCATAATAAACCTGCTGCTTCTCAACTGGTTCAAGTTTAGAAATATGATAGGAGGGAAACGATGTGCTAAGTTTTCGGAAATGATGCAAATCTTGAGCGGATTTCACAGACTTCGTGCCTTCAAAATAAAGCAAGGGTTCGCCTCCAAATTTAAACACAAAATAAGTTCTATGTCGAACTTATCCAAAGGCAAACGAAAGTTTAACTGAAAAAATGAAAATACACCAAGTAAAATATTTTGTATTTTTATATTTATTTTTTATGAATTTTAATTGTCTATCCAAAATATACAAAATATATTGTACAATTATAAGGAAAGTTTCATCAAGTTTTAGTGCTGACAAAGATATTGTAGTTGTTATGATCTAGAAAAGTATATAAATATTTTATCTATGATCATTTTCATAGTTGAAAAATATTGTCAATGTTTTTTGTTTTTTTTAAAAAGCAGGTAAAGAGCACAGCATCCCAAATAAATGAAAACATTAACATTAATAACAGTAAATAATGATGTACACTACCGGTCAAACGTTTGGGTACACTTTCTCATTGAATTCAATGAGAAAACAGTGATTATACAAAATGTACTTTTTTAACAAATTTGATATTATGCTTGTTTGTGTGTTATAGTGTATTCTCTGTAATTGTGTAAAACGGTCATATATAACAATTTATTTGAATTGCGAAATTATTTTGTGGTGCTAGAAAAGTTTAATTGTATTTCAAAGCTTAATGAGTACGATTGGTGTAATTCCTTTTCAAAGAATAGGATTGTAAGTGCTTTTATTTTTTACGTCTGTGACCGGAAGATTGCGGCTTGTTTATCGGTGCAGCTTGACAATCTTTTGGCAGCCTCAGGCAGCAGAATGTGAAGCAGCTGATGCCGCACACAAGCTAAAAATAATCACGTTTTTACTCCGACTCTCACCGTAAATAGTTTATTTTCTTCATCTTCTGTCTGTTTTTTGTCTTTAAATCAGGAAACAGATGAATTTAACTACGTCACAGGGGATTTTTACTCTAGTTTGAGGTAAGAGACACATTTTAAAGTCTTTATCACTGACGTTAGACTCCGTTTAAACTTAAACCACAGTATAAATTTGTCCTGTTTTGTTAGTTGTTTGCTGTTTATAATGATTTTTTTCCATTATTATGTCTCATGTTATTGCAGGTTCATGACTTGTGTTTTTATTTGATATTAAAGCTATATATTTAAACATCAGGATTCACTGATTGATCTAAGACCAACTTCAATTTCCGAAATGTAATATTGTTAGTATTCATTTTAGAAAATTACACATAAAATAAAACTTTTTGTCATTTAATTAAAATATTTGTATTTTTTTCTTTGTTTTCACGAAACTACAAATATTTATCTGTTGATCTAAATAAAGATGGCTGCCAGACTCTGGCAGCCATTTTAGTTAACTGAATTCTCAATGATGGACTAATTATGTTTGTCTTTTAGTTTTTTTCCGCAGACTGAACTGTGGCGTGCAACGTGCCGTGTGCAGCAGTTGCTCGGGGGCATGGCGTGGTCGTTTTGCGGTAACGATGTTAACAATGCGTACAGCGTGGAAGATGGCATGCTAAATAATGGCTGCTTTGTGGATGCGCTAAATCTGGTCCCTCACGTCTTCCTGCTCTTCATCACCTTCCCCATCCTCTTCATTGGTACGTAAACAAAAAACCATCACGTAGAAAATATGTTTACAGTATTTTACAATATGCTACATTAAGTTATGAAATGTTATGCTATGTTATACTACTTTACATTACAATACTTAACATACATAATGTTATATAGTACGTTAAACTACATTATATTAGGCTATGATACGCTATGCTGCCCATAGTTATGTTATGCTACAATATGATGTTATGTTTTGCGATTAAACGTTATGCTATGTTATGTTAGACATCAACATGTTACGTTAGGATATTTAACGTTGCAATACATAATGTTGTAATTGTTAAGCTACATTAAGTCTATATGTTCTGTTACTCTGTTATGTTATTATATTCTGTGTTATGCTATGAAACATGCCATGATTTGTTAGACATGTTACATTACATAATATTACTACATAATGTTAAGCTATGATAACATGTTGCATTGTGATACCTAATGTTAAAATACGTACAAACAAATATTTATATTTCAATTTAAAAAAAAATATAGCTCTCTACACAGATTTCCTTCCAGTTTTTCTCAGCAGCATCATTACATCATGACATCTTTTGGTGGCACTTATTACAAGACTGAGGCTAACGCGAGTCAAAGTTAGACAAACATTTATGATGTTTTGTTTTATGATGGTCATGTAATGTATTGATATTATAGTCATTGTGGAACTTTTATTGTGTAACATATTGTAATTTATCCTGTGAAGAAACTACAAAATGATTTTAAAGAAACATTACTGAATAATTATTTTGTGCCTCTGCCACCTTTTATTTAAAATTGGATGGGTTTTTTTCAATTTAAGAATGAAAATGTTGACATTTTTTAATTTCAAGCGAAATTCTTAGTGAAAATGAGCTTCAGGAATATATACAGTATTTATAAAAAAGGAGAACAGCACTTTATGGTTTGAAGATTTTTTACACACAGTTTTTTTTTTAAGTAAAAAATTATAGTCAGGACAAACTTTGTGTGTGGGAATGATTATGACCAGCAGCCCTCACTCTGTTCCCTGAAGACACATTATTAACAGGAACTTACTGGTCTTTGTTTTTTCTTTTCTCTCTTTTTTTTATTTCTCTGTGTCCTCTGAGCTTCCTACTGGCAGCAATCCATTTAGTAGAAATAAAAGTACTAGAAGAGTAGAAATAAAAACGAACAAACTAAGTCAGCATCTGTGTATTATTTAAACCACATTTAATCTTAAATGAAATCAACACATTGAATTTTGCCGTACTATCAAGGAGATTATTTTATAATCGATTAATTATTTTCATTGGTTCAATTCAATTCAAATAGTGATTTGTTTGAATATTTAAAGTAAACTGCATCTGTGATTCTTTGAGGAGAGACAGATAGATCAGAGTGTCATCTGTGTAGAGTGTGAGTCTACTGTTATTATTGTGGCTAATGTGGCTCAAACAGATTTAAACTGCAACTTTTGTTCAGATCACAGAGACACTAGCACATTTATTTTAGTTCTTTTCTTACCCCATTAGGTACTAAAAGATGTGAATTTTTTTTTTACAAAGCTTGAGACAAATTAAAAAGAGTTGAAACAAATGTACATTTTTTTGTAAACAATAAGCGTAATTATGGTTTGATCAGATCATATCTTCTTGATTTGTTTGTGTATTTTTCTTTGCCTGTCTTTTTTTTTAAACTAAAGGTGAATTTTCTTAATTGATGTTTTTAATTATTTTCTGATGTTATTTATTTAGTTTTGTGCATTAAACCCAAAATCTTGTCAGATTAATTTAAATTAATTGTAAAAGTCTGTCAGACTGATTAGATTGACTGTGTTTACGTCAGGTTGGGGAAGTCAGAGCTCAAAGGTCCAGATTCATCACAACACATGGCTTCATTTCCCTGGACACAACTTGAGGTGGATCCTTACCTTCTCACTGCTCTTCGTCCACGTGTGCGAATTTGCAGAAGGACTTGTCTCCAACAAGTGAGTCTATCATGAAATTGGTGTTGTTAACCAGAGCGGAATAAATATATTTTAATATTCCTATCACTTTTTTGGTGTGTTTATAATTTAGGACGATGCTGACTGATCACCTCCACCTCTTCATGCCTGCGTTTATGGGCTTCATAGCAGCAACAACATCAGTGGTTTATTATCACAACATTGAGACGTCAAACTTTCCCAAATTGCTGCTCGGTGAGTCTAGAGTTGTTGTTTTGGTTTATAAAATGTCAGAAAATTTTGAAAAATGTCGATTGATGTTTCTCAAACCTGAAAATGATGATGTTATCAAATGTCTTGTGTTGCCCACAAACCAAAATGATTTCTTTGTAATATGGAGCAAAGAAACCAGAAAATATTTACATACATTTAAGAGGCGGAAAATTTCATGAAACTGGTTAAAAAAATGCTATTATTTCCCATTATTGCCCATTATTTTTTTGTGTATGATTTACTAAAAAAAATATGACAGCAGTTTTATTGATGGTAAAAGTAACAGAGGTTGAGAGTCCTCCTGTGATTGAGAGAGAAAACACAACAAGAAGTAAAATTGAGCCAACAAATAAAACAGGTAACTAATAAACCATGAGGAAGCAAAAATTTCCCAAAAAAATTTGAAAATGAAGAACAAAGGACAACAGAAAAACCAGCAAATGCTACAAAAAGAAGTCCAAACAGAAAAATGTCAAATCAAAGCCAGGGTTGATGTTAGTTCTGGTCTGGTTCACTCCCTTGTTTCTCCCTTACAGTCCTCTTCATCTACTGGATTCTGGCCTTCATCACAAAGTCCATCAAGCTCTGGAAGTACACAGAGTTCAAAGTGGGTCCTCAGCACCTGAGGTTCTGTATCACGGCTCTGCTGGTGGTTCTGTACGGGTTACTGATGGCTGTGGAGGTCAACGTCATCCGAGTCAGAGTGAGTCTGCATTTTTTTTATCCTCTAGCAGCGACTGAGGAGCCGTAATACAGGAAGTGAAAGTGTCGAGTGACAGGAAACAGTTTTTAACAGATGTGGCGCTTTTACACCATACAATTCTAGCTTGAATTGACTCTACTTGGTTTGATCAACGTGGAATGGTCATCATTGCACAGCTGTGACGTTGTTTTACATGTGACACAAACACCCAAACTAGTGTAGGTCAAAGCAGTTCTTTTCAGTGTACTGAATCATTAGAATAAGTTCATTAAAAAGATTTTTTCACTAAATCGTTCAGTACTTCCTGCATAACTGGAGCACAGACTTTAACACAGTCACTGAACTGAAATATGGCTGAACAAGTTTTGATTCAGCACATTTTCAAGATTTTAAACTGATTTTAAACTGAACTACAGTGCCGCATTGTTTAGTTTGATTCTTGTTTCGGACATCACGCTGATTACTCTTCCAGTGATGACATTCGTGACCAATCAGTGACCAGCAGTCTGTTGACATCATATCTTCTTATCAACTCAGCTTGCTTGGAACCTCACCAGAGCAGGTACTAAAAAAAGCACCGGGTACCAGGTACTATCCCTAAAAAAAAAAAAGAGTAGAGTTGAGCCACACTAGAGCTGTATAGTGGGAAAGTGCTAATTGAATCTCTTCTGAAAGTCACAGTATCCAAACTAATAAATTAATGGGAAGACATCTTGTACCTCTGGCAAGTGCTTTAAACCTTCTTTTTGGTTCGGAATGGTCTTTGTCATTTGCTGAAAACACCCACGGCTTTTCTATAGCACCTCCATAATTGAAAATCAGCAGAAAGCCACTTGTAATCAGGATTGAACTAAATACTGTGCACATATTTACAGCTGGTCTATTTGCATTGGATTAGGATTACCTGGGGTCATTTTTACAGATGTTTTTACCCGAGGTAAAAGTCGCTGTAATCTTTACTGACATCGTCCAGTAATAATTACTGACGTGGCACATTCAGATGGGACTAAAATCTCTGAGACACTAACTGAAATAATGATTACTTTACCTTCTACATGTGAAACTTATCCTGTCTGAATAGGGCTGTAAAGTAGAATTCAAAAGGCCTCAAAAACAACCAAAGATGTACTCAACCATTCACTGGTGGATGATATATTCGTCAGTTCGCCCAATAACAGACACACTCATCTGCCCACAATTTGAGATGTTCTGACACGTTTATATTTGTTAGTAACTCTTATGTCCTTCCTGTCCTTTGTCTTCCTGTAGAAATACGTTTTCTTTGCAAATCCTCAGAAGGTGAAGCCACCAGAAGATTTACAGGATTTGGGAGTTCGTTTTCTGCAGCCATTTGTCAATCTGCTCTCCAAGGTAGAGTTGTGACAGACACAGTCAGATGTGTGTTTTTAACACATTGGTGGACAATTTTGAGCACCCCTGCTGCTGAGAACCAGCTTGAAACACAGAGGCTCACTCTCATGGCAGATTTTAGCCACTTAACAAAAGACTAAGCTAATAAAATCTATGTTAGTTTAAGTGTATAATAGCTTAAGAATGTTTTTGAGTCTTTATCTCACTGTTAAACAGACTTTTCCAATAGGAAACTGAAGTTTGTAAACCATTCACTCTCCCACACCAAAGTCCATAGAGAAAATCTGGGATTTTAGCTTGCAGGGATACAGGAGCCGCTGGTCTACTGCTGCCTCATTTGGTCAGTTTGTATCACTGAGGTAAATGTGAACGAAGGATTTCAAACTCTGAAGTCACAAAATAAGACATTTGACCTTACTGATAAATGCAGCAGTGGGTCAGCAACACAACAGTTTTGAGGTCCTAAATAGTTTACTAAATTCAAATATTAACATTGGACAAAGTTTGTCTTTGTGTGTTCTTATGAATTTCGGCTGCAACAAACCAAGTTGGCACATTTCAGGCGACATACTGGTGGATGAATCCTCTTATCATCGGGGCTCACAAACGTCCGATAGAGCTGAAGAAGATCGGAAAGCTGCCCATCGCCATGAGAGCGCTCACCAACTACCTGCGGCTCAAAGATGCCTACGAGGATCAGAGGGTAAGCACATGAAGTCATGACCCTGACCTCTCAGTTAAGCTTCAGCTGCATGTTTTATTTAAACATTAGCCTCTCTTTCTCCCTTTCACAATAGACGGCCGAGGATCCGACACGTTCGCCGTCAATTTGGCGCTCCATGTATCGAGCGTTCGGTCGTCCCATCCTGCTCAGCAGCACCTTCCGTTACCTGGCCGACCTACTGGGCTTCGCCGGGCCGCTCTGCATCTCCGGCATCGTCATGCACCTTAAGGAAGACGGAGGGGCCACGTCAGACGATATGGTGAGTGTGTTTACAGAACAGTAAATTTTTTAAAGCCATTTTAATGCTTTTTTTTTTTTTATTTGATTTTTTTCTTGTACACAGGGTTAAGTTTTTATACTTAACCCTGTGTATTTACATTGTATCTCTACATAAAGACGATGAATCAGAAAAACAGACTCTTCATTTGGCAGAAGACGAGACACTGAAATCAAACACGTCTTCCAGTTAAACCTGAGTCAATCTGCTGTAAATATGACAGCTGCTCGCAGACGCCTCTGCAGTGATGGTGTATTTTCACACTGTCTGTTTGTCTGAGTGTAGTTTTAGTCGGCATTGAACATGAGTCATTGTTGTTAAAGTGGAAGTAACGAGCAGCAGAGACAGAGAACAGAACACGGCTGCGTTTCTGAGTGACACGGAAAATTCTTCACTCGCCTCGCACTCTGTGTCTGTGTTAAATACAGGCGCAGCACAGATGCAGCACTGCCAAGTGTGTGTGAATCTGTGATATCTTCTAGCGTTGCTCAGCTCTACTCGTTTTTTGTTTATTTTTGGTTTTTTTGTTTTTTTCTTTCATTGTTCAAGTTCTGGGGACCTAAATCTGTTTACACAGTCACATTACGAGGACTTGTCTTCCTTATGGGGACAAAAATCAAGTCCCCATGAAGTAAATGACTCGATTTTAAGGTGAGGACAGTTTTAAATTTAGGCTGAGGTTACGGTTAGGGTTACATTTAGGGTTAGGGCACTAGTAATTAGGTTTAAAATTAGAGTAAGTCTCCAGGAAATTAATGTAAGACAATGCAATTTCCCAAGTCATGGAAACCAGTGTGTGTGTGTGTACATGTCTTTCTATCCTTGTGAGAAACAAAATATTTCCAAACCTATCTTTGTGGGGACATTTTGACTTGTGTGGACATTTTGCCTGGTCCCCAGAAGGTTAAACGGCTTTTTCAGGGTTAAGACCTGGTTTTAGGATTAGGGTTAGAATTGGGTTTAGGTTAGGGTTAGAGTAAGGGTTAGGGTTAGGCATCTAGTTGTGATGATTAAGTTGAGGGTAAGGGGCTAGGAAATATATTATGTCTATGAGGGTCCTCACTACAAATGTTATACAAACGTGTGTGTGTGTGTGTGCGTGTGTTGTAGGAGACCTACTTTGGCGTCCACTTCATGTCGTCCTCTAAGCTGCTGAAGAACACCTCTGTCCTGGCTGTTCTTCTCTTCCTGGCTTTGATCCTGCAGCGGACGTTCCTGCAGGCGTCCTACTACGTTACCATAGAAACGGGCATCAACATGCGCGGGGCCCTGCTGGTGAGTGAAATGGCAAAAAAAGTAAAGTTTAGTTTAGATTAGTTGTTTTATTTCCAACCGTGAAAATGTCGAAATACTAAAAAAAAGTTTATTTTCCAGGCAATGATTTACAACAAGATCCTGCGTCTGTCAACGTCCAACATGTCCATGGGGGAGATGACACTGGGCCAGATCAATAACCTGGTTGCCATAGAAACCAACCAGCTCATGTGGTTTCTCTTCCTGTGTCCGAACCTGTGGGCCATGCCGGTGCAGGTGTGAGGAAACTACTCACATGACTCTCACATGTATTCACTTAGACTGTTATTAGACTGAATATTTCTTGGATTTCATTTTTTGCTGTTTCCTGCAGATTGTGATGGGTGTAATCCTCCTCTACTACCTGTTAGGCCGGAGCGCTCTGGTCGGAGCGTCTGTCATCGTCCTATTGGCTCCGCTCCAGTACCTCATTGCAACAAAACTGGCCGAAACACAGAAAAGCACACTGGTAAAACATTCACGTTGTTTTTTACTGGGACGACATTATGATTATCATCTTTAAATGGGTTTGTACCTACGATAGTTATGTAAATCAGCATGTAAATCAGTTATTTTATCATACAGTTTGACACGATGTAAAATTAAATATCTTAAAATTAAAAAGAAATGAATTGAATTGAATGAAAATGAATTGAATATTTCTGTTCATATAAACACAGATTCCCATTGTTAAAAACAATTGTTTTATAATTTATTTGATTTACATTTGTTGCTATTATTTATTTGTTTATTAATGCTACTCCTCTGTACTTGATTAATTTTGTAAAAAAGGCAATAAAAAGTTGAGCCCAAAAATTATCATAATTATTATATACATAATTTAATTATTATTTAAATACTGTTTAGTAGTATGGTGTTTCCCAAACCTTTTATGTGGAGAAAAAATTTACATTTGTGACTCGTTTCACAATATAATTGGAGACAAAAGAAAAATTACACACATTGACTATTTTTACTGCCATTTCTGTAGTAACTGTTATTTTTGGACAAATAATTCAGCCATATTTGATAAATGAATCATAACTTCCACTAATTATTTTATAAATGTTCCACAGGTTTATTTTGCGAACATTACAATTCCCTTTTTCAGTCCTGTTTTTGAACATTTCACATATTTCTGCTCAGATCTTTTGCATCCTCCGCTCAATCCTGATGTTATATTTTGCACAGATAACAGATTTTTCACATTTCCGTCTGAAACAATAGAGTGTTTTTCTGTTCTGTTGTCCAGGAACATTCCACGGATCGTCTGAAGAAGACCACAGAGATCCTGAAGGGCATCAAGCTGCTTAAACTTTACGCCTGGGAGAATATCTTCTGTGACAGCGTGGAGGAGACCAGAGGGAAAGAGCTCACCTGCCTCAAGACCTTCGCTTTCTACACATCAATGTCCAGTGAGAGCAAATAAAATATCTGTGAAACCAGTTTAAACCTGGTCAAACAACATCAACTCTACTGAAATACTGAAATGTCTTTTCTGTCGTAGTTAAAGAACCAGGATTTTTCACGATTGATCACTCACTCATTGCAGTATAATTTCAATAAAATCTAGTTAAACTCAATTAAAGGTTAACACTTAACTTTTTTGTGTTACAATATCTAAATCCTGATGTTCTTCTACATCCACCATTTTTCAAACTTCGCAAAATCTGTCATTTTAGTCACTTAGTCATATTCCCTTTACAACAGAACCTTGAAACTCAACCTGGTGAAAAACAAATTTTTAAGTGCTGTACATGCTTAAATAAAGTCGGGATCCAATGGGCCGGGATCCAGTGAGCCGGACTCAATTCCAACAATATTTTGAAATTGTTATTTTCATGTCCAGTTCAGCCTGTGGGAGGGCCACGTCCAGTGTTGTCCTAGTGCTGGCACCAAGCCCGGGTTCCATCAGGAAGAGCATCCGGAGTAAAAATCTCTGCAAAATCAAATATGCAGATAAAAGAAAACAATACGAGGACACAAGGGAGAGGCAGATAATTTGCTGTGGTGACCCCTACAGGGAGAAGTCAGAAGAAGAGTTTCAGGTTTACTTCGTCTTACTTAGTCAGTGTGGCACTAACTTAAAAAATTAAAAAGTAAATAAATAAACAGAATTTTGGACAAGTTCAGGTCTGATCGTACCAGACAGTTAAACGCAACTTCAGCAGCAAATGTTCTCTCTTCTTACAGTTTTGATCAAGGTGCCCCTAGAGGACGAAAAGTAAATTTCATACCTTCAACTAGCTGTGAAAATGTTTTCCACTTCCTCAGTTACGCATTGTTGTAAGAGGAACTTCAAGGTTAAACCATTTTTTTTCTTTCTTTCCTCTCTGCAGTTTTCATGAACGCTGCTATCCCCATCGCTGCGGTTCTTGCGGTAAGACTGTTGTTACCACATGCTTTTAGAAGGAAAACTATTATTTTTTTCAGGATGTTTAAGTTCGTTTTGTGTTTATTAGACGTTTGCGGTTCATCACTTCCTTGATAAAACTGGTCCCAAGCCTGCTGAGGCCTTCGCTGCCCTGGCTCTGTTCCACATCCTGGTCACTCCGCTCTTCCTGCTCTCCACTGTTGTCAGATTTGCTGTGAAGGCTCTGATCAGGTGTGTGAGTGTATCACGCACATGTCAAAGTGGAGATGCCGTTGTGTTACATTCTGAATCTAATTAAAGGAACACAGAAGAAACCTGACATCAGTAAAGAGAAACTCTAAACTCCTTAGAGAGGACCGCTGTTGGTATCATCGCTATGACACTATCTGTGTGTGTTGCAGTGTCCAGAAGCTTGGGGAGTTTCTTCAAAGTGATGAAATCGGAGACGACTGCTGGAGAAACGGAGACTTGTCTGTTTCGTTGGAAGCAGGAAAGAAACACCTTGGGCCGGTGAGTTTTAAAGATGTGTTAAATATGTAAAACTGAGCCCAGTGTTTAAAGCAGGTACTGCAATTCAAATTCACATCCCCCACCATTTGTAAACTTGTAAACCACTCACTCTCCCACACCAATGTCCATCGGGAAAATTGATTTTAGGTCACAGGGACACAGGAGGTGCTGGTCTACTGTGGCATTGTGTGGACATTTTGTGTCATTGAGATAAATCTAAACAAAGGATTTCAAACGTCAAAGTGACAAATGACCACATTTGAACTTACTGATGGAGGCAGCAGTGGATCAAAAACTCCTGGGTGCTGTGATGTAAAATCATAGCTTTTCTCTATTGAGTTTGTGGTGGGAGAGTGAGTGTTTTACAGTCTTCAGTTTCCTGTTGGAAATCTCTGTCTAACAGTGATATAAAGACATGTAACATATTCTTACGATACCATAAATTTAAGCTGACGTGGATTTTATTAGCTGAGTATTTAACTTGGCTTTGGACAGCCTTTTCCAGCTGGAAAATAAAGGTTTGTGTCATTGTGTAAGCCATGTGCTCTCCTACACCAAAGTCTATAGAGAAAATCTGTGATTTTACATCACAGCACACAGGAGTTGATGATCCACTGCTGCCTCCATCACTAAGTTCAAACATCTTATTTTATGACTGCAGCGATTGAAATCCTTTGTTCGAATTAGGGCTGTCGTAAAATCAAGCTTCTTTCATTTGAGACAGCAGGCCAAAATAAAGCCAATTCTTGCGCACAAGCACTTTGGAACAGTAATCCACGCCTTTGTCATCTCTTGTCTGGATTACTGTAATGCACTTTACCTGGGGTTAGTTGGGGTTGGTCCATTGTGCTTCTTCAGCTGGTGTAAAACGCAGCTGCTCGTCTCGTAAATATGAACACATTTCCCCCATGTTAGCTTAACTCCCCATGTTAGCTTAACTCCGCTCATACATTCATTTTTAAAATTCTTTTCTTTGTTTTTAAATCCCTCAGTGACCTAGCCCCGCCCTACCTCTCTGAGTTGCTACATCTTCATACACCTTCCCGCTCCCTCAGGTCAGCTGATCAGCTGCTCCTGACAGAGGGGGCCGTGCGTTCGCTGCTGTGGCCCCTAAATAGTGGAATGATCTGCCCTTGCACATTAAACGGGCCTCTTCCCTGTCTGTTTTTAAATCTCTTCTTAAAACTAATCTCTTTTCATTGGCCATTGACACTGTTTAAATTGTTGATGTTTGGTTTTTATTCATTTCGTTTTATTTGTTTTTATTGTGGTTTATTTTGCTTATTATTTTTATCAATGTCTTTTATTTTATTTTAGGTGTTTTAGACTTATCTTGCTGCCTTTTGTGAGTTTCTGTGTCTTTTATTTATTATTCTGTACAGTGCTTTGGTTTGCTGCGGTTGTTTTAAAGTGCTTTACAAATAAGGTTGGATTGGATTGGAGTTAAACTACAAAGACTGATGTAGGGTTTGTTTATGGTTCTGGATAATATCTGAGTCTAATGTGGGAGCAATGACAGTGAATCCTTGAGGAAAAACATCCTGTAGGTTTTTATCAGAGGGAACCACCACATGCTTTTTCTTCTCCTCCTCCCTAAAGAACTGTAGCGGATGTAGAAAAGTCTAAAGTTTATTAGTCATCACTAACTTCAAACCTCTCTCTCATTCTTTTCATGTTTCTCTTCAGACAAAAGCAATCAACCGGAAACATCCAGTGCGTTACGAAATGGATAACTACGCGCAGCCGACCAGGCGACCGATGAGACCGTCAGAGACGGAGGATGTGGCCGTGAAGGTCAGGGTCAAAGTTCACATGTTGGGGAAAAGACTGCAGGCAGATGAAGACAGAACTGCTGTTTGTTTGTTCAACAGTTTAAAAACAAAGATTTAAAGTTTCACTCTTTCAGACTCTTTGAAGATAAATTAGTTAACATTTCAGAAAAAAGTCCAATCAGAGTTCACTGAAGCAAACAGTTAACATTTACTTGACTTATGAAAATTCTGCTTCATCATGGTAATAAATGAGCTGATTGACTTGTTGATTGATTGGTCAGTGGGTTAGTTGTGTGGCATTTATTTGTCAGTTGCTAGGACAACTGGTCAGTTGACTGCTTAGTTGGTAAGTTAGTGAATTGGCTGGTCAGTTGGTTGATTGGTTAGATGGTTGGTTTCAGTCATTCTGTTGGTTAGTTACTAGGTTTGTATTTTATGTAGTTGGTTACTGCGTCATTGTTGTTCTGTTGGTTGGTTGGTTACTTAGTCAGCTTGTTGGTTACTGAGTCAGTCTTTTGGTTAGTTGGTTGGTGGTTCATTTGGGAAGTTTGTTGGTCTGTTAATTGGTTGGTTGGTTACTTAGTCTTTTGATCCACTGGCTGGTATTTGGTTGGTTAATTTGCTAGTCACCATTTGTTTGGTTACCGAGTCAGGCTGTTACATCGGTTGGTGGGTTATTTGGTTAGTTTGTTGGTCTGTTAATTGGTTGGTTTCATTGATTAGTTGGTGCTTTAGTTGGTTGGTTTTCTAGTCATCAGTTGGTTGGTTACTGAGTCAATCTGTGGGTTGTTGGGTCATTGGTTTTAAAACTTTGTTTCTGCAGTAAACATCAGTTCGTAAGTTTTGTCAGTGTTACTCACTGATTTTTCATGAGAACTGATTTAGTTTAAACAGTAAGATATAAGACCACATAATGAAGAACAAGTAAAGTCACGAGAAAATTGTCAGCTTAAAACACTAGCAGTTAAGTTCAGAGTTACTGTAATAGGAGACTGAAAACATCATCAGTCCAACAAGTCACTCATTCACATTCATAAAAGGGTCTTCGTGCTCTTATCATTCACTTCACTCTGTTCACAGATGCTTCATATCATCATTGTTTGTTGGTCGTGACGAGTGAGTGAGTGAGTGAGCGAGTTAGTGAATGAATGAATGAGCAAGCGAGTGAGCGTGAGTGCATGGACACAGGAAGTGTAGGATTCACATGAGAATTTGTGCCCTTTAAAGGGCCTCTGTGAATTTATCAAAGGTTTTTCTCAGTGTCTCTGTGAAGACTCTACTTCCTGTCTCTGTCCCCACGGAACCACGCTATAGAGACGGGGGGAGGGAGAGTGCAAGTCAGTCAGAAGAATATATAAATATATATATATATATAATTAATATAATATAAATAAAATTCAATATATAAAAATAATTTTTCCTATATACAAAATGGACATAAATATTCATACAAGAATATTTAATCCATATATAATAAATAAACGTCATATTCCTCGGTAGAATCAACCCCTTTTTTAAGTTACTTAAAGTAGTTACAGTTGTACATTATATGGCCTGTTTTTACTTTCTTTACTTTTATATTCCTGCTCTTTTTTTTAATAATATTTCTATTTTTTAAGTGTATTTTTGAATTTTACATTTATCTTATTTGTCTAATCTATTCATTTTCAGTATTTGTCAACCTCTTAACATTTTGCAGCTGTTCACTTCCCCCAATTTTGGATTAATATCTATTTTATTCTAATATAATCTCATCTAGTCTAGTCTCAACTAGGTCTAATCCAGTCTAATCTAATCTCAACTAATCTAATCCAGTCCAATCTAATATAATCCAGTCTTAGTCTAGTCTCATTAGGTCTAATCTAATCAAATAAATAAGTCTTTTTTGTTTCCTTTCTATGTCAGCTGTTTAATAATGTATCATAAATATTTTACAATATTTGAAGCTTTGTTTCAAAACTGAAAATGTTAAGCTTCTGCTTCAAAGACTTTGTCTAGTTTGTCCATTCATGCTGCCGTAGAAACATGTTACAAGTTCTGATGTAAATGGAATGCAGCATAACACTGTAAGTTTTTTTGTTTTTTAATCGTTTAATAATTTCAAGAATCTAAATCCCAACATCCAAAAACAAACTATTAAAATGTTGTTTCCAGCTTAAGAAAAACTTAAGGTCTCAACCTCTCAGACACTGTATTATATCAGCCTTGATTATTAAAATACGCAAGTTTAACTGAGTGATTTTAATAATAATATTTAGTATTTTATTTTGCCTGAGAGCAGAAAAAAGTCAGTGAATCACAAACATGAATTGGTTATTAATATGAGGATTTTGCTTTTCTTGGTTGCAGCAATAAAATAAATAAACTCCATCTTTTATCCTTTGTCATAAAATGTGGCTTAAGTGTTCAGGAACCATTTCCTCCTGTTTCCTGTCTGTTCTCTCACTCACTCTCTCTCTCTCACTCACTCGCTCACTCATTCACTCACTCACCCACTTCCTCCACCTGAGTGATGTGGGGGAGAACCTGGACAAAACCTGCATACACATGTGGGAAACATCCAAATTCCATGCAGAAAGACCCTTGTTCTGACTGGGACCTGAACCCGGGTCTTCTTCTGCCACAAAACCACTCCACCAATCATGTGGCCCTTGTCTGTTGTACTAAATATTATTTATTTGTTTTTGAGAGCAGCAGTTTTTCACCTATATTTCCTCTCATTTGTCTCTCCTTCCCTCCATTTCTTTATTTTAGGGGTTATACAATCAGATAGTGGGTAAAAAAAGATTAAACATCTTAATTAAAGGTAAAAATTGAGATAAATTCTTTAATAGTTGTATTTCGTGGTGTTGGTTTTCAGAGTATTTTACCTCAAACATCAGTTTTTCTGATATCTTAACTGGTTTTCGTCTCAGTTCTTTGTCTCTGCTGGTCTTTTGGGATCCGTGTCACAGGTTAAAGACGGGAACAGTGGACACTGTGGGGACTGTCAGATAAAATAAACATGAAATAAACAAATAAATGCAACAGATGGGAGGAATGTAAACAGAGCGGAGCAGCAGGAAGCAGCGTGATGGATCAGTGTACTGGGATCAGATATGAACTGCAGTTACACCACATTTATTCTGACACAACTTTCCCTCAAACCGTTGCACCATGTTAGTAACTGTGAAGCTTTAATCATTTATTTGTGAATAAGAGGCTTAGAAATACATAATAATTTTCATAATAATAACATAGGTCAGCCATTTACTAGACTGACTTAAAGATTCTAAAAACAAACATTGACTCAGACCTTAGCAAATCTACACTGTAAAGAAAACAAAGAGTTCATTTTACTTTAAAATATTTTTGAAAGTAATTCCTTGAGAAGGGCGAGAAAATATAAATATTAGTCATGAACTTTGTTAACTTTATATACTTGATTGATTTTACTAAATATTCAGTTCCATTTACTGTATTTTTGCAACTCCTAAATAGTTTGCTTAAATCTTATTCAACATGAAAATGGTATGGTTATTGGAAGCTTAAATTTAAAGCAAATTTCTATTTTGTTATAAATTATTTCATAACTAATTGCTTGAAAAGTAAATATGAAAATCTTTGTTTTTTTTCTTGTTCAATATTTTTACCCTCAATCTATGGCCAAATTATATCAACACCCTCATAGAACACACACACCGCTTCTCTAATATTCAACATGTATATTTTAGATTCATTTAAAATATGAATTAAACCCAGGTCGTTGAATTTTATTATTTTATTTATTTATTTTTATTTTGTTTTTCCTTCTGCTCAGGTGAGAAATGGATTCTTCACCTGGGGGAGTAACTTGACCACGCTGTCCGACATCAACATCCGAATCCCAACAGGTGGGAGGAGCCACTTTATGTCATGGTTCTGACTCTAAATCTTTCCCTCCTTTAAGTCAATGGTTGCCATTTTGTTATGCTGTAGTTCAGTTATTTGACCTTTTCAGACCTTAAATCCAATATATGTGAAATAAAAATGTATGTAGATGTTCACAAATAATATATATATATATATATATATAAAACAAAAATAATTTTAGAAAATAATTGAAATATTGTTTATATTGATATTTTATGACAGTCATTTTGGTGAACATTCTGTACTTTATACATTGCTGAATAAGCAGCACCGAGACACTCGAGAGGTCATCAATAAATTGTTTTGATAGACTATGTAGACCACAATCTGAAAGCCTTATGTAAATTAAGCAATGTATGTCTCTGAATGCATACTTCCTGTTGCCAGTAGGTGGCGCGGTGAATCTCATCGCATGTAATCCTAGATGGACTTAGACTTGCAAGAGAGATTGTCATGGTGATCCAATGATTTTTGGAGGAATTATGGTTATAAATCAAATTTGCACATTTTGTGTTTCCACTAGGTGGCGCTTTGTCAAAATCTGAAGAAAAAGAATTCCTGATTATTGGGAGTCAAACTGCTCAATTTGATGTATTGCTTGTAGAAAAATTCTCAAAACTTACAAACCATTCAACCAAATCTAATGTGCTTCTGACGCGTGTGATCCAATTATATTTGCTGGAATTAGAATTAAAAAAAAATAGCTTTCACATTTTGTATTCCCACTAAGTGACACTTTCTCAAAACCCCCAAATAACCCTCCTCATGCCATACAATTTGAAATATGGTTTGATGGAAAATTCTCAAAACTCTATGACAAGTTACATTTTCAACAGGTTTTGGAAAATTTCCAAAAACAAAATGGTGGACTTCCTGTTGGGCGGGGCCAAACGCTTCTGTTGACTTTACTGTGTAGCTTGGTTGATGCAGCCTCCTACAGAGTTTCATACAATGAGGTCATTCCTGCTGCGAGCTATCAGTGCAAACAATCTCCACATCTGACTTTGCCAAAATAATTCAACAAAACAAAACTGACCAATACAGACGTGGTGGTTGTTTTGTTTTCATCTTCAGGTCAGCTGACCATGATTGTGGGACAGGTGGGTTGTGGGAAATCGTCCCTGCTGCTTGCCATGCTTGGCGAGATGCAGGCATTTCAAGGACAAGTTTACTGGAGCAAGTAAGACGGCACACACACACATCACATATCTATAAAGGAGCCTGTATAGGTCAAAGGTCACTTCAAATTTAGAATCAGTTTCTGAGCTGGTGTTGGGTTCTCGTCATATTTTAGTGACTGTTTAGTGACTTTTTCTTTTCTTCATTTGTGGGGTTTTCAGAGAAACATTAGACTTTTAAAGACAAATAACAGTGTTGTCCTCTTCAAGAAAAACACTGTCTGTTAGTGTTAGAGAAGATGGAACTGTCCGTATTGATACTGTTGCCCATGAGTATGTCATCAATACTCACTTTTAGTATACATTAGTACCTGAGTATCACATATTTATCCCTGTGAAATACAAACTGAGCTCTGTAAAAACGGTCTCTCTCTGTCCCTTCATCGACAGCTGTTTTTTCTTTTTTTTATGGTGTGGAATTTCACTGAAGCAACAAAAAAAAATTGCATTAGATTAGACAGAAGCTTATTTTTAAACCCTTGGAGAAGTTCTCTCTGGGAAATTGGTTTCAGTAGAGCAGCCATGTAAGTGGATGTAAGACATGTGATGAAACTAAGAAGCTGAAACTAACCTGTGCTGAGTATGTGAACATCTGTGTGTGTGTGTGTACCTGGTATTCCTTACATTGTGGGGACTGAAATCTGCTTACACGGACACATTATGGGGAGTTGTCTTCTTTATGGATACAAAAATTTAGTCCCCATAATGTGTGTGTCCTTTGTTTGTTTACTTCCTGCCTTCTCACCACATCATCAGGCTGCCTGAATGTGAGATGAACAACGAAGGCAACATCAGGTACTTTTTCTCTCTCTGGTTTCACGTTCATTGTTTCATCACCTTTAATCCATTCATCCACTTCATTCAGTCATAGATAGGTAGATAGTTAGTTAGATAGATGGACAGATAGATTAACAAGGTGCTCATTCAGCGTTACTGTTTTCATACACAAAAACATAAACATACAAAACTTCCCCGCTGGTTTATTTGTTTATAATATTGTTTTGTCTCACTGTCTCTCAGTAGTAGACTATGAGATTATAAGTGAAAGTGTGTTTGTGAAGCAGCAGATTATTATTACATGATCACATGATGAGAGGAGAGGACAATAAAAAAAATGACATGTTAAAATATCCACCTCAGTGTTCAGAGAAGTCCAACAGTTCTGGAACCTTCATGAGAAAATCTGATGGTTCAGATGTAAAGTCAGGCTCCTGGCAGTGACACACACACACACACACACACACACATAACAGTGACAGCGTCTTCATCTGTGTGTGTGAAGGTTAAACTGATTTACAGAAGAACGTCACGTCTGTCTCTTTATTCTGTGTCCATGTTCCCTCTGTCTGTCTTTGACCTTTGACCTCTTGTCTTTCATCACACACCTCAAACACACTCAGCTGATTGTCAGTCGTCTCTCTAACACAAACACTGGCGTGATTTTGACAGTTGGTCAGGGTCAGAGGAAAGTGACGAAGACGTCGGGAGGTACACTCTTCTTCTTCTCCTACTTCCTATTTTAGATCTGATGTGACCTTTTGACCTTTCCTTCTTTGACCATTCCCTTTTTTATGTTTTACATCAGGTTTTCTTTTATAAAAGTGACTCGGGTTGCTCCATCCATGAACACATACATATGACATTTTTTACAGTGTAGTTTCTTGCTTCATCACAGTAGAGTTTATTTAAAAAATGTACATTTAATTTCATATCAAAGTACGTCATCATTATCCCTGCTGATGTTTTTTATTTATGTTTGTGTTTTTGTTGCTGCTGTTATTTGTTGTTAGTGTTACTGTGGTTACTGAGTGTTAATGTTGTTGATTTGCTGCTCGTCATTAACTCCATGAGCCATCTTTTATTTCTCATATCTGACAAAAAATATTTGCCATTTTGCAGTGGAGTTTTCAACTCTTCATCTTCCTCCTCGTCCTCCTCCTCTTTCTCATAAAGCTGATCGGAACAGAAGAACTGATCTGATAGTTTGATTTGTGGGTTAAAGGTGAAATCAGGCTGCGAGAAAATGTGGATGTGGGTGAAATGTTGTAAAAAATATTAATTATAATTAAGATATATTTACATATTGTACCTTGTATTATATTTAAATAACTGTATGAAGTAGTAGAATATTTTTGTTCATAAAGTACTATTTTCTTGAAACATCAATGAATCAATCTGTGACAGAATGTAGTTTTTTGCTCTTGTTGGAAAACAATACTGTCTTTAAACATACTCTGTGGTAACATGTGCATTTGTTGATACCGGAGAACTCTAGCCATGTTTTCAACAAGCATATTAGCCATAACTAGCAGCTAGGGGACAAAACACTCCACTACATGAATAACTTTGAATTCTGCACTTGAATGGGGAACGAAATGACAGGTCACTATCACTCTGACATCCCTTGGTGTCTCTCAGCTGACGCCAGCGAGTGAAAGCAGGACTAATATTCACCCTTTTCTGGCATCTTATCCTATCACTCTCCCACTTTTTCTTTGACTCCTCCAACAAAATCTTCAAACTCTGGTATTTCCAATGTAAGAACAACTCCCATATAACTTTCCCTCTCTGTGTCGAGGGCGTTATTCAAACTGTTGAAGTGTTGTATGTAGACAGTAAGTAAAAAATATATTTGGAGACATTAAGTGAAGGTTATGAAGGTTATACTACATGGTTTTTCCACAAGAATATATATATATATATATATATATACTGTATATGAAAATTGTATATGTGTAAAATAATTTCAACTGCAGCTCAGATGTTAGACTAAAAGAAGAGACAGAATCTATAAAAAAACAGATGCTTTCCCTTTACAAAGAAATTAAAATTAAATGCTTATTCTAAAATATTTGTTATCTTTTGCTAAAATAAATGTTAAATTTACAATCACTGTGAAAAGAAAATGGTTGAGTTTACTGTAGTTTGCTCAAACCAAAATGAGCAAATTGTCTTCATATAACTGCTCAAATAAATAAAGGGAACACTAAAATAACACACCCTAGATCAGAATGAATGAAATATTCTTATTAAATACTTTGTTCTTTACATAGTTGAATGTGCACAGCAGCATGTGAAATTGATTGTCAATCACTGTTGCTTCCTAAGTGGACAGTTTGATTGACTTGGAGTTACATTGTGCTGTTTAAATGTTCTCTTTATTACTATATCGCATTATATATTGCTAAATTTAGTGGTTTAGTGGTCAAGTGGTTACCGCTTGAATTACAGTTCTCTTGTTTGATTAAAGTATTAATAGATCAGTACTTCTGCTTTTCAGCTTTATGAAAACGTGACTCGTCATTCTTTTGACTCTGTTTGTCTCTGTTTCCCACGATGCCTTTAGTAAGAACAGATACTCTGTGGCGTATGCCGCTCAGAAATCGTGGCTGCTTAACGCCACTGTGGAGGAAAACATCACCTTTGGGAGTGTGTTCAGTAAACAGAGGTAAAAAAAAAAAAAATCACCATCATTTGGCGATTTCAATCAACCAGGAAGTGTGTGTATGTGTGTAGCAGATTTGTTTCTGTTTTTCAGGTACAAAGCGGTGATTGACGCCTGCTCTCTGCAGCCGGACATTGACCTGCTGCCTTTCGGGGACCAAACCGAGATTGGAGAGAGAGTCAGCACATGTTCATAGCTTTCAAAAACAAACTCTTTCAAGTTAGTGTCAGGTCGATCTACATTTCTTTAAAAACCATAATTTTATTTATGTTTCAGGGCATTAACCTGAGTGGCGGTCAGAGACAGAGGATCTGTGTGGCCAGAGCTCTTTATCAGAACACAAACATCGTCTTCTTGGTGAGCAATCTTACAGAAAACAACTTTCTCGCCAACGTATTTAGAGCAACTTAAATTCTTATTTTTTTATGTTTTCTGATCATATGTTTTCTTCTCATAAACTTGGAATCCGAAAGTTTGCTTGGATTTATGGCTGAACTGATGATATTTTGACGGTCAGAGGTGAAGATCAATGTAACCTCATGTTTGTAAGACCACAATATTTAAAGAACACCTTCATCAAGTTTAGTGCATCTGGCATCTTCTGTAGTTGGGACTTGCTTAAGACTGAAGACCTTCACCCGTTTCTTGGACGAGTAGACAAGTCCAGTTGTCTACAGCAAACTCCTGAAGATGACTATGACCTGGACGACTGACAACCTTCAAATCAATTATTGAAGAGCAACTGCGTCTCAGTGTTGTTACTCTGGTGTCCAAAGTTTGAAGGTTCCTCAGCAGACAAGTGTCTTTCCATTCCTGGGCAGTGGGTGGATCCTTCCTGTAGTAACAAGGAGATTCTGAACTTGCAAGTCAATTTTATTTATATACCCCAACATCACAAACACAATTTGGCTCAAAGGGCTTTACAGTCTCTACAGCAAGTGACACCCTCTGTCATCTTGAGTGAGTAAAAACCTGGGCAGACGTGCAGTAGATATCACATGTACAGAGACAAGTTAAGCAGATTAAAAACAAAACATCAAATATTACACAGAGAGAAAAGATAAGAAGATAGAGACCAGGATAGTAGATGTCCTCCACTCAACATGTCCCAGGATTCAGTGCACAGCAGTCAGCAACAAAAAAATCACGTTTACACTTTTAGATAAAGACCCAGACTATGACTCAAGTAAAAATCAAAAAGAACACATTTAAAACAACAAAAACGGTTTGTTTTTTTTTTAAATGAAATATTTACAAGGTGCGTTACATAACACATCAAGCTGTAATTTTGGTTGCTAGGTAACAGCTGTTATGTTAAAAGGGAATCCTCCATAGACCAGACTGACTAATTTCGGTTCAGCTGTCATGGTTTACGTACTCCAGAGGACATGTCTCCTGAACTGAGACACATATGTATTTGGACTCGAGGTTGACCCCGAAACAAATTTGAAGTTCAAAGGTCATTGTGACCTCAAGAAACCAAATTTTGTTTTTCTTGTGCATGTTATTTTAAGAACAACTCGAGAGACTCCTTTCAAAGTTGGGCACAAATGTTTTTTTTTTTTGAAGATGAAGTGTTTGTGTTTCTAATTTTCATGTTTAAATTCATTTTGGACTGATCTGTTAAGGTTTTGCTGAGATATACACATCTGAACTCGTTCAATGGGACTTCCTGTGTTCAGTCTAAATTACCACCAAATCCATAATCTGGATCAGACCCAAATAAAACTTAGTGATACTTAATGGTAGCATGTCTGCTCCTGCTTACACACCCAAAATTTCATTCGGATACCATGGGTATTAACCACGATATGATTTTTCTTTAATTTTAACAGGCTTGCCCATTTATAAGAGATGGGAATTTCTTGAAATTTTCATCATTTTTATGATGTCGTAAGTGGGTAGATCCTTACCAAAATTTAATGGGAGCATGCTTGGATTATCAACTACCCATAACATAAATGTCAGATTAATCAGTCAAAAAAAAACAACTGAACAGCAAACTTGTAGATAAACCTATGCTTATTACAAAACCCAGAGAAACTGTAAAACCAAGGTATAAAACAGGGTCATAAATCAGGAAATTTTGTTTCTGGGATGAACAGGATGAAGAGGATGAGGCGACTCAAAGTCGTCATGTGTTTATCTTTTCTGAGACATAATATCTGAAAGTGACATGTTTAATAAGGAGGAGATGTTTTTCTTTTAATTATCATGATTTCACTCTGAAGGCTGGAAGATGCCCGTCATTCACAGTCATCATGAACTTTATCCAATAATCACAACACCACGTACACTATAGTTCCAGCCCACACACTCAGACCCACAGTGATGGAACTAATCTGATTTATCACATTTGGCAGACACAGTTTTCCTCAGGCACTTAACTGCTCAAGAATAAATCCAAATGATTAATATGAATGTAAACATTTTGCAGTAATCAGATTATCAGATTAGTGCTTGGACCCATCGGTATTTTTCACTCGTGCAGGGTACGTCATCCAGAGATTATCCAATATATTTTCTGTCAATTTCCTCCTCCTCCTTGTTATATCATTAAAAACTAATGTTAAAAACCTCATGTATATAATATAAATACAGTCTGTATATAACTGAAATGTACGTATATACTGCATTTTCAGGAATATTTCTTAATTTCACATACTGATGGTATTTTTTATTGGTTTTATTGGTTTTTCAAACAACTTTATAACATGTTTTTCAAACAACTTTATTACATCAACAAGACTTAAATCTGACAAATTGTTGCCAATTTTCGCAGATTGAAATCCCTATAAACTGCTATTACCTTTACCATCTTTGCTGTTCTAACACTGTAAAAGCATTTGGGACTAAAAAGGATTATCTTATCTTATAAGCAGTAAAATATTGTCTTTACTTGCCTCTAGCTTTTACTTGAACATTATTTCTGCCTCAAAAAACCCTGATTTCCTTCATGAGACTTCTATTTGACAGATTTTACCACCATTTTAACTGTTAAAAATACAAGTAAAGGACCAGTACTACCTGTTAAATGCAGTTTTCACTTGCCAGGGCACTTCAAGAAAGTGACCTGATGTCTGTTTGTCCTTGTCGTCTTTTTCTTAGGATGATCCTTTCTCAGCGTTGGACATCCACCTCAGCGATCACCTGATGCAGGAAGGAATCGTCAAGTTCTTACAGGATGATAAACGGACTGTGGTCCTGGTCACGCACAAACTGCAGTACCTCATACACGCAGACTGGGTCAGAACCACGAAACCCAACAATAAAATATCAAATTTACTTATCCTGTGCTCTTTTAAAAATAGCGTCACATCATCGACGTACATATATTACAAATCTGAACGTGAAATTCAGATAAAGTGGTATTTTTAAAACCCTGTGAAAAGATTGTATATTTACCTATGCTGCTCGGTGTTGTGTCTAGTTTGTACAACCTATTCAATGTTTAAAAGTAAATCTTTTGGTTTGAAGGGAGGATTCCCAAAATTTTGCTTCTGTACTTTCCTATTTTATTTCAGTTTGAGTTTTCATGGCAAATAAAGCAACAGGAAACTTGTCAGACTTTATTAAAAGATTGATACTTTTATGATTTTGTTTTAGTTTGATGTTTTCTCTGTGTTTGATTTTGTTTGTCTTAGATCATAGCGATGAAAGATGGCTCTATTCTGAGGGAGGGAACCCTGAAGGACATTCAGACTCATGATGTTGAGCTTTATGATCATTGGAAGACCCTGATGAACAGACAGGACCAGGAGCTAGAAAAGGTGAAGTGACAATATATGGTGCAACATCAACATTAACTTAAATCTCTGGTGTTAAAATTCCTTTGATGGTATTTGTGTAGGACATTCAGCAGGACAGTCAAACAACACTGGAGAGGAAAACACTGAGGAGAGCGTTCTACTCCAGAGAGTCCAAGAACCAAATGGATGATGAAGATGAAGGTGATACATTATTCTCAATCTTCAATTTGTTTTTGGATTTTTATCTGATATCTGTGTTAAACAATATTTGTTTTATTAATCTTATCAGAGGAAGAAGTGGAGGAAGAAGAGGACGACAATTTCTCTACAATGACAAACAGACGATCAAAAATTCCATGGAATGTAAATGATCTTTATTGCTTCATTATAAACCAACAAAACATTTTTCCATTTTTATTTTAAGTAATAGTGACAAAATTGGGTTTCAAATGTGTTTTTGTTTTGTAAAATTAAGTTATCGTTATGGAAACCTGATTGCAGGAGAGTTTTGACTCAAAAAATACTTTACATTCCATCTAGCCATCCATCTCTTCATTCATCCACTCGTCCAACATCCATCTATCTTTATCCACGCATCCATCCGTCCATCTCCTCATCCATGCACTCATCCATCCATCATCCACTCAACCATTCACTCATCCATCTGTCTTTCCATTCATCCACTCATCCATCAATCCATCCATCATCCACCACTCCATTTATTTACTCATCCATAACCTCATCCACGCATCCATCTTTTCATTCAGCCACCCATTCATTTACTTATTCATCCACCCATCTCATCCATCTTTCCATTTATCCACTCTTCCCCAATCAATCAATTTACTCATCCATTAATCCATCCATCCACTCATCCATCCATTCACACATCCAACTATACTAACTCCTCCTACTCTTCTTCTTCTTCCTCCTCCTCCTCCTCCTCCTCAGGTGTGCTGGTGTTACCTGTCCTCTGGTGGTTTCTTCATGGTCTTCCTTATGGTTTTCTGTAAACTCCTCAAGCACTCAGTCATTGTTGCCATTGACTACTGGTTGGCCATTTGGACGTCGTGTAAAACCAATCACAGCTCATACAGCCCCAATGTGACCGGGCTGACGAGTACGAACCTCACTGACTGTCCAATGGGAGCTGAGGTGCAGTGAAAAGACGGTGTTTGTGAATGAAAATCACATTTACTATTTTAGAATTATTATATTATATAATAATGTGTGTTTCTGTGTGTGATTTCACAGTACGACTACTACTACCTACCCGTGTTCATCATCCTGTGTGCAGCTGGAATCACTCTGTGCCTCATCACTTCCCTCACTGTCGAGTTTCTGGGTCTTTCTACAGCCACAAACCTGCACCACAACCTGCTCAACAAGATCATCCACGCTCCCATCAGGTCAAATGGACCATGCAAACACAACACCACTAGGGCTGCAACTAACAATTATTTTCATAATCGACTAACATAACTTCCCTATCCCTATTCCTTAAAAAGTCAGAAAACGATCAGTGTTTACCAAACCTGGAAATGATGATGTTCTTAAATGCAAAAAGTTCCCATTTTAATGATTTATCTGTTATATGGGGCAAAGAACCCAGAAAATCACAGTTAAGAAACTGAAAAAAAAGATATTATAAAATGTTTACTTTTAAGAAACTGAAAAATCACAAAACTTGTTTTACTTGTTTAAAAATCACTCAAACCAAGTAATTATCAAAATAGTTGACAATTAATAATTGATTAATCGAGTAATGTTTCAGCCCTAACTACGACACCCAAATGTAGCAGAAAACAACCATGAGTGGTTTTTAATCTCAAGTGTGTGAACTTTAGAGGACCTTCAGATTTTGTAGACGTTATTAAAAAAAAACAAATGTTTGTTAAATTTGACTAGAGATGACAAAAATTAAATGGTTTTGTTCTCCACAGGTTCTTCGACATCACTCCTCTGGGTCAGATCCTCAACAGATTCTCAGCTGATACCAACATTATTGACCAGGTAAAAGAAAAAGGTCCTTACTCTGAAACTCATCAAGTGCCTGATATAAGTCATGTGAGAAACAGACAGATTTTCTCAAAGATGTATCTACAGTACTCTTGCCTTTGCAGCAAAAGGGCCCGGGTTCACAACCCGGTTGGAACAAGGGGCCTTCTGCAAGGAGTTTGCATGTTCTCCCCGTGGTGCGTGGGTTCTCACCGTGTACTCCGGCTTCCTCCCACAGTCCAAAAACATGCAGATTTGGGGATTAGGTTAATTGGACACTCGAAATTGCCCGTAGGTGTGAATGTGAGAGTGAATGGTTGTCTGTCTCTATGTGGCCCTGTGATGGACTGGCGACCTGTCCAGGGTGTACCCTGCCTCTCACCCTATGTCAGCTGGAGTTAGGCACCAGCGCCCCCCGCGACCCTCAGTGGATAAAGCGGTAGAAAATGAGTGAGTGAGTGTATATACAGTCCAGTGGAGGCGCCCCCTGATGGACATTCAACAGAATGCAGCTTTCAAATGGCTTCAATTTCTAAACCCAAAACTTTTTTTTATATCGTCTGTTGATGTTAAATGTTTTTTATGCTCCCTCTGTTCTTTTAGCATATTCCTTCGACACTGGAGTCGTTGACAAGATCAACATTGCTGTGTTTGTCAGCCATCGGAGTCATATCCTCCATCACGCCAGTTTTTCTGGTTGCACTGATTCCCCTTGCTATCGCCTTTTACTTCATCCAGAAGTATTTCCGAGTTGCCTCCAAGTGAGTCAGCACCATCATTAGCCTACAGTCTGTTATTTCAAGCCAAACATAAACAAATAAATTGTACATGCGTTGTGATCTTCATTTCGCTCAGGGACCTTCAGGATCTTGATGACTCCACTCAACTTCCTCTGCTCTGTCACTTCTCTGAGACGGCAGAAGGTCTCACCACAATACGAGCTTTCAGGTACGGAAATCATCATGAAACCTCTTCATACGGTGATAATACTTAATATTTTTAGAAATGATTTATTGAAACTGGCACTTCTTAACGATACAGATACTTATCGAAACTCTTATTTATACAGATACAGACACTTCTTAATAATACTGATACTTGATGAATAATGGTTGAATAATACTGATATGAAAATTCTCATTGATACTGATACAGGCACTTTTTAACAAATCCATTACTTATTTTTTGTCTGATGAGCTGATGTTCTATGTATGTTACTGCTACTGGATGCTTGAATTCCCTTCGGGATCAATAAAGTATCTATCGATCTATCGATCTATCGATCTATCTATCTATCGATCGATCGATCGATCAATCTATCTGATAATGATACGAGTATCATTCTGATACTGGTCAGAATCACTGGTTTGGGTATCATAAATAGAAAAAATCCAATATCCTGTAAAAAGTGTAATTTTAGCTCAGTCGTGTTTTTGACTATTTATTTAGTTACATATTTAGAGAATTATATCTTTAAAATTGCTTTAAGTGGATACACGAATGTGTCTACAGTGACCGTATCGGAATCGGTAGATGTTCGAGATTGTGGTATCAGACACGAAAATGTGATATTGTGCCAATCCTGGTCCTGTTGATTCGGGAGTAAACACCCTGAAGCTAGCACAACTTCAAATGTAATCATCTTCATCATTTGAGGACAGTTTGGAATTGGAACATAATTATTGATTATTTGGACCTGACCAATAAGGAACCAGAAGCAGTTTAGTAAAACATCTTAATGCATAAGAGTATTCATCAACATATTTTCATAATATGTTATCAATACTTGTGGTTGTAACAGAAATAAAAGTCTTAGTCTTTGTATGGTATTATTGTCACGATATAATTCCGACTCTGGTTCGAGGATTTTCTTGTATTTCTGTCTTCAACCTGTTTCCCATCATTGGTATAATCCTGTATTAAACAGCTCTCATGCTTTTTCGCTCTTCCTCCTCCCTGAGGACTTCCTCACGCACACACAAACAAATATACAAACATAGAGAAGCTCACATACACTCAAAGAAACAGTGAAATTGCTGTTCAGACAGATTCTTGGCAACCACGGATCAGTTCCCATTATCATTATCCACTGGACTCTCTCCAAACCCAGTCTGGTTTACCACTGAACTCAATTAAAGATAAAAATTTTATAATTTTATACAAGGTACTGTAAAGTTTCAGCACCAAAATAAAGCATTTCTCACAAAGATCTTCATATGAAAATAAAGGGATGTGTGTGTATCTAAGGATCAGAGCCAATGTTGACTTTGCAGACACGAGGCTCGTTTTAAGCAGCGTATGCTGGAGCTGACGGACACCAACAACACGGCCTACCTGTTCCTCTCAGCAGCCAACCGCTGGCTGGAGGTCAGAACGGTGAGAAACGGTGTTTAAAAAATCCACTTTATTTGAAACTTTGATGTTTTTCGGTGGGGATGTCAATTATATTAACATTTGTCACCGTCTGTGTGCAGGATTACCTTGGAGCAGTGATAGTGCTGACGGCAGCAGGAGCCTCCATATGGAGTTTACATTATGGTCTGCCCTCTGGTGGCCTGGTGGGCCTCGGACTCACATACGCCCTCACTGTGAGTTTTTATTTTAAAAGATCACAGGTCATTCACTTTATTTTTAATTGAAATAAATTGAAATAAGCAGAGATGTCCTTTAAAAAGATGTGGCATGGACAGCAGAATATTTTGCCCCAAAACCTGTATGTTCCTTTGAGCATTAATGTTACCTTCACAATTACCCATGCCATGGGCACTAACAGACCTCCATACCATCACAGATGCTGTCTTTTGAACTTTGACCTGATAACAATTTGGATGGTCCTTTTTTTCTCTTTGGCCTCAAGGACATGACATCCATGAAAAGTTTGAAATGTGGACTTGTCAGACTACTGCACACTTTTCCACTTTGCGTCACTCCATATCAGATGAGCTCGGGCCAAGAGAAGCTTGCAGTGCCCTGGATGTTGTTAAAATATAGCTTTCTCTTTGCATGGTACAGTTTTAACTTTAAATTGTTCACAAAGTGGTGATCCTTGCCCCATCATTGCTTGTGAATGACTGAATCTTTCAGGGATTTTTCCTTTTATACTCAATCACCTGTTTCCACTTCACCTGTTCACCTGTGGAATGTTCCAAACAAGTGTTCTTTGAGCATTCCTCAGCTTTCCCAGTCTTTTGTTGACCCTGATCTTTTTTAACATAGAATATCTTGTCTTTGAAATTTATTAAATTTAATAAACGTCTGAACTTCAGTGGAATTGGGGTTTACATTTGTTTCACAGTAAATGCATACTTGAATCTGACAGGAGAAGCTTATTGGACCTTCAACTGAAGTGTTATTTCCACTGTCAGAGCATCATCTTCATGTTGGAAACATGATTCAGGTTCAGATTATGTGTCTGTGTGCAGGTCACCAACTACCTAAATTGGGTTGTAAGGAACTTGGCTGACCTGGAGGTCCAGATGTCAGCTGTGAAGAAGGTCAACAGCTTCCTCAGCACAGAGTCGGAGAACTACGAGGGATCAATAGGTAACGAAACACACACATGTACTGCACTGTCGGAGATAATCAGCACATTCACATGTAACCACAGTCCAACTTTGACCTCAGCGCTTATTTATCCACGTGTCATATTTCAAAGTCAAACAGCAAAACTGGGCCAGAGTTCTGTGGAAGCGTATCACTGCAGCGTTCCAGTTTTTACCAATCCAAACTTTCACATTGCTTTAATGTCTACAACATCTGTTTTATGACGGAATAAAGTCAGTCAGTCCTGTAAATCAAGAGCTGCTTCCTTATGAATTTGAAAATAGTAAAATACATGATATCACAATACAGTGATTTTGTCATAATGTATATATTGCAAGACAAACATATAACAATACATCATGAGATTTGTCCAACTGAAAAATAAAAAATGGTCCCCAAAAACAGTAAGATGTGGGATTTCAGAGGTAGAAAATGAAGTTGTGATGATGGTGACTTACACTAGCTGGAATTCTGTGAACCCGATTCTTTCCGTATTGATGACCTTTCCTTAAGATGGCTCATTAGGGCACATTTGACGTTAGTAGTAAATTAAACTTGAATCTTGACAACGTCACTTTTTGCCCAGGTGTTTTTAGAGACTTTTGCCACTTTTCCATTCAAGAGTTATAGCACTACTTGTTTCTACTTGACTCGACTCTACTCAGGTTTGGTATCAGGCACGTCATTTTCCAGTACTTCATAGTACCTTCTCACTGTGGGCCGGGTCATCACAGCTGGATCAATACCTATTTCTACTTAGACCGCCCTATTTTTTTACATAAAACCCCAAAACCACTGTTTTCAGGGACACAACAATCACTCCCATGCTCAAGTTGAAAATTTTCAACTGGTGAAGAATACAGTCAGCATTGAGATTCTTTGGATGATGTCATGTATTTGCCGGCATCCAGACTCTGCTCAAAATGGAGAAACTTTTTGTGTTGGTAGTCGGAGCTCTACGACACAAGTCGCTATATGCACTATCTCTTGTGGAAACGTCTGCAGAGAAGAAACCGCCTTCTTGTGTGGTTTCACAACACCATCTGGAGCTGGACACAACTTGGTGAATTTCACCCTTTACTGCGGGAGCTCCATATGGATGAGAACTGCTTCCAGCAATACTTTGGCATGATGAGCAGACATCACGCAGCTGGGAAGAAAATGCCTGTAGTTGTGTAGTATCACTGCGGGAAATCCTGGCTTGACCTCCATACAGGCGAGCAAGTCATCAAATTAATTGCGTATCATGAGAAATTATATGGGAAGCGAAAGTAGAAAATTCACATTTGGTCTGAACGCAGCATTAATTCACTCTATTTTAACCCTCTTAATGAGCACGAGGCTCCTTGTCCCAGGCTCCTCCTTTCATCAACGCCAATGAGTTGTCAATTCGTCGTCTTTTTCTCTCTCTACAGCTTGAAGCATGGTGAGTGATTGAGAGATATACCTCACACAGATGCAACTCATCATCAGATTACACTACCAGACCACACCCCCTGCACTGCTTTCCACTCCACCTCCCTCACTCAGCTCTCAGCCCACTTCTTGGAATTTCTTAAACTCACTTATCCTTTAAAATATAGATACGTGGCACCAGTATAGTCAGAATCATCTTGTATATCATATTGTATATTGCTATATTGATATTTTGCTCCACTGCCACAGTTGCATCTCCATTCTCTTTTCCCACAACAAAGATAAAAAACACTGGAAGAAAGAGAGCTGACCTCATGATAAACCATCTTCAGCCCAGAAGCTGTATTTTATGTGTTTTTTATTATTATAATCAGATTTGCTGTTGCCATAGTGAAGTACAAATGCTGCTTTAATCTTTTTCTTGGCAGGACAGATGACAAAACAATTTCATGACTTCACCTTTTGTATAGTCAGCAGAGGTATTGAGATTAGTAAAATCTGTGGATGCCAAAATCAAATCCAAGTGAACTGAACCTTTTCAAACCTTGGACAAAAAAGGGAATGATTTTAATGACTTTGAAGAAGGACATTTCACCAGGACAGACTCCAGCTATTTCAGGAAACATGACAATAACAAAATGTGAGCTTTGAAGACAGCTGGAAAGTGAAGTAGTGAGAATAAAATGAGGACGTAGAAACATTAAAAACCAGAGTTAAATGAAGGGATTTTGATACCAATGTATTTTTCCTTTTCTCTACATCTTTAGTGTAGAACCATAAAACGGACTCAAAGGTCCTGAGTGACAGAGAACAGAGACATGTGTTTTCTCTCTGACATCACAGAAGCTTCTGGTGAACTGATAAAAGTTAGGGAGGAACAGATTAAACACAGCCCTCAGAACTGCCCTTTAATCCATGTGATTAATTCATTTCACTTTACTAATGTGAGTATTTGTTACATCTAAACCTTAAACCACATTATTGGATTTGTCTTTTTGGCGATGAGTTTTGAACTAAGTCACTCAGTGACATCATTTCAGTTTTAAACCTCAGGATTAGACAGTTTTAATGTGAAGTGGGGTTTTCCAGACAGGGAGTGTCCAATTAATCCTGATAGGAAGTGAAGGATCCAGGGTTTTTTGGAGGTCGACCCATTCTATGGGTGACGGGGTTTGTTTGAGGGTGGGCTGAAAAGTTAATCAGCTGACTAAAAAGGAGCAATAGAGCTTGGCATGCATTAAATTCAACCTATCGCATTAATGACTGCCTTGTTTTTATTGTGATAAACCCACATTTGATAGTTAACTGAGGACTTTGATTATTAGCAGTAGAGACGTTTTGTGAAAATTTGGGCAAACATTTGCAGAAAAAAGGGTTTAGACCCCAAGAACATTCGTGCTCACTTTATCAACGGTGCAAAAGGTGAATTCAAGAAGGGTAGGGAGAGCCTTGAAGATAGCCCAAGGTCTGGATGTCCTGCCCCAGCACCCAAGAAAACATTGATAGTGTTCACCGCATGGTGAAAGATGACAGAAGTCTGATTGTTAATTAGGTAGACAATGCTGTTAGTACCTCCAATGAAGGAGTGGAGAACATTCTGGACAATGAATTTGGCACATTGAAGGTTTCCACTCAGTGGGTGCCACAGACTTTCACTTACCAGGCTGTTCATATCGTAGAATTGGTTTTCTTGAATGTTTCATGACCCAGGACGAGTGTTGGGTCCACCATGTTGAGCCAGATACAAAAAAGTAGTCCATGCAGTGGACATATCTGCTGTTGAGGACTTTTTTTTTAATGAGAGCTTCGGTACCAAGGCCATCCAAGTCCTACAACAGCGATGGAAGAAGTTTGTAAACTGTGTTGAAAAATAAACCACATTATCGTCAGCCTATGAACTTTTCAGCCCATCCTCGTATATCTGCAGTGTTATGACTTGTTCCATATGGTCTATAAGCTTCTGTTTACACCAGCCTGGACTGTAACATAGACAACTGGTGAGCAGTTAGAGGTCTGTTTTCTGTTGCTGCGGTCTCAGACTGCGGAAACCATCTTTCTAACATTTATATGCTTCTGAAACAGTAAAAAAAACACTGTCTGGATTATGTTTACAAGAGAACACCTTGAGTAAATTTCTTCAAATTCGGTACACTTATTCACTTGGATTCAAAGATGAACTAATTTGATTTTGACAGTCAAAAGAGTCTACCAAAGAAATATTTGATCTTTTAAATGCAACATTTCCAGAACTTGTAAATGAATTTTCCTTAGATTTGGTGCAAATGTTAACTTGGACTCAAGGATGAAACCATTGAAATTTGGTGGTCAAGGGTCACCATGACCTCACAGTATAATTGCCTTGTGAATGCAACATATTAGGAACACCTCCAGTGATGATCAGTGATCAAACCAAGGATGAATACAAATGCACTTAAGGATTTAATAATTACATTTTAGTAGTCAAAGGTGTTCATTTGAACTTCACTGTTACCTTGTGAAGATAAAGTTACAGGAACACCATCAAACTTGGACCCAACACTTGGACTCATAGTTGAACTGGTAAGATTTTGGATATTGAAGTTAAAATATCATACTCACAGTTACCATTTGTTTTTATGAATGTGATATATCAAGAACACCTGAAGGTAATTTCTTGTTATTTGGCACAGTTGTTCAACTTTGACTAAAGGATAAAATCCACTGGATGGTAAATCATACTCTAGTTTCTTTATTGGTAAGTGAGAATTAAATTCAAAGAGTTGAACCAGCTGGTCTGTTTATCTCTCTCTTTCACTCTCTCTCTCTCTGCAGACGCCTCTCAGGTGCCTGAGAATTGGCCAAAGAAGGGTGAGATAAAGATCCAGGACCTGTGTGTGCGCTATGACCCTATGCTCAAACCGGTGCTCAAACACGTAAACGCTTACATCAAACCAGGCCAGAAGGTAATTAACACTATGCTGTGAAGAGACAGAAGCAGTGCAGTTGTGATCAGTGTGTGGTCAAGTGGCACAGTTACACAACCTCCAAACTAAAACTGTTCACTGAAACTAGAGAAAAAGGATTTAGCATTCAATTCTTTAACCCTCAAAAAAATCTAATAAGGACTTAATAACTATGTCTTAAACTAGCAGCTCTTTATTAATCCAATGAATGCATGCATTAAAGCGGCTGTACAGCTAATTCACACATTGTTGAGAAGAGTGTTATCTTCTTCAAGAGGGTTTTCGTCATTTGGTTGTTTCCCTTCCAAATGTCTAAAAGAAAACATGTTATAGAAGCAAAAAAAAAAGTACCAGTGCAAAATTATTGTTCTACTGTGATAGAACAAGAGTGGCATAATTATAACAATATGCTAAAGTAAGAGAATACAAGTTTAAACTAAAAGTGTAAACAAAAAGCTAAAACAAGAGGTTAAAGCCAGAAGCTAAAACAAAAAAACTTAATAAGAAGCATAAACAATAATTAAAAACTTGAAGCTGAAACAAAGGCTTAAAAAGAGGCTAAAAAGCTAAAGCCAAAAGCATCAACAAGAAGCTATAATAAGAGACAAGGCTAAAATAAGAAGCTAAAACAAAAGGTGAGGTTCAAAACAGAAAACTAAAACAAGAAGCTAAAACTACAATAGAAATCATGAAGCTAAAATAAGAGGCTTAACCAAGAAAATAAAGCAATTGGCTGACCATGAAACAAACTAAAACATGAAGTTTGAACAAGCTGATTTATTCGTGTATGTTATGTTCAAAGGCTATTGTAGAATTATTGATCAAGTACCATACTGTGTTAGCCCATGGCTTCAAGTTTTCATGTCCGTCCCACTGTCGTGAACATAAGGTTTCATGAACACCACAAAGGAATTAAAATTTATATGAGCTCAAGCAAGAGTTGATCCCATTTTGTGGTCAGAGGTCAATATCACAGTGACCTTCAATTATCTGGAAAGGAGTTAATGTGGAGCAGTTCATAATATTCACATAATCAAATTTCAAAATAAAATGTGAAAAGAGAGCACCTTTTTTACATGAGGACTTTTACTTTGGAGTCACCGCTTCATTCTTCCACCGCATGTGCGAAGTGACACCAAACTGAGCAGAACTTCGTCCACGCGCAGCATGAAGCTGCTGCTCTGTTCTCGCACACACGTGTGTCATGTGTCACCGCAGTGTCACATGACATCAGCTCTTACACCACGTCTCTTCTTTTTCCTGGCAGGTGGGAATCTGCGGCCGCACAGGCAGTGGGAAGTCGTCACTGTCGTTAGCCTTTTTCAACATGGTGGATATTTTCGAAGGTGAGTCTCAGTATCAACACGCACACAGTGAAAGAAGGATCCACGTTTTATTTTTTCATCTCTCTATCTCTCTGTTTACTTGTGTCTTTTGATGCTTTAACATGTTTACGTCCAATAAAGTTGAATATTGCATGGATACTCTCTGTTTGTAAACATTTGCTTAATGATCTCCAGGTTTAGTTTTTTAAGTAGTTGGATCTTTCTTTTCCATCCCTTCATTCTTGGCCTTTTCCTTTGATCATGTTGGGGCTAAAGATGATGAACTCTTTGTTTATTCTTCTCAAACAAGACAGTGCTTATACCTGCTTAAAGGATTTAATAAGCCATAACATGAGGCTGAGATAACAGTCATCATCACCAATCAAACAGTAATGGACCTTTCAGTAAGTTTTTACATTTTCCTCGCAGTCAGAGGGTTTTGGGGACAAGTGCTAATATGGAGGAACATTTTAAATTCAAAGCATCTCTCCCCACCGATAGTTTCATGTTATTCTACCAAGGGACTGTTGGTGAAGATAATTCAGAAGAGATGTGAAGAGTTTACTAAAGCATGGACAAATTTACGCATCGTGTCAAACGTAATAATTTTTGTTACACTTTTTGTTGCTCTTTTTGTGTGCATTTGCAGTGTTGTTTGGTCTTGGTGACCTTGGTGACCAGACAGACCCCTTGTGACTTTTGGGTAAAAAAAAAAAATTGCATCGTATCCTGTGTGACCGCATTATTAGACTGTAGTTTTGTCCGAATTCCCAAATGGGATCTTCTGAAGGATAATAAAAGTAAACACAGGACTACACACCTGGCACTAATGCTAGAGCTAACCACGGTCATCGTAAACATCGCCGGGTAATTTCTTCGCTCACTTGCTGCCCCACCTTGTTCTTCTTCTTCTTCTTCCTCTTCTCCCAGCCTTGTGCACATACAACTACAGTCATACATTTCTGATACAACATTATGATGTTGGTACTTTCTGTTCTGGTGGAGTGTTTTGTGACATTGATACATGCAAATTTCTCACTCAGTTTCACATTTTTCAACTTGAGTAACTGAGGCAAGTAGCGGTAATTTTATGTCTGCAGAATTCGAACAAAGCACAAAATTGCATATAGTTGGCTTTACTTTTTGACCCTTCAGTAGATTAACTTCTCTCTGGTTAGGGCTCCCTACAGTGTTTTTCCTACAACCCCTAAAGTCCTTTAGCAACAGCACTGAATAAAAATATCCCAGCTTATAAATGAGAAGTTGATTTGTAAAATTAGAGTCTGTGATTTTAGTGCTACAGCCAGAGCAGCATTGGAGGTAAATACGTCATCTTAAATGCCCACCGTCTCGCCTGTTTTACAGAAGTGTCTGTTTACATCAGAGGAAATGTTTATTTAACGTTCCTCCTTGTATTTGGCGTCTCTTTAAACACTCATGCAGGTCTCTGTAATCAAGCATACGAATGTCTTTGTTCTTTGTGTGTCCTATTTCACTTTTAAACTCTTGACTTTTACAGACCTGGAGTAGACGCTGCTATCAGATGATTAAATTAGGGGATGTGACCCATTTTCTCCTTCTGTGGTTGTATTTTTAATGTCTTTAAACTGTCGTCTTCATTTACTGGACTTTTCAAAGCCAGTTGTAATCATATCATTTTGTTTGTACTCTGGAAGATGAAGAAGGCGACGGCTCCTTGGCAGATTATTCAGACTGTCACTTTTTCCATTCACACACACACACACAGCTGGGCAGACGTTTAGTTTCACTGTAAATTAAGACATTTGTGTTCAGCTGCACTTCCTTATAAAGCCACAAAATAAAACCACAGCAGAGTCTGCGTGTTGGCACTTCTTTTATACAAGAGAAAATGTTAGATTATTTTACAACAGGCAAATTGAAAAAGTAGAACAAACTTAGCAGTATTAGTTTAGTTTTTAATTGACCAGGTGATAAGACTTTTAAACTCAGGTGAACCGTGTAAGCAAAAAATGTATATCTAAAGCTAATAGTAATAATGTTAAAGCTGTGGCATTGTAAGTAGCACACAACTTTGTCATCTGTTTAAAAAAGAGCAAAATATTTGTCTATCTGATCTTTTCATATTTGCTTCTGTTTTTTTATTTTAATTAAAAATCTTGACGTTACATTTTAATGTGGTTTCAATGATTAAAATAAATTGGATTAGCAGACACAAACCTTTTGTCCAATTCAATGAAAACACAAAGCTAAATACAAAAACAAGAGGCTAATACATGATAGATGAAGAGGCTGAAACCAAAAGCTAAAAAAAGAGGCTAAAATTTGCTAAAACAAAAGGCTAAAACATGGTACAACAAGAGGCTAAAAGATGAAAACAAAAGGCTAAAAGCAAAAGCTTAAACAAGAGGCTAAACGTGCTTGAACAAGAGGCTAAAAGACAAACAAAAGGCTAAAATCAAAAGCTAAGACAAAATTCTAAAACCGAAAAGCAAGATTCTAAAACCAAAAGCTAAAACAAGGGGATAAAATATGCTAAAACAAGAGGCTAGAACAAGAGGCTAAAACACAAAGAAAATTGGCTAAAACCAAAGCCAAAACAGAACAAGTGGCTAAACCAAAAGTTAAAACAAGTGGCTACAAGACAGGCTGAGAACCAAAAGATAAAACATGAGGCTACAATATGCTAAAACAAAAAGCTAAAATCAAAAGCTAAAACAAGAGGCTAAAAAAATAAAACAGGATGCTAAAACGTGCTAAAACAAGAGGCTAAGAGAAGAAAACGAGGGGCTAAAAATGCTAAAACAAAAGACTTAAACCAAAAGCTAAATGTCTTCATGATTTTCTTGTTTATGTGTGGATTCACAGTGGTGTTCAAACTGGAATATGTATGTGTGCAGGTGTTTTTTGTGCTGCTGTTGTAGTTCACGCGTGACCAGGTTTCTTTGCGTGTTCTTCAGGAAAGATCATCATCGATGGCATCGACATCTGTAAGCTTCCTCTGCACACACTCAGGTCGAGACTCTCTATCATCCTCCAGGATCCCGTGTTGTTCAGCGGCTCAATAAGGTGAACAAACGTCATGACACGCGTGTCACATGACGTGACAGAGTCTCAGCTGTGGGGTTAGTGGGTGAAGTCACAGTGGGAGCTCAGCCTGTGACCTGAACTGACCGTAGTCACAGACGTCACAGACAGAAGACGACGAAGATCCTGAGTCTCCTCCTCCTCCTCGTTCACATTCACAACCTCTGTGTGTTTGTTATAAAAGACAAAAGAGTACGAGCTGTTTGCTTGGACTCTGTGTGTGTGTCTGTGTGTGTGTGTGTGTGTGTGCGCGCACTGTTTTTGTTTTCAGTATTTAAATTTATGTCATAATTCACTCTCTTTTATCAAAAACCTAAATATTTTTAAGTTTCTTTATTCTTACATCTGTTTACATCCCTTCTGCAGCCATTTACTTTTTATCCCCTTATTTAGCAAATGAAGGCTTTTTGTTTTTCATTCATTCTGTTTAAATTATTAGAATATTATGAACCCAAGAAATATTTTCTTTAAAAATGTAGCTGCTTTTTACTGACATCAGACTCATTTTTGTTCATCTGGACTATCATACAATATTTGTTAAAATCTCCAAATCTGCCACCATAGGATTTTGTTTTGTGATTTATATAAAATTAGATAATTTGTTTATTTTTACGCAGTCACGTTTCCATCAACTTACAAACTACATAATGAAATTGTCGTCTCGTCTCAGGCTTAATCTGGATCCAGAGAAAACGTGCACTGATGGTCGACTGTGGGAGGCGCTAGAGATCGCTCAGCTGAAGAACATGGTGAAGACCCTGCCTGGAGGTTTAGGTACTCAAAAACCAAAACACCAGCAATAATGTCGGCTTAAGAAACATCACTTTTACCTTACTACCATTTTACACAGATCAGGATGAAGCGTCTATAACACTGTTGTTTAACTGTGTGTTTGTGTGTGTCCTCAGATGCCATGGTAACAGAAGGTGGTGAGAACTTTAGTGTTGGTCAGCGACAGCTCTTCTGTTTGGCTCGAGCTTTTGTCAGAAAGAGCAGCATCCTCATCATGGACGAAGCTACAGCCTCTATAGACATGGCCACGGTCTGTGTGTGTGTGTGTGTGTGTGTCTGCACCTGTGTGTGTTTTCCTCATGCTGTGGGGACCTAAATCTGTTTGCACAGTCACATTATGAGGACTTGTCTTCCTAATGGGGACAAAAATCAAGTCCCAAATCGAGTCCCTGTAAATAACTGCATTTTAAGGTGAAGACATGTTTTAAAGTTAGACTGAAGTCAGGCTTAGGGCTCTTACTAATTATGGTTTAGGTTAGATTAAGTCTCCAGGAAATGAATGTAAGTCAATGCAATGTCCTCTGAAGTCATGCAAACCAGTGTGTGTGTGTGTGCACACATCTTTGTGAGGGCCAAAAAAAGTAAAAACCACAGGAAGTGAGGACATTTTGTCTGTTCTTCACGCTCTGTTAGACATGCCACCAGCTTATATCAGCTTCTATATGTCATTGCAACTCTTTTTACATAATAAAGTTTGACTATTTAATATTTATGTAAGTTAAATTATGTATATTTTTCTACTGTTGAACATTTTTCTTATTGTCTTTGCAGGAGAACATTTTACAGAAGGTGGTGATGACGGCGTTTGCTGACAGAACGGTCGTTACCATTGCAGTAAGTCATGGATTTTGTTCTTTTATTCAGATTTCAGTCTCAGTTTGTAGGTTTTCTTTCATGTGAATCAACATCGTATGCTCCCTGCTCCTGTTTCTTTTCCTCACTAACTATTTTTCCTGATGTAGTGAAGTAAAATCTCCAAATGCAGTCAATGTAATGTTACTTCTTTCACATTTCTGCTTCCTGTTGTCTGTCTGTGTGTCACTCTATCTTGTCTTTCTGTCTCCTCTGTCTTTTATTTTTCCCATTCATCCTTTTTTTCTGTTTCCTCCTCTTTTTCTTCCGTCTTCCTTGTCCTCCTCTCTGTCCTCCTCTCTGTCCTTGTCCTCCTATCCACCAGCACCTTGTGTCCTCTATCTTGGACGCACAGCAGGTGTTGGTCTTCTCCTCAGGGATCTTGGTGGAAAATGACTCTGGTCCTAACCTGCTAGCACAGGAGGAGAGTCTCTTCAGTGTGCTAGTGAGGACTCACAAGTAGACCTGGGTCAGCCCGGACCACTTTGGCTCAGCTTGGCTCTTCTCTTCTCCCCCCATCCCTTTTTGTTTTTCCCTCCTCTTCCTGATTGTTCTGGTTTTCTGGGCTGAGTCGGAGCTGGAGGCTGATTCTGGGTCTGTGAAGCCACTGACAGCCCGGTTGGTACTGAAAACAGAAAATACTGTATGTTCTGTTACATACATGTTCATGTGATGACAGCATTTATTCCATTAAAGGGAGAGTTCAGGTTTTCTAAAGGGTGGTTGACAGGTGCTGAAACAAACAGGTGTAAGAAAAATATAGTTTCACTAAAATATCACATTGCTTCATGGCATGATTCTGTATTGATTCTTTTAAGCACTATATTGATATACAAATATTGTTAATGGTGGTGTTCTGACAGATTTTTTACGTTCATAAATACAAGAAAATTTGAAGTCAAATGCACATCAAAATTGGATCAATTTGGGATTTGGATCATGGGTCCAGTAAAACTTTTGTGTGTATTGATTTTCATGTGTGTAAAACCCAGCAGTTCAGGTCAAATTCATGCTCATTCACCAAACTACTTCCTCACGTAATTATCACCACGACTGATGATGCGCGAGTTGCATGTGTGTTTAGGCCTCAAAATTTGTTTCTTTGAATAATAAGAAAATCAAGTGAACATATTCTTAAAATATCGTAGACTTCTCACTCTCCCACACCAAAGTCCATAGAGAAAATCAGTGATTTTAGCTCACAGGGACACAGGTGCTGCTGGTTTACTGCTGCCTCGTGTGGTCAGTTTGTGTCACTGAGTTAAATCTGAACAAAGGATTTCAAACACTGAAGTCACAAAATCACACATTTGAATTTACTGATGAAGGCAGAAGTGGATCAACAACTCCTGTGTGCTGTGATGTAAAATCACTGATTTTCTCTGTGGACTTTGGTGTGGGAGAGTGAATGGTTTACAAACATCTTATTTCCTGATTTAAACCATTAAAACCATTTACTTATAATAATACATTAAGAATATGTTCATGTCTGTATCTCACTGTCAGAAGAGACCTTTCCAACAAGAAACTGAAATTTGCAAACCACTTACTCTCACTAATTTGATGTCGTTCGCCAAGACTGAGCCTCTGTTTGTCTTCTGTGTCTCCAGCACCGCGTCCACACCATTCTAACGGCCGACCTCGTCATTGTGATGAAGCGAGGAAACATCATGGAGTACGATAAACCCGAGACTCTTCTGGAGCAGGAGAACGGGATGTTTGCTTCGTTTGTCAAAGCAGACATGTAGACGCTAAGATCGGCATTTGTTTGTCTTTAAAATTGAATACATTGTTTCTTTAACACTAAGCTTCAGTGGACGTGACAGCTGATCCAGAATCAGCATCAGTCACCAGTTACCACGGAGATTATACTGAACTCTGACACAAAAGCACTTGTACAGCCGATAAACTGATCATCTTCTTCATTACAGATTTGATTTCACCTGATTTTAACACTTTTTTTGAGTGTTTTAATCATTTAAATAGTTTTTATGCTCTTGGATCAGCTTCAGTTTAAGCAGCAGAAAGTAAAAAAAAATAAAGATTTTTATAAAGATCTTAATGTATGTTGACACTTACTAGACTGTTTTCAAAATTTTAAGATCGTGTGAATTGTACGATGTTATGCTGTTAAATTTGTCCATTCAGGCTGCTATAGAAAAGCAAAGCTGTGATTCCCAAACACAAGGTCAGAGCCCACAGATGGTTTGCCAGAGAATTTTCTGGGTCTCGAAACAAATTTGCTGAATTTGCCCCGAAACCTTTAGTTGACATGTTTATATGTTTGAAATGACATAGGTAGTTTTGATTAATTTTCTAAACATTTCTTGGAAACAATTTGTTTATCAATTCTAAAAGATTAATTATAAATGAATCGGCTGTAATTTAGACGCTGCATTATGCTCGAATTTGCTCTGGTCACATGTTATATTGTGATTTGTGTCACAATAGATAAAGAAGTGGGTCATCATATAGACAGTTTGAGAAGCGCTGGATCAAATTAAAGGCTTATTTTACGGTTAAGAAAACAATTACAAACATAATCCTTATTAATGTGTTTTATTCAGTGTCTGTCAATAAACCTTTAACAAACCAAGACAAAACAAACCAACAATGAACTGATTATATCAATGATCATTTTATTTTTGAGCTGCAGAATCATAATTGTATCCCATTTATTGTTGTTTCTTTGCCCCAAACTTCTTTTTTTAACATCACTGCGACTCTTATGTGGAAGATAAAGAGGTAGAAGATGAGTGAGTGATTGAAATATCAACTATTGATTGAGTATTGACTAACAACTCAGAACTAAGTGAGGACAAACCTTATATATTTTAAACTTTTTCAAGTTTTTCATTAGATTTCTGTGAACATGAGGAAAAACTTTGCCTTATTCACTGCGTTTAAGTATTAATGTAGAAATTATATGTTTGTGATGTGATCGCTTCAGGTGTTTTTGTAAAAATGACAGATTAGCTTTAAAATATGTTGAACTTTTATTTCACTTTCAAAACTCGAAAGTCTGTGTTTGTACATTTGTTAGAAGCTTTTAGATTACACACTGCAGTGTTTTTTTTTACACTTGTAATATACAATAATATTAATAGTCATAACAATAAATAATAATAGCTTTTTTTAATTTTTTTTATTAATTATTAATTTTGTACTACACATTAAGACAATTCGGCTGGGATTAGGCACCAGCCCCCCACATGTGTGGAGATTAGTGAGTGAGTATTTTAAACTTTTTGAGAACATTTCTACACTAGGACTGGGGCATCACCACAATATGACTGAAACATCAACAGCGGCCTTTGTAACCACAGACACGTTAATGTCACGTCTTAACTCTGGAAATAAAAATAAAATTACTTCTACAAAAAAAAAAAAAAAAAAAAACTAAAAAAAAAGATTTATGTTTTTTTTTTAAATAATATTTAATGAGGCTTTTTCAAAATAGCATGTATTTAAATTAGAAAAACACCTGCATTTTATTTTGTTAACTTTTGTTCTGTCAGTTCTTGTTTGTATGTTCATTAGTAAAAACACTGTAGGGCGTCGCGGCTCCGTGTGACCCCGCTGACCCCGCTGTCTGTCTGCGGTCATGCTTTGCTGAGCTTTTTTTTTTTTTTTTTTTTTTTTAACATAAATGATATAATCTGTGAGAAAATTAGACTTTTGCCCATCTTCTAGACTTGTAAATCTGACTTTGACTTTCTTCACAAGGCCCTGTCCACATGTTTAAAGTCACTGAGTGTCTGTTCTTCTTGTGATTAGCTGATTAGATATTTGCATTAAGGGGAAGTTGGACAAGTGTACCTAATAAAGTGGTTGGTGTGTGTTTCAGAAATCCTGTCTGTTATAGATTTTACTCCATTTTTTATCAGTTAATTCTACTATTCTAAGATGTAATTCTGTCCTAATTTCTTATATTAGCCTCTTGTTTTAGCTGCTTAGCCTTTTGTTTCGGCCAGCTTATTTCAGCTTCTCTGTTAGCCACCTTTTTAGCCTCTTGTTTTAGTTGCTTAGCCTTATTTTAGCCTTAAGTTTTAGTTTCTTGTATTGGCTTCTCTTTGAGCTATTTCTTTTATTTGCTTAGCCTTGAGTTTAGCTGCCTGCTTTAGTCTCCTGTCATCATAATTTGTACTTGTATTAGCTTCTCTTTAGCTCCTTGTAGTAGCTGCTTAGACTTTTGTTGTAGCATCAAGGTTTAGCCAACTGTTTAGTTACTTTTTTCGTTGCTTAGCCTCGAGTTTAATTTCTTGTTTTAGCCTCTCTTTTAGTCACCTGTTAAGCTACTTCATTTATTTGCTTAGCATTGAATTTAGCCTCCTGTTTTAGTATCTTGTCTTAGATTGTTTTTAGTATTTTGTGTAAGCTACTTGTTGTAGCTTCTCTTTTAGCCTCTTGTATTAGCTTCTTAGACTTTTGTTTTAGCCTTGGGTTTTAGCCACCTGTTCAGTCTCTTGTATTCACCCTGAGTTTACTTTCTTGTTATAGCTGCTCTTTCAGCCTGTTGTTTAGCCTTTTATTCTTATTTTATACGCTCTTTTTTAGCCTCAGTCTTCAGCTACTTTTTTGGTTTTTAGCTTTTAGCATCTTAACAGAGTTAAGTTTGTGTTGAGAAGGATAATTTGATAATTTATGTTTTCTCAGTCACTGCTGTTTTACTGAGTAATATTGCGTCAAACGTTTCTCGACAGGCTTGTTAAATACTGTTAAATGAGATTATAAAGTACTTTTTTTTTACTGTACAGATTAAAAAAATTACTCCAAACATGTTTCAGCTCAACACACACAGAAGTGACTCAACACAGATGTAACCTGTACACTAAAACAGTGTGCCAATAGTTTTATGTTTTTTTTTTAATCTGTTTTCATTCATCTCTTATTTTCCTTGTTTGTGTTTTCTCTCTGCTCACTCCAATTTATCTAATCTCTTTTTTTTTCATTTTAATCCATTTACTTATATTAGTCCGTCGCCATTGAACAGCTGCACTGATTTCAGCTCTGGGCTACGAGTGTGTCTCATAAATCGTTTTGCAGCTGCGTCGTCACAAGCTGTTTGTTTTTTCTTTTACAATATTTCAGGAAACACGAAAACGCTTTTATCCATTTTTATCTGTCACTTGTAGTTGTGTTAAGCAAATATGTCCGTATTTTATATGAAATATTTAGAAGAATCACAATTTTTTGACATTTTTTTTTCCATAAAAATCATATTTGACTGTAAAAAATACACAGTTCTCTGTTGCAGGTAAAGTTTAAACACATTTAATGTAAATGTACAGCATTGTAAATTCAGTTGCCTGAACAGTGAGGAGTTTTTAAAAATATACATAAAGTTTGTGCCTGATGTTTTTTTTTTGTTGTTGTTGTTTTTTTACATTTGAAATGATAATAAAACATGATTCTGAATGAAGTAAGGGTGTTGATTTGACGATAAAGCATTACATGACAAGTTACACTGTTGAATGGCGCCCCCATGGTGACTCGTTGTCAAGCTGCCAAACGTTAATTTGACACGAAATTTATGATAGTGTTGGAAATAGTTAAAAGAGTTAAAATGACTTGTGATCAAGCACAGACAATTTTATAACAACAAATATTTTAATATTAATATTTAAAATAATTCTTCTTTTTTTTAATTCTGATGAAAACAAAGTTCTGTGTCACATTTACAATTTCTACATTTTAACTAGTGAAGGCCTGTAAATGACAAAGGTCAAAGGTGAAGGGGCCAGTTTACAAATTAATGTAAAAAAAACTTGACCTGAAAACAGACATAAAGACAGTAAAACTAATACAGAGGAGGAAACTGAGGGGTCACATGACAAAGTGGAAACTTGTGGAATAGTGTTGGAATAAAGTTTCTGGGGAAAAATATTTGGCTGCTGGATTAAGATGATTTAACAAATATTTAATTAATTTAATTTAAAATCTGGTTGTTCATTGATTTGTGTTTTTGTTTCAGAAATGTGAAGAGAGACATAAGATGATGTAAATGTACATTACAAGTCGGGGTCCTTTAAATGATTTAAATCACCTTCAGATTATGGTTAAATATTCAAAAAATAAAGATGCTTATCTATATTTCAATAAATAAAACTTTTTTTTAGTTATGGTATTTAATTTACCTTTTCTAATTTACTTCACAAAGTAACTAATACTATGCCTATTTTAAATTATTTTTTTTATTCATAGATTAATTTCAACAATTTCAAATTAAATAATTCAAAGGAAGTGTGAGGTGTGTATCAGACTTTAATAGTTTCACATTAATGTCGAATCAGTGATTAAACTCAGGGAAACTCAAAGCTTATTGATTATTGGATGTTTTTTATCCGTTTACGCGCGTTTTTCTTGGAGTTTATTGTTTTTCCGACGCTCCCCGAAGGCATCATCACCCGGGTCAGACCTAGTCTGGATTCTGGGAGCTGTTCTACGTCAATAGGAGCGCAGAGGAGAACCGTCCCAGTTCGTCCTCGGAAGAGCCGAGCAGAGGCGGTGCGTCCTGGTCTGTGCGTAAAACTCTCCAAAAGTGTCCAGGGGAAGCGGAGCGCGCGCAGCAGCAGCAGCAGCAGGAGGAGGACGAGGAGGACATGTTTGACTGAAACACTTGAACTTTACAGCAAAAACAACAGAAGAAGAAGAAGATGCTGGCGAGAAAGAGCATCATCCCGGAGGAGTTCGGTCTCCCGGGCCTCGTTTCCCGCATGCCCCGCAAACCAGTGTTCCGCGACCGCGTGAACAAGGCGCGTTTCATCGCCAAGAACGGCTCATGCAACCTGGCGCAAAAGAACATTCGCGAGCAGGGCCGCTTCCTGCAGGACGTGTTCACCACGCTGGTGGACCTGAAGTGGCGCTTCACCCTCGTCATCTTCACCACCACCTTTGTCAGCAGCTGGCTCCTCTTCGCCATGAGCTGGTGGCTCGTGGCGTTTGCGCATGGAGACCTGGGCTCGCAGAACCGAACCCACTGCGTCACCAACGTCAAGTAAGAAACACAAAAAACTAAGGAGTCAGTGATGGGGGAGAAGGAGATGATGATGTTTTTCGTATCTTCACCATCATCACCCAAACCTCCACCCTCCTCCTCCTCCTTCTTCTTCTTATTCGTTATTTTCCTCTGAGGAAGAGGAGAGAAGGAGGATAAGGACAAAAATGAAAACAGGAAGTTATGAAACTTATTATTTTCCGTGGATTACAGGAGAAGGAAGCTCTAACCATCTCACTCCCATCCTTCCTTGCGTCCTTGTGTCCTCCCCCTACCTCTCCTTCCATGTTTTTTTTCAGTGACCTTCTGACCTTTCCCTCCTCTGCAGTGAATATTTATTTCTTCTCTATCTCTATCTCTCTTCTCTCTTATGGTCATTTTATTGGTTGTTGTCATCGAATGACACATAATAATATTGTGATTGTACTGCAGTAAAGGTGACTTCCAGATAATGATGTTGGACATTTCTTTCATGTTAACAGATACCGTGATGAATTGCCACATGATTTTCTAATATATTGATTACTGGAGAATCTTTGTATTGCGATAATGTGATACTGCAAAAATAATTGTATCTGGTATCATGTTTTTTTTGCCTTTTTTTTTGTGGTGAATCTTCCTCCTCTGCTGTTTGGATGTTTACATGTCTCAGTGTCTGTCTCTGTGACTCCGCCCCCTGCAGGTCTTTCACCTCCGCCTTCCTGTTCTCCATCGAGGTTCAGGTGACCATCGGCTTCGGAGGTCGTATGATCACAGAACAGTGTCCGGCTGCCATCACTGTCCTCATCCTGCAGAACATAGTGGGACTCATCATCAATGCCGTCATGCTCGGTCAGACTCGTTCTTCTTCTTCTTCTTCTTCTCCATCTTCATCCTCGTCTTCTTCCTCTGACGTTTATTTTTGTCCTCTTGTCTCCTCAGGTTGTATCTTCATGAAGACGGCGCAGTCGAACCGCCGCGCAGAGACCCTGATCTTCAGTCGTCACGCCGTCATCGCCGTCAGAAACAACCACCTGTGCTTCATGATCCGTATTGGTGACCTGAGGAAGAGCATGATCATCGGCGCCACCGTCAGGTTACAGGTGTTTCACTGCTTCATTCAAACCCACAACTGAAAGTGTGGAACTACACTTCCCATAAGTCTTTGTGGATGTCAACAGGAAGTAAAATGTTGCTACGCAATCAGCTAGTTTTGCTGTTGTTTTCTAAATTGACTGAGTCAATTTCTCTATATTTTTGGCAAATTTGTATCATAACAATGAAGCCGAATTATCCATAAGTGTTTTTTAGTGAACTAATGAATATACGCTTACGTCACTGGATTAATGTGATACTGAAAAAAAGTAAAGTATTAAAAATGTGATAATATCTCAAGGGAGTTTTGTAGTTTTGGTTTAATTTCCAAGTCACAGTGAACTTAAATATGTGTGCTGTACGAGTGTGTGTTCATGTGTGACTGAGTCATGACTTGGCGAAATACCTTTACAGAGTCATGTGTGAATATGCTTTACTTAGTTGTATGAAAATGTGACAGATTTTTTTCTCCAACTGTACTTTATTGTAGGTTGTGAGGAAGACGACGACTCCAGAGGGGGAAGTGATTCCCATCCATCAGATTGACATCCCGACAGAAAGCGCCATCACCAGCAACAGCCTGTTCCTTCTCGCACCGCTCATCATCTGCCACGTCATCGACAGACACAGGTCAACAACAACAACGACACTCTGATGTAAACATGTTCCTTTTCTTCATTGACACAGTATGTGTGTGTTCACACATGTGCGTGTGTTCGTGTGTGTGCAGTCCCCTCTACGACCTCTCAGCGATGGAGCTTCAGTGCAGTGACCTGGAGGTCATCGTCATCCTGGAGGGAGTGGTGGAGACCACGGGAATCACCACACAGGCTCGAACCTCATACATCGCCGATGAGATCCAGTGGGGTCACCGCTTCGTTCCCATAGTAACGGAGGAGGAGGGCACATACTCGGTGGACTACTCCAAGTTTGGGAACACAGTGAAGGTAAAAAAAAGTTATCCAACCATTCGTCACTGAATAGAAGAAGAAGTCTTGTCATGTTTGTATGTGAAGAAAGGTCACGTCGCCTTTACCAAACACAAACAGAGGAAACAGGAAGTTAGCCAAAAGACAGCATCAGTAACAGAAGCTTTAAATTGATAGTTCAGGTTATTGAAGTGTGGTTGCATGAGGTACTGACACATTGTGAGGACTGTCTGTGCTGTGAGTGCCCCCTGCTGTTCAGAACCAGAATAATGCTCTATGTGAAATCATGCCAGGAGGGATACAAGGGAAAAAGTAAAACAAAATATATATAATCTACACACCAAAGTCCACTGAAAAAGTCAGCGATTTTACATCACAGCACCACAGCAGTTGTTGATCCACTGCTGCCTCCAACAAAAAGTTCAATTGGTTATTTGAAATAATTTGGTGTTTGAAATCCTTTGTTCGGGTTTCAGTGACATACACTGGCCACAGGAGGCAGCAGTAGACCAGCAGCTCCTGTTTCCTTGCAAGCTAAAATCAGTGATTTTATCTATGGAGTTTGGTGGGGCAGTGGATCTACCACAATCTCTTGTTTTTTCCAGAATATTCGTTATTGTGTAATGTACTACCATGGCTGCTGTGATAACCCACAAACAGATCAAGGGATGGTGAGGGCAGAGTCTGTCTCTATTCATTTCTCCATGTGAGACAGAGCAGAAGCAGCTTGTTTCACAGTATATGTCGCATTTCTACTGGACTCTCTCGTATTTCTTGTCCAAACATGGCCAAAGTCATCAGTGCACACACTGGTGCCCTTAGTAAGTCACCTGATGGTCCGGTTTTCTTGCTGTATAGGTGGCGACGCCAATGTGCAGCGCCAAAGAACTGGATGAGAAGCCGTCCATTTTGATTCAAACTCTCCAGAAGAGCGAACTCTCGTACCAGAATTCGCTGAGGAAGCGAAACTCCATGAGACGCAACAACTCCATGCGTAAAAGTGCAGGCAGCAGCAGCGGCAGTCTGCGCAGGAACAACTCGGGCCTCGTAACGCCCAAAGTCCAGTTCGTCACACTGGGTGATGGAGTCCAGAACCTGAATGCAGTCACCTGACATGAGGCCGGCCCCCTGCTGGCCGCCCTGCTCCTCCTGGTGGGACGGAGGATGGTGGGCGTGGTTGTGCCTCCGCCTCTGATGGGACTTTTTCTTCTTCTCTTATCTGCTTTAGTGCGACTCGTCACCCGACATGTTTACTGCTAATGTCATAGACACACAAACTTGTTTTTATATCTTAGGGAGGACACAATGCATTCCCTAGCCTCTTATTCTAACCTTAACCATCACAACTAAGTGCCTAACCCTGACCTTTAACCTAAACCCAATTCTAAACCTAACCCTGAAACCAGGTCTTAAACCTGAAAAAGCCAGACAAAAATGTCCCGGCATAGATATAAAAACATGGACACACACACTTCTGATGAAGTGATAATGTCTGAAACAAAGGGAATTTACTTCTGTACAGCACTTTACTTTTTAACCCTTAAAGTATTTGAATTAATCAACATAAGTAATTAAATCATTGATTAAATAAAAATCACCCAACATCACAGTACATTAAAGAATCAATTCATTAATTATTTTGAAAAATGCTTCCTCTTTATTTTTTTCCTGTTGGTCGATTATTGTTTAGTTTTGGGATGATGTAGTCCGAGACTCTTTCTTTTTTTAAATGAAATTCAACCCAAACGTATCATTTCAATCATTCATATGTCGTGCACAATAATAAAATAACTGAATAAAATAAGAGAAATAACTGCAGTAAATTAAACTAAATTATAGGAGACGTATTGCTGTTGTTTTCACTTCTTTGTTGTTTTTTTCACTATTTTTTTTAACTTAACATTTAAAGTACCAGTGGCATCTAGTGGTGAAGTTGCATATCGCAACCCATTGAATCATTTTGCCTCCTTAATTTTGGTGGTTTGGTGAAGTTTGTTTGCCATTAGTTGGTACAAACACAATTAAAACAATTAAAAACTATGAACCCAAAAAACATAATAATCAAGGACATCGGAAATAAGACAACACAGCACTGCCCCCTACTGGTGTTTGTAAACATGTTGCTACACTGTTTTACTGTATGTAAACACCAAAGTAATGTTTGTTAAATGGACTAGATTTACATGTATGAAAATTTTAATTTACTTTTATCCTGACACTCGACGTCTTCACAACAGTTTAGATTTGACAGAAACATAATAATAAATTAATAACTTTCTAACCTTAAACGTTGACACGTTTTATTACAATATTTTCCTTCTTATTATTTTGTTTTTTTCAATCACACATAGAAACGAAAAACATGATGTTCGTACATTTTCAGAAAATAATAATTACCTGGTTATTTATATCTCATTATTTTAATATAAGCAAACATTAACTGATTATTGATCGGTGCAGTGGATTATTTGTCTGATTCTAGCTGAAATAAAATTAAGATCAAAGGAGACATTATGATCCCTCTCTGTTATTTTTTTAAAGTTAATTCATTTCTTTGTTTATTTTCGAGTTGCGGAACCTTATTGCACTACGTGTCAGTGGGCGTCAAAAACGGAAATGACAGGAGGAAAAGCGGAAGTGGCGAGGGTAAACAAACAAACACGCGGAACCACGATGATGATGGCTCGTGTTTTGTTGAGCAGAACTGCAGCTGTGTTTCAGTTCAGCTGCGAAACAACGACGCTGCGAACCGGAAATCGTTTTTACTCTGACACCGAACACGAGCCGCTGACTCTGAGACACCAGAGCGAGGGAATCAGGTGCTGCAACCAAATGTGTCCGCCATTTTTTTTTATACTGACAGCTATTCATAAGAAAAATTAGATTTAAGGAAAGAACAGAGACTAAAACTGCAACAGCGTATTATAGTTGTACAAGCTGTATTTCGTCACTCATATTAGAGTATTACGGTTCATTCGGCATAAAAAAAGAACTTGCTCTTTTTCAATGTCAACACTGGGAGGTCACAGTTCATATGTAGATAAAGTAATTTAGATTGTTAAACTGCTCAAAACAATTAGACAGTATCAAATATATATTTTTAAATATTGCATTAAACATTTCTAACTGAAACTTCACACATACAAGTCTGTTTTACTCAAGAACGTAGCTCAGCTACAAATGTAAGATCTGTATATTATTGTTATTTTTATATACAGCATATACAGCAACCTTTTGTACATTCTTGAAATACAAGATTTAACAAAATAAGAGCATGTTTTGAAATAAAGTTTTAAAAAAAAAAAGAGTAAGGTTCAGAGGGAAGTGAAATGCCACACATCCAGAAACAGGTTGAACAAGATAATTTGTTGAAGTTACACCAGATGATTTGACTTAAACAAACTGAGGGAATCAGGAAATCACATGATTCGAAAAATAATGTTTCTGAGTTCTGCTCTGAAATATGGATCGTATTATAAACATTACTGTGTTGATAGTTCGCTGTATGATACTCACAGTGTCTGACATTTGAAGTGACTGTTCTACACTTTATTCTTCTTTAGTCATGCAACTATCATGCAGAATCTGTTGTATTTTCTTTTAAAAGTAAAAGTAAACAAGGCTGTGAATAGTTTTCTGTAATTAAAGTTACAACTAATATACAAAAAGTCTTCAGAGACCATTCTGAGATGTGGTTCATTTGTTTTCAGGAGGATAATCTTGAATAATCCCAAGAAGAGGAACGCTCTGTCTCTGTCTATGCTGGAGTCTCTCAGAGAAAACATCCTGACTGATGTCGACAGCAGTGACCTCAGAGTTATTATCATCTCAGGTGTGTGTGAGTTTAATCTGTGTGTTTGTGTGTGAGAGAGAGAGACAGACAGAGACCTCGGTCTAAATGTGTGTGTGTCTCAGCCAAAGGTCCAGTGTTTTCCTCTGGACATGACCTGAAGGAGTTGACGTCGGCTCAGGGAAGAGAACATCACAAAAAAGTGTTTGACACATGTTCAGAGGTGAAACTACTGCTTATAATTTATTTCTTTTTATTTATTTATATTTGTTTATCCACTTAAATCCCTGAACCAATCAGACTTAAACTAAACAGGTGAATAACTCAGCGAGTAATAACTCAGTTACTGAGTTAAATCAGTGACAAAGTGACTCAGTGACACTGTGAGAAATTAACTCATAGACTCAGTAACTCTGTGAGAAGTTAACTCGTAGACTCAGTAACTCTGTGAGAAATTAACTCATAGACTCAGTAACTCTGTGAGAAATTAACTCGTAGACTCAGTAACTCTGTGAGAAATTAACTCGTAGACTCAGTAACTCTGTGAGAAATTAACTCATAGAATCAGTAACTCTGTGGGAAATTAACTCATAGAATCAGTAACTCTGTGGGAAATTAACTCATAGAATCAGTAACTCTGTGGGAAATTAGACTCAGATACAAAGTGACTCATGGCTTTGACAAAAATTAACTCATTGACTCAGTTTCTTTTTGCTTTAGGTCATGACCCTGATACAGGACTTACCTGTTCCGGTGGTTGCCATGGTGAACGGTGTAGCCACTGCAGCTGGTTGCCAGCTTGTTGCCAGCTGTGACATCGCCGTGGCAACAGAAAAATCCACCTTTGCCACACCGGGGGTTAACGTGGGGCTGTTCTGCTCCACACCGGGTGTTGCCATTGGCAGAGCCATGCCAAGGAAGGTCAGAGCTGATACAAGTTTTTTTTAAATCAATGAAATTAGATTATTGATTGTTTCCTACAAATATTATTCTTGCCAGACAAAACATGATTTAGTAATTTTAACTTATTATTTTTATTTGAAAGTACTGTTTGTCAATGAACTTATTTGTATCTTTGTTTTTATTGTTTTATGTAACATATACATTTCTTAGTTACTATTCAAAATTAAAACTGAATTAACTTAAGAATTTAAATTCTGATCAATCAACGGATGTTTCTGATTATTTGAAATCAGCAGCTCATCAAATATGAGGATCTGTGTATAACCTTTGTTATACTACATCAAATTTTTATTTGATGGAGTATAAAAAGGTGGATGGATTTCAAAAGTAGTATTTTTTTAAGTAACCAATTTTGTGGAATTTTCACAATATAATATGTATATATTTACAGATGCTACAAAATTTCTCTTTGACATTTGTTGTTTATTTATTAATTCTTTTGCTCTTTACGTTTGTGGTGTTGTCAAAACTCCTGTTTCATGCTGTAACTGACTAAAAACTTTGCGTGTTTCTGGATTTATCAGGTTGTCATGGAGATGCTATTCACCGGAACGCCCATCTCGGCCCATGATGCTTTGCTGCACGGTCTGGTGAGTAAGGTGGTGCCAGAGGAGCGGCTGGAGGTGGAGACATTATCCATTGCGCGGCGAGTGTGTGCTGCAAGTCGACCCATTGTCGCTCTGGGTAAAGCAACTTTCCAAAGGTCAGAGATCAAAAACGTTTCATCTGTGATACCTTACTGACAGAAATGTAAAAGTTTAATGTAAAAGTTGTGTTTCTTTGTCACATTAAAAATGTTTCCTTTGAAGACAAATGGCTCAAGGTCGGGACGCAGCGTACGCCACGGCCTCCAGGGTGATGGTGGACAACTTGGCTCTGAGAGACGGACAAGAAGGAATCAGGGCCTTCATCGAGAAACGAAAACCAGTGTGGAGCCACAAAAGTGAGAGAGCCCACGACTGATGGCCACAGGAGGGCGCCGCAGTCATTCACCTCATGACTACATGATGGTGTCATTGAGGATGTTGATGATGATTAAAGATGAGAAATTCAGAGATGAGTCACTGAACCAGTGAGCGAAGAGGAAACAGTGTTAACGAGGTGATTTATGCCATAACAGAATCGTATTTATGGAAAATGCTGCAAGTATTTATCTGGTGTTAAATGCATTAAATGATCTTTTAAAGGGGTAACTTTTGTATTAACAGTGTTGATTGTGTTACTTCTGGGTGAAAAATAACATTTTTTGTTAATTTATCAGCATAAAAGATTAAAATATCTTGTTTTTGATAAAGTATTAAAGTTACTGGCCTTTTATTTTGAAAATTTCAAACACTCACCTTGAAGCTTTGGAGAAATTTATATAATTATCATTTTTAGAATAGAGCTGAACAATTATGGCAAATATGCATTTGAGATTAAAAAAGTACTATTAAAAGTATAATAAAACACATACAGTGTGTTAACTCTATTCTAATGCAAGCTTAAATATATATATATAAATATATACGTATATATGTTTGCTTTTTTAAATGAGCAATGTCACTTCCGGTCGCCATCTTTGCTTTCAACAGGTGCGGGTGTAGCATCGCAGCTACAGAAGCTTCAAACATTTTGTTCTTTTCAGTGAAATTAGCGAGTTATAACCAAGAAGATCACGAAGAAACATCTGAATGGAGGTGAATTTTGTTCCATGACAGTTATGATTTATGTGAAACGTCCTTCGTTATTTGTTTGTAATTTTATTCACAGTTTTATTAATATGTTGAGAACTTGGTCAAGATTGGCAGATTGGCCGCCAGGTGTCAGTATAAGCACACATGTTCTGTGTGCTTTTAATGCTTCAGTTTACTCTTCACTTCGTTATGTTGATGTTTATAAAAACATGCGGTGTGAAGTTAGTTTGGTGTTAGATGTTCATTTAGAGACCATCAACAATTTACATCACTGCTTTGTTTTTCCAGAGATACTGTGTGTAGATTAGTAAAAATGTTGACCATTATTGACAATAATCTATCATTTTGTAGTCCGAATCATAAGTAAATCTCAGTATTGATCAAATTAAGTGTGTAGTTACTCTTTTTGGCCACAACTGAAAAAAAAGACTATTGTTTAATGTCAACAGAATAATTCAAGTCATCTTGAATTTGTAAAAATTAGTATAAATAATAAACACAACATATTCTGTTTGATTTACTGTGTAGTAGTATTTTTTTTATAAAAATAAAATAAATATATTTGAAGTTTGCAATGATTTATTGATTATAATTGATGACTAAATTAATTGCAATCCTAATTTGATTAATTTCTATTCAGTGCATTTTTAAAAGAAATTAAAACCAGTTTCTCAGATTTTTCAGCTTCTTATCTGTGAATATTTTCTGGTTTCTTTGCTCAATATTACAAGGAAATCATTAATCATTACAACTAGGCATTTGAGAACATCATCTTTGACATTTTAAGGCCCAAACAAGTACTCAGTCAATCGAAAAAAAAGAACGGCCAGATTAATCAATTACGAAAGTAATTCTTAGCTGCACCCCTGATATTTTTATTTCTTTTTTTTTCCCATTACAAACAATGTAACATAATGTTTTTTAAATGGAGTCAGACGGCACATTTTGAGAAACTGCCCGAGAAGATGTTGTTTATGAGTTACCCAAACTGATAAAAAAAAAATTCAAACTTACATTTTAGTGCTTAAAATATTTCACATGAACATTAATATTTTTAAAAATCCTGTGTCATGTGACATTATTGCCATTGTCACGACACTAGGATGAATACGACAAAATGTTTTGTTAGATTTTACTGCAACCTGCTGATTCAGTTTGCTCAGTATGTTTACTAATACTAATACTGTAATGCAATGCAATATTTTCTTCAACAGATTTCATGTCATATGACCCATGGACTCCGAACAATGCCAGATTATGTAAGTAGCATCTGATTAATTGTGAAGTTTAGAAGTCATGTGACCCACTAACTTACCTCAGACTTAAACAGGACTGAACTCTGTGTCTGCCTTTTACATTTATACAAACATTATTATTTAGAAAATATCCTAAATCTCATGTTGTTACTAACTATGTTTGTACATATTCTGTCCAAAAAAGGCAGTGTCATGGAAAAACCATGATACGAATAAATGAAACATACATCCATGTCATATAACTTTTTGAGTGAATGCAAAAGTTAAATTCTGTAACTGCCTTTAAAAGATTATCCGATGTTAGTGTTTATTTTATATCAAATTTTTATTTTTGCTTCCATTTTATATGAATATTAACGCTAAAAATCCACATTTCCTCTGGTAGCATTCAGTGCATTCAACTGAATTCAAACCTAAATTAAATTTACTTTGTTTTGCCCATTAATAATTAATATTTGCATTATTATTTTATTGGCCCAAAGTACGACTGATCATTTTCAACTGATAAATCTGTTGATTCATTTTCTTGATTAATGTTGAAAAATGTTGATCAGTGTTTTTCAAACGTGGAAATTATGTTTTTAAATGTCTTTCTGTGTTCTTTGAAAATATTCACATTTAAGAAGCTGAACAATCACAAAAACAAATTTTAATTAGTTGGAGATTAATTTGGTGATCAATTATCCATTGCAACTCTAATCTAAAGTGTCTCCTCTGTGTGTGGCAGTTTGATTTAAAGTCAAATTTATTTATTTAGCACTTTTAAAAATAACCCCTTTTCCTCAAAGTGCTTTACATGCTTGACATTGATGATTTGGTTCATTTTCCTTTAATGCACTAAGAGTCTGCAGTAAAAACTGACTTTGATTATATTAATATTATAGTAATTATATTTACTTATATGTATTTTATTAGTTTGAATCTTGGAAATGATGCGTTCCAATCAATTCATCCTTCTTTTGCCTGTTTCATGTGAAGGACACTAGAGGGCGATCTACACAAGTTTATGAAATGGAAAATGAGCACAGAACATGTTAGTTTTTAAAGACTATTGAGAGAAGTGTTTGAATATTTTTAAATTAAAAAAAAAAACAATATGAACACAGATCACATACCTAAATTTTCTTCAGGTATGTAATCTGAAACCTCAGAAAGTTTATACGTGATACAAGATGAGCATAACTCTGGAAGTAAGATTAAAAAGGACATAAAAATATGTACAAGACAGTTATATATTTCTCCACGCAAATGATCAAAAAAATAAAATGTCCCAGCCAGATTTGGGGAGTTAGTGAGGTAATGCTAACCCTAAATAGGTACAGTATATGTTAGCAGCTAGCTAACCTTGTTAATTAGAAGTGAGTGGCAAGCTAATTAGCAAGTTGATATCTAAAGATGGCATGTCCTGGCTGAGGTGTATTTTCAATAAAACCGTAAATGGCAGCTATAATTTTGGACTTGTACCAGACAGATTTTTGGGAGTTGTCATGTTATGACAATGTGAAACCTACTGGCTAACCAGCTAGCACGTTAATGTCAATGTCATATTCTGGCTGAGATGCATCTTGAATAAAAATACATACATTAAAAAAAAAAAAAAAATCAAATAAATATAATGCTCTGGACAAATTTTGGGGAGTTACTGAGTAATACTAGTTAAATAGAAGTTAGCGACAAGCTAGCTAGCAAGCTGACATCTTAAGATTTTCTGGCTGATGTGTTGCAAAACGTACATGGCCAACATTATTGTAGTTCTCGACATAAACAAAGTTAAACATGGGTTTCACCACATTTATTCTCAGTTACTACTAACAAATGCATCAATAAATCATATTTTCCTTTACATTCTTGGTTGTTTTGTTCAAATTGAATAAAAATGTAACTAAAATAAATAGATCTTATTTTCTGTGACGTTTGCTGCTTCAGGTCCAGAGAGCAGGATTTTTAATATATGATAAATGATAAATGTCTGTTTTAAACAAACAAATGCTGTCATGCTTTAAGAGTGTCCGTTGAAAGCAAACACCTTCCTTTTGATTAATGGCCTCAGTGTTTTTATCCTCCACACTTTAAAGGACGGGTCACAGATAAAGGCAGAGACACACACACACACACACACTGTAATAAAATAGGCAAAGTTATTGGTTTTTGTGGGAAACATGTGCTGAGCTAGAGCTTCTCATCTTTCAGCAGTGAACAAAAAAAAAAGAAAAGAAAGAAAACAGGACGTTCTGTTTTCACACGGTTTAGTTCCAGTTGAGCTACATCAAGGACGAAGGACAACTGAGCTGTTTTCACTTTTATACAAAATTAATTAAACCTCAATTTTACAGTCAATAAGCTGCGCATATATATGAGAAATATGTATTAACAGCTTTTTGGCTCAAACACTGAGGTTTGAATGTAATCATAGCTTTATGTGAATAGTAACAGTTACTGTATATTTAATTTGCATGTAATTTAAAAAAAAAAAAAACACCTTTATACTCCATGACAGAATAAATCAACATCGAAAAACATAAAACTGCAGTATCTCTACTATAAGATAATTAAGAATTAAGTGTTTTTCATCAGCTAAATCAGTGATAAACTCATTTCTGACATCCATCGCTGATGTCTTGGCCGAGTTAATTAAGATTTCTGAAACAAAAACGGGGGGCCTTTTCTAGTTTTTGTGTCAGTTTATCTTAAAATATTCACTTTTATTGGGGAACACGTTCAGACTTCAGTCTGTAATGTTCAAGTGTTAAATGAATCTATAATGTCCTGATATTCATTCAAATAAATTCAGTCACCCTTCCACTCTCCCCCTCCTTGTGCCAACGTTTACGCTCCTCTAAAAATTCACAAATATCACAGTTTTCATTCTTTTATTGACAATTGTCCCTCTGCTCGACTGTAAGGGCACTTAATCACGTAATTGCAGTTCGATATAAATTTAAATTTACATCCTATTTTTGAAATACCTTCCACTTTCAAATTAAAAGTGACAGCCCTAATGCATACCAACAAAGGAACTAAGTAGTGACTTATTTATGTTACGACCTGATTTGTACTGGAAACCCAGTTTGTTCAACTCAACTACTTCCTGGCAAAACCTTCACCGTAAGCCTAACTTTAGCCGCACTTTAGCTCATGTGCAGAAGGGCCAGCCACAGTTTCTACAGATTTTTCCTCTCAAATTAAAAGGAGCGTGTCGTTGCTCTTTTTTTAATGTCACAAGCAGCCCCCTCTGTCAAAAAACAAGCATAGCACTAGTGTTGCCATTGCTGCTGATTTGTCTCAGCCTTCATGTCCCATCATGCTATGCACTAGAATCATTCATGCATGAAATGTTGACATTTTAGCGGGTAAATTGCAAACATTTCCAGTGTGGAAGAGTCAACGTTCACTCCAGGGTCAAATGACTTAGCAATGTAAGCCCATTAGCATTAGTGGGAATGTAAGACTATTTCTGATTGGGATTTTTGGTGCAAACGCTACGATGCACATTCAAATTTTGGGTGTTAGCTATATTTTTAGAGGGCCTTACTTTTGTCGAGTTGAGGCTTGACGTTTTCATCTTGTGTTTACCTGGATTAAAAAACATATCTGAATTCAGCATAAAAACAAAACAAAATAAAACAAACTGTGGCATTTTTCCTTGAAAGGTACAGCATGTTTCCTGTCAGAAGCAATAATCAGAGCTGCTTCAATTATTTACTCACCGAGAACGAACTAATCAGGGAAGTGAACCTGTAACCCTGACAGTGTTAGTGCTTTGCTCCACATGAAGATTTGGACCTGTGTGTGTATGTGTGTGTGTGTGTGTGTGTGTGTGTGTGTGTGTGTAGAGCAGGTAGATTGATGATTGATTATCCGCTGCTCTCTCACTGACTCGGACTCATTGGCAGCCGTCACTTTGATGAATTACACTGCTGAGAAAAACACTCTGCTCTCTGATTACTGCCACCAACACCACTGTGTGTGCACGCGTGTGCGTTATCACATGTGCAGTGTGTGTGCATGCTGCTGAAATCTGCTGTTTTCCATGTTAATCCTGCACCTGAAACATCTCGCATCATTATTCTAGCACAGAAGAAGAGAAACGTCACAAGTCCGACTCAAGGTCCTCGCTCTGCTCCTCCTGAACAAAGGCCGATTTATTCTGATTGTTCCGATTGAATAAGATGATGACAGGCCTGTTGGTGTTTGTCGTCCCTCAGCTCCTCCTGTGACAGGACCAGCTGAAAAAAGGCCACGCGGTGTGTTTTCATGTCAAAAAAAAACTCAACGTTGAAATAATTGGCGACATTTAATGAGAGACTGGGAGGGTTTGAATGTTTGAAGCTGCTGATTCAGTTCTGAGCTAAACATGCTTATTAAATTGGGCACATATTTAATATAAAACAGTGACTTTTACTGTGAAAGAAACAAACATTGACCCTGAGTTGAGACAAGGCCCCCACAAAAAAAGAATCCACCTTAAAGGTGCCATATGTAACTTTTATCAACATTTAGTTTATGTTGCAGTTGAACATCCTTCACCTTTTAAAGTGTGTTGTTTAACATACTGTAATGTAGCCTTCAGTCACCATCAAAACATTACATATGTCCTGAAACTCAGTCTGCGGTATTTAAAAACAAGTCTTACAATCGGGTGATTGTACTCTCATAAATAATTTAATATACATTTTTTTAAATCTGCCAATTTCACACAATAGAGCTTTACAATGACCCCCTGGTTTTAAACACTGTTACAGAGGGTTTATAAAGGAAAATTAATCTGGAAAATTAAATAAGGCTGAATTGTTTCAGGGAAATTATTTATTACATTTTGGCCAGTTTTGTCTCATTTCTGTCCTGTCTTTCCGTGTTTTAACGAACATTACAGTCTGAAAGTGGCTGTGAATTTACGAGCTAAGTTCTCTAGCTGAGCAAAATTAGCTTAAAACCATTGGCACATACTTTTTCTTTAGAAAAAGAAAATTTAAAATCTGGCTTATTTATAATTGTTTGTTTTGCAGTGCAGACATATGAAGGCTGAAGGGGTCGCTCAGGGTTCACTTCCAAAGAAAGTTCAATGATTGTAGACATAAAGGAAAATGTTGACTGAAAATCAAGAAATTAAGTAAACAATCGACTCATTTTCTTGTAGACTTGCATACAAAACAGTGGGGCCCCCTCTAGTGGACATGTAAGAGAATTCAGGCTTCAGACTTTGGTTCCACTTTCTACATTTTTAATATCTTGACATCTTTTTTGGTGCAGTATTTTGATTTTTTTGCTGCACATAGACCTGATTTTGTCATGTAGTGCCATCATCCCATCATCCACATCTTTGCCTTTTGAACAAATAAAGTGGAGAATGTCATCTTTCTACCTTCAGTAAGATGAATGCCTCTTCATCGTCTCCTCTGTCAGATCACATTGCGTTTCATCGTGAAGTGAGAAGCGTCTTTATGGCAACGGGAGGTTCTTCTCCTCCTCAACATCTGAGATTATTCCGAGTGCTGACAGAGATTAATCTGTCCTGACACACGGGCCGCAATGTTAACAAGTCTGGCATCGACATACAAGAGGTTTTCTATTTGTTTCTTAATAGGCGCAAGGAATCACTTAATTTGTTTCTGCTATAGTCGCACAGAAGATGAAGCCCAGTTGTGTGTGTGTGTTTATGACTCTGCGATCAATACTCTCTTTGGATGAACTGGAAAAATGGAGCATCAGCAAATTTACTACACTGAGGACTTATTTAATATTGAATTTAATTTAAGTATGTGTTACACATTTTAGAATAAATAAGTGGAGAAATTGGACAATATTTTATCAGTTTGGGGTAAATATAAGATTATTTCTTACACATTGAAACAGTGTTTTGCAATATTTACAGTTTTTTACATACAGAAATGAAGTGAGAGGATGTTCTGATATCAAACAGCTTCATTTGCAGCAGGGTACGTTGAAAGTCAGAATATGAAATGCCAGCTTGATTCGCCTCCGTGTGTCTGACGCTGTCACTGACTCATTTCATTTAGTTTCTGCGTGTGTGACATGGAGCTGAGTGAGACCGATGGACTGTAAACTGGTCCGATGATGTATGAGCTCAATATCTAACCTTAAATATGAGTCGGGCTGCATCGCAGTCGAGGTTCAGTGAAGTGCAAACTTCCACTGGGACGTTATTACCCAGAAACACAGAGAAATTCACTCACACCGAGTCCACATTAATGCAGGTTGACTTGAAAATGTCTCAATTTATTCTTCAATCACATGACAAGATGAAAGTCATGATGCTGTTCGGGTTATTTTTGTGGTCCATCTGTAGGAAACTGAAATGAAAAAGAAAAACTGGGAAGTGAAGCCTATGTAGAAGTATCTGAAACCTGTGCTCTCATGTGACGTCTTTGGATGTCACATGATTCAGTTTGTTTACTTGGACATGTTTGTAGGAAAAGCTTCTGCCAAAATGAATGGTGCAAGTACTGGTTTCAGCAATTTAAATGTTCACTGCAGGGATAATTTTGTAATTTCAAACCTTTTAAACAGACGAAAACAAGACGTCAAGTTAATAAAAAGTATGTTGATATGGCAAAAACTATGACAGAATCTACTGACACTTTTGTCAACAAATAAAAAGTAGACAAAATGTTAGGTCTGGACAAACTGGGAAGAGAACCAATCAGAAGAGCAGAATAATAAGAAGAGATCAATCAGACTAATCTCTTTGCGAGTATGGACATTCCAGACCTGTCACATTACGACATCTTCAACTTCCACTCTAGAGAACACTTACTTGTCACAATAAAAGCATGTAAGATAAACAACAAAAAAATGGCTTTGGAAAAAAAGGGGGAAAAAATATGTGCGTTTTTAGGTTAAATTGGGTTAAATTACTATTTCAACAAAGGTCCATTCTGTAACATTTAGGAGCGTTTATTGGCAGAAAGTGAAAATACATCCCATACGTATGTTTGTGTAAGTGTATAACTTCTCCAAAGTCTAAATTTGTTTGGTAAAATTTAATATTTATTTCACGACAGGGTCTTGCTTTAGGGAGGCAGTCATCTTGTCCAGCCGTGTTTGTATTTATACATCTGACCATTTTTGCTCAAGCTGAAAAAGACATTTAATCACCTGGTTATTACACCACCCACAGGACTGCATGTGTGTCTGATGGAGATGTCAGATGTGAATGATTTATGAGAATGTAAATTAGGTTGTTAAACTGTTGAAGGACAGCAAAGATGGAGCGAGACCGCACACACATTTGCACTTCATTCATATTGAGGACACTCATGGACATAATGCATTCCCTAGCCCCTTACCCTAACCTTCACCATCACAACTAGATGCCTAACCATACTGGTTTTATATTCCATTTCAATCACTCACTGTGTTTTTCAGCCAATAAAAACTCTCATCATTAAAAAAACCAAGCTGTTTATATTAGAGACTGGAGCTGCATTTAAATTGAATCATTTCCAGGAAACAATAAAGGATGATACTGCGCTGTGGTGGCGGTCAGAATGTGCCACTGTCACATTTGAGATTTATAAAAGAAAAGGTTCATGGAGGTGGAGGCTTTAAGTGTGTGTGTGTGTCCACATCTATAAATATAACGGTGAAATATTCAACAGTTCCGATGTGACTCACCACAAAGAGATAATGTCCACAGACACAGCCGCTGCTTTAAAGTACAAACATATTCAACAGTGATAAGAACTGTCACTAGGACTGAATAATCACTCTCACATGAACATCTTTAAAATAACATTTAATAACATCTTGTCTTCGAAAGCTTGTGTTAAAAATTACTGTTTGACGGTAAATCTTCATTACCATGTGAAAACTCTGGGATTTAATTAGGTTTAAGTAGAAAAAATGACTTAGTTCAGCTCAGAATGAGCTTAAAAATAAGTTTAATTTAATTACACCTCAGTGTTTGTGTTGTAGGTTTGTGTTTGATAAAGATTCATTTGAAAGAACAAAAACACTAAAATACTGTTTCACATAGTTTGGCAGCAACAATAGCTAACAACAGTGGTTATTTAAAACTAGCTAACAACAGTGGTCATTTCAAAGTAGCTCACAAATTTTTTGTTTTAACTAGCTAACAACAGTGGCTATTTCAGTCTAGCAAATACAAGTTACAAGCTAACAACAGTTGTTATTTTAAACTAGCTAAAAAAATGTTTTTTTAAAAAGTAGCTAACAACCTTTGTTATTTTAAAAGTAGCTATTTCACACTAGTTAACACCAGTTATTATTACAAACTAGCTACCAAGAGTGGCTATTTCAAACTAGCTAACAACCGTTGTTATATCAAATTAGCTTACAAAAGTTTAAAAACTAGCAAACAGCAGTTTTATTTCAAACTAGCTAACAACAACAGGAGCTAAATCTCACACAGTAAAAAATTATATTGTTGATGTTTATGGTTTCACAGAAACAGAGGAGATGATTGATTGATTGACTGACTGACTTATTTATTTATTTTTTTGACAAAAGCTGCAGCTGAATGTTGTACATGTGTGCTCAATTCATTGTTTTTTTCCTCTGATAGTGACTGTTAAAGCCAAAAAAGAGGCACAATGTCCTTTTTAAAGCAGTGTCTGTGTTTGTGTCACATCACAAATGTCAGAGTCAAGGTGAACAATAATGTCACCCTGCTCTGTGCATCATTTTATTCTTTTTTGAACAAAGAAAAAAATAATCTTTGATATTCAGAGAGGGAGAAACCTGGAGAATTCATAGCTGGAATTTTAAATAAGGCCGTGTGGGTTTGAATAATGACCTGCTGCATGAAATTCAAATCTGATGATGAATGAGCTGAAGGATTTATGCTGAGCCGCGACATGAGATGCTTTAACTTACACAAGATTTAAAGAATGGTTAAAATGTGCAGCAAAAATACAGTGACTCAGCCGTGAATGAAGCAAAGTTGTTAAAATAAGAAGTGCTTTAAAGATGTTAATGTCCTGCTCATATTTTATACACAGTTGTCACTTTTTTCAGAAATATAAAATCACAGTTTTCTGTTTACATTTTTCAATCCTTGATCATTGGCCTTGTTATCTGATTAGTCCTTTTTCTGTTTGTTTATTTACTGATTCTCTTAGACAATAATTTTATTGTGTAACACTGGCCTTCCATCGTAAAATATGTAAATGTGCAGTAGATTCCTCATCCTCCCTTTTTTTGAAAGTATAGTCTTGCGAACACAATAATGGCAACAACACTGACACAGTCAATGCCTGAGTATATACAGTAAATGATGCTACTGACAAACTCCATAACACAGTGTGGTTTGTCTCATGTTCACCCTCCTCACCACTAGGTGGTTGTAATGCACCATTATGTTGATTGCAAATGACTGAGAAAATGGAAGATTAGATCGAATCGAAGATCGAACAGCAATTACATATTATTAATGCATAAGATTTTGAATTAAAAAAAAAAAACATAAAAACTTGTAAATGGTGCGTTCCACTTGTCCAAAGTTGGGATTCTCAAGTTTGAGGAACATCCTGTAACTTGACAATTCTGACCTTCTGTTAGCTAATTTGATGCCACTACTGTTAGCTATTGTGCTTTCTGGTTGTAGTCAGAAGTCGGAATTTCTGAATCCTCAAGTTGGATGTACAACTCGAAAAGTTGGAGCAACCTCGGAATTCCAAGATGGATACCACTTTGATTTTTACTATTAATTGCACTTCTGTCATCAGCCATAAACAAAGTACTGAATACTTGTATTCATGGACATGTCACTTCACTGTTTCTCTTATATACCATGTAGGGAGTTTTAATCGAGTAATTTTGCTAACAAAGGCTATTTTTATGACTTCTCAGGAATGCGGAGGTTAACCTTCTGACCTCCGAGTTCTGATATTAATGGAACGCAGCATAGGAAGTCAAGATTTAGGGTGTAAAAAAAGCCAACAACCCTCTTTTAAGGTCGTAGCTGTTGTTGTCAGACAGACAGTTAGCAAGAACGTTTGATCCATGGATGACAAAGCGGATGATTCAGCTTGTGGAGAGGTGACCAGACACGTGGAGCTAAAGGTCAGGGGTCAACATCAGACTGATTCAAGGAGAGGGAAGGAGAGCGATACACAGACACTGGACATTCCAGTGGTCACTTAGTGAAGCAGTCAACCCTGAACACCAGAACACTGTGTGATCAGCAGGACAAATCAGCCACTGACACACACGCACACACTTTAACGCCTCGCAGTATTTCTGACCAAAACTGCTGACCAAATATTAGTCTGTGCTGTCCATTTTTATCCCCACGGAGACAAGAGTCCCCACATGTCCCTCTCTCTCACAGACACACAGATACAGTCAGTATGACCACTCAACTTGTCCATCATTGATTTAAGCCTTTAATGAAAGTATTAAAATATTGTTCAACTTTGGCTCGCTGAGGATTTACATGCACATGCCTGTGTGTTAACACATTTCCCGTGATTCTTCGGGTCCATTTACACTGAGCACAACATAAATTGTTTCTTATAAGAAGAGATTTCATACAACATCAAAGCAAAGATGCAGTTTTTGGTGTGAAAGATGAGAAATTAGTGTTGTTAGCTTCAGTAGCTCGAGGCTCAAGGAGAAGATTTTTCAAAAAAACCAATCAGGGCTGAGATTCTGTCAGTGCCCTGACGTGACACAGGAAGTGAGCAAAGACGTTTGACTTCCTGTTAACTTCTGACCATCAAGCTGTTGGTTGTTAGCTTTAGCATTAGCTAAATTTGTGTGTTTAAAGAAACACTGAAATGTATTTTATTTCTCTTTTAACCTCTAACCTTTGTGTTCACATATATATGTGTCAACTTCAATTATTCTTCTCATGGCAACCTGAGAAACTCCTCCCCTCTGGCAAATTCTGTTCCAAAAATTTGCCTCATGTAGACAAATTTTTGGGGAGTTAGAACTGTAATCTGAGTCTGAATATTAGCAAAGAAAAAGCCTCATGTAATATTTCTTTGAATGTGATTTTTCAGAAAAAAGGGTGTTTCTAGCAAACATTAACTTCCTGATTTTGTCTCATTATTTATCAGTTCACTAAAAAAAAAGAAAATGCTGCTCTGACTTTTCTTGTTCTTTGCAAAAACAAACATTTACTTTGAAATAACATATTTACACTAGCAGTGTGTGTGTGTATATAATCTTTAGTGTTTTACTACATTGTATCATTATTACCTAATCCATATTTGTTTTATTTTTGTCTTTCACTGTGTCTTGTGTTCTCCTGCCTTTTCAAATCACTAACTCTGGACGTTTTGCCCAAGAATTCTGCGAATAAACATCTTGAATCTTTAAAAAAAACAATAACCAGTGGCTGAGTAAACAAACTACTTCCTGTTTACAAGAGTAAAAGTCATGAAAAGGTCATGAATCATCTGTTTTCACTCTGAATATCTGAATCTCTTTTCACAAGATTCGTTGACAGAAATAAAACAAATAAAAATGTTTCTCTATGTTTTTATCCTACTACATTCCCTGCTCATGACCCTTGACCTCTACACACCCACCTCCTCTACATACACACAGATACACACACAGACAGTTGAAGTCTCTGCTGCTGCAGCAGGCGACAAGTTACTCGACATAGACTGTAACATTGAACAGACTTATGAAACAAAAGCTTCAGCTCAGAGTCCAGGATTACTTTTCAGACTAAAATTCTCCTCAAACAAAGTCTCCATTGTTCGGCTTCAAGCGCTTGAATTAGCAGTGGAGGCCAGTTTTCACTTAACTGAGCTTGACAGCGTGTCGACCTCTTTCCCAGAAAAATCACTTCATCTGAAACATCTGCAACAATAAACGTTAAAAAAAAACAAAACAAAAAAAAAAAACATGAGAAAATAAATCGAATCCAAGTCTGCAGGGAATATAAATAGATCATTTTCTGTTTAAATTAATCCTTTTTAGTAAAATATGGATTCGGGCAGAGTAATCAGCAGTTTCTGTGTTTTTTTTGTTTTGTTTTTTGTTTTGTCTTATCATCTTGTTTCTCGGTTAAAGGCTACATTTTTGTGGAAACCACTCAGTTGTTAAATGTGTAATTTTCTCATTTTTGTAAAGACCTACTGGGTTTTTCTTTAATAGCCTTTAATTTAAACCCCTGAGCCCGAGTTTCAGCTTTTACCGTCAAGTCAGAAACAAGGAAGCTAATGTTTCCCCTGACACATTTTTCAAAATAAAGGTATCTTAAGGCAGGCACGCCATCTCAAGCAGAACCTTTGCTTTTTTGATTCCTCTTTATGTTTTAAGAACTTTAAAACCAAAACTTCTACTTCAGTTTTTATTTAGCTGTTTTTGTGTTTTGTTACTCTGTACAGCATAAAGTTTGAGTTTTTTAATATATTATTTGAGTTCATGATCCTCGTTAAGTTTATTTGTTTGTTGAGTAATTCCAACAATTTAAAAAAAAGATTAAAAAAAATATTTTTTAAAAAACATAAGAAAGTGAACAATGATAACAAAATGTTTTATTTTGTTTATTACATTTTAGCTCAGATTGAAACATCAGTCAAGATAAACATAAACCTTACATGTTTATAATATAATGTATAGCGTAACATTATATAAAAAACTTAAGGTTTAAGTAAACATGTCACATGATGTTAATTTACATTGTATTACCACAAAGTGTACAATAATGTATTGTGACATCAGTATGGTGATGTGGAATATAGTAACTTAAATGTTATGCTAAGCTGCATTACATTATATTACATTATATTACACGATGTATGATGCAAGATGATTTTATTTAGAATAATGCAAATATAAAAGGTTAAATTTCACTTTAAACATTGCATTATGTTGCATGTATGTTATAATTTGTATATTATATGCTTTAAGCTATGTTTATTACTTGTGTTTTTATTTTTCATTAACATTACTTCTGCAGTATCTTAAATGCAATCCAGGTTTACATTGTAAATATCACGCTCATACCTTTTGTATAATCTCTACATTTGTTTTTGATAAACATAATAGTTGATATCTTTCTAGTTGATTTAGTTGACAGGATTATCTCAAATGATCATATGTTACAGTATGCTACATCTGTTAGTGAAAGTTAAGCTATTTCAATTTCGATTTTGCTACTTTTATTGTGAAACAAATTCTGAGCTACATCCGGTGTTCATGTGGGGGAACTTGAGTGAAGCGCAGGAAGAGGAGGAGGAGGAAAAACGCACCTCCTCACCCTCTCTCTTCACTTCTGTCGCGATCGCAGCGCAGATCGCACACACACACACACACACTCACACTCACACTCACTCTGCTGCTGAAAGAGAGCCGTGTTTGTGTGTGCGTTAACGCGAGAATGTGTGTGTGTTAATGTGTGTGTTCCACCTGAGCCCGTTTCCTGGGCGTGGAGAGGAAAAGAACAGGCAGCGAAGCCGCTGGTCGACTTTTGTGATTCGTGGGAATTTTCGTTTGCATTGAAACTTCCAGCTGAGCAGGAGCAGCTTCATCTCTTTCTTCACACCAGGATGTAACTCTGGAAACTTTGATTACATTTTTTTTCTACAAAGTGGGCGAATTTTACTTCTCTAACTTTTCATATTCGTTGGGAATAATCACAGGGAAAAAAACTACACCCACAGGGAAACATTCGAAGGTAAGACGCGACAATGTTGCGACTTTTTTTCTTGCACCGCTGGCAGGAATGTTTGGCTATTTTATGCTATTATGTTTTGTTTTACCCAAAATGCTTCACTCCTCCCAAAGTTCAACAAAATAATGCTGATTAAATAGATTCACGAAGGCCACATGCGATTTCTTATCAAACAATCCAAGTTTATAATCTCGTTGAACGTCACACCAAACTCCAATCCCAAAACGTCGAATTCAAGAATGCATTGGCTATTGTGAAAACTTACACGCGCCGTGTGACATAATTCGTAATGTTTTATACATAACATACGCTTACCTAAAATTCGGCATGTAAATTACCTTTTATAAGTAGACCGTCTTTGGAGAACAGCTAGACAAATGGCAGTTTTAGAGAATGCTATGCCAAACTCCGCGTATGAAGGGTCACATTTAAGGAATTATTCATTACTGTCAAAATGCACACGCGCTATTTCGCAAAATTTGTGTTGATTTTTAAAGGAGATGTTATTCAGAGATATTCGGCCTTCAGATCATCCCCTAAGTTGAGCGTAATTAACAGGACGACTTTAAACATTGATTTAAGCTAAATTGCAGGCTCCGTGTGATGTAAACCAAAATGAGCCATTACCTCTCCCAAGATTATAGAACGCCACACCAAACTCCTCGTACAAGACCTCGTAGCTTAGGATACATTGATTGCTGTGAATAGGTGCGTGCACCATTTTACGCAATTGTTAATGCATTACAAGGGGAATATTTGTTCTTTATATTCGGCACGAAAATGACCCCTTAAGTAGAGCGTTATTTGGATAACGAGTTGAAAAATTAAGCAAACAAGTAGGGACGTCGCACTGATCTCCGCTTACGAAACCCGTGAATTTAATGATTAATTACTGTTAAAAGGCAGGTGCAAAATTTTAGAGTTAATAATGTTTAACATAGAGGATATAGTTATTTGATATTCGGCATGCGATTCGCCCCATAAGTTGCGCGTTATTTTGGAACAACTTAAGAAAATGGTGGATTTCGAATACAGGGCTGCCGCTTAAAGAAGTTCCCTTCTGTGGTAAGAGAACGTAACGCCAAAATCTCCTCATAAAACCGCGAATTTAAATATTTACTGATTACTGTGACAGGCAAGGGCACCTTATAACACAGCTGGTGATGTTTTAAATGGAGAATATCGGTACTATATGTTCGGCTCCTAAAATAGAGCGTTATTTGGAAAACAAAACATTGATTTAAGTCAAATGACAGGCTGTCGAGTAGACCGAATTTAACTATCCCATCTCATATGTCTTTTAGAGAGCCTCTGCCAAACCCCACTGCTGGATTCACGAATGATTTGTTCTCTGTTAAGAGGCACATATATTGCACTGTGTAACATAATTTGTTGTGTTTTACATGACTATATTGGTATGTAATATTCGGCATCAAGCCGCTCCCAAAATCGACGGCTGTGTTGTGTGAAGTGAATCACCAAACTGTTATCACCAAATATACATTTGTATTGATGTTTATCTAAGCCGAATTGCAGACTGGACTGTGTTAATTTCTGGCCTGGATTTAATCCCGTGCTGTGGTGTAGTTCGTGCTTATGGACTCAGGGGATATCTAAGTGGATAGACTAATCAATAGTGTGGGGTAACATCTGGAGTCTCAGCCTGTGGGCTGATCCCGATGAGTGACTGACACTGGCTTCATTAATGTATTCCAGACCACACTGATTCTTTCCGTGTTAACTTCTCACACTCCTGTTTCCAACAGCTGTTCAAAACCATTATCTTTTTATTGATGCTCCTCATTAAGCAACAACCAGTTCCCACTGAAGATAATGGGGTGTTGGAAAATGGTTATTAAAGCCCCGAGCTCTGAGATAATGTAACTCAACATCGGTTAAATATCTTTCATATATCATGCGTTTGTTTGGTGTTGTGTAGTTGGAACAGATGGTTTTTTTTATGTTGGTATTGATCAGAAGAGATTAAACTATTACAACGTATAGTCAAATAATGACTGGGGATGACTGAGTCATATATTTGGCTTCAAAGGTCTTTTATGTCTCACGTGTGGAGCTATGAATCTCTGGAAACACTGTTGTTGGCCATCTGCTTCCACGCATTGCTGTACACGATGGGGAGGTAATTGCCCATGGTGTCGGTTAATGGATTAGAATAGCCTCCACTCTGTGAAGCTGTAAAACCATTACAGCTTCAGCCATGCTGCTCTCTTTAGACTCCGGTTGTTTGACATTATGGCTAATATAACTCGAGCCGTGTGTTTCCAAGGCCGCGCCGTTTATCCCAACGTGTTTTATCGCCGCTGTCACAGGTGGAAAGTTTGGATGTGCAGTTTTTTTTCTGACTAAATGCCGTAAACTTTAGTGAGTTGAGATTTGTGTTTGTTCTGCGTGTATAAGGGAGGAAAAGAAAACTCCTCAACAAGCAAAGCAACAAGCAAACAGCAGTGTGTTTCATTTTAGTTCAAAACGACAGCTGCAAGTATAAATCTGTAGTTTACTTTTAAAGTTTTAGCTTTTCTTTCCTTTTTGTGTGGTAAACTGTACTTCTTACATACGAAATGCTGTGTGATGGCTTTGTTAAATAAACTAGATTAGCTGGCTAGTTAGCAAACCTAGTTTGCCTGTTGGTGAACTTAGTTATGTAGTTAGGGAACCTAGCATGCTAAATAGCAAATTTAGCTTGCTACTCAGTGAACCTAGCTGGCTAGTTATCAACCTTGGCTTTCCAGTTAGGGAACCTAGCACTCTAGTTGTCAAACTTTGTTTGCTAGTTAGTGAACCTTGCTGGCTATTTAAGCTGCTAGTTAATGAACATTATCTGAATTGAAGGTCTGTTGTGGAAACTGGAAAGTGTATCATTCCTGTTAACTGGAAAACACTCTCATTTAGCAGAAAACTGGATTATTTTTTTTGTTTTTGTGAGTGTTGGACGTTTGTCGTTGACGACTTGTCTCTTAATAAACACCAGCTCTAATATGTTTATAACCTGTTTTTCAGCTTACAGTTTGTTTGATGAAGCGCTTCACTAAATCCTTTGCTTTAATGTGTTTTTATTGAAGCCGGGTGACTTCTTCAACCACGCACACACATACACACAGCTCAGTACAAGCACTATCTGCTCCCCTGTGAATGTGGCTGGTAAAAATGAATGTTTGGAGCTTTATGTTGAACAGCCTCAGGGACAAAACGCTCGGTGTCACATTATTGTCTGACATGAAAACAGAGCAAGGATTTAAACACAAAACATCCTCCAAAAAAGGGGGATTTTATTAAAAGCAAAAAAGATGAGATTTTTTAAAATTAATTTTTATAATATACAGTAGACAAAATTGAAATCAAATTAAAGAAATCAAAGCACAATCACTTCTTTTTAAATTTTAATAATATATTGACAAATATGATTTGTTTATTTCAGAGGAATGTTAGTGTTTGTAAAGGGTTGGCGTTCTGTACATTAACAGAGGATCAGAAACCTGTTTGAGTGGAATGTAGACGAGTGGTTGAGTAACTCGACTTCTGTCACAGTCATGTATCTGTGAGGTGTGAGTCACTTTTTAAATTTGCCAAATTAGAAAATATAAAGAGGAAAGTATATGACTGAAAACCCAATAATATCACATTTTTAACATGTGACAGTTTCTTTAACAGACAGCAAATTTGACATGGTTCAAAGTAAAGGCTTTTGTTTTGTTGGGGTGTAAAACCACGCTGAATTGTAGTTCAACAATGAATCGATTTCAGATGAAAAGTGCAATTTGAAACAGTGCAATTTAGAAATCACAAAAGGCTGCATTTTAATTTTCTTTGTTTGTAAATTTAAAAATATAACACACATGTTGGGTAAAAAAAATGAAAAAAAAAAAATACAAATTTTTAAGTTCCTATCCTTGCATTTCAATAGAGTGATGCTAATGTTATATAATTTTTTTTTTTACTTGAGCCTTGACTTTTTTTTAACAAATTATATCACAAATCAAATTGCAATATCTGTCAAAAAAACTTTTACGCTGTATACACAACAGGTGGTTAAATTTTAGCATTTTAAAAGACCCCTCCCACACACTGACTCTTGGTTTATTAATCAAGTGTCTTCTTTTGTGTGGTTTAAATAAAATTCACAGCTTAACTTCCCTCAAATTTCTTCTTAACAATGAAGAAATTGATGGATATTCATCTAAAAGTTGTGGTGTTCCTTAAGGCTCCATTTTAGGCCCCACCCAATTTAAACTTCTATTTCATTCTTATTTAAGCTTTGTTACATTGTAGGCAGTTCTTATTAGAGCAGCAGCTACCGATTATTTTCATTATGGATTATTGTGCCTATGATTTTCTCTAATAATTAGTTGTTTGGTTCATAAAATTACAAAGTGGTTAAAAATTCACATCATTTCTTTAACATTAAAAGAGTGTTGTCCTCAATTGCCTTGTTTGTCCCCAAATATCTTGTTTGTCCTCAAACGTCTTGTTTGTCCTCAAACCAAAGATAGTCAGCTTTTCTTGTTTCTTTGTTATAGACTTAAAAAACCTGAAACTAGTTTGACCTTCAAATCATTCCCATCTATTTTGATAATTGATATTATAATTGATTCATTGTTGCAGTCGTCGTCAAAATATCAGCCTCTCCACTGAAGGGACGTGTATCTGCTGCTGTTTCGAGGAACACCCAGTAGGAGGCGCCCTCTCTGAATTCACTTGTCTGTGATTGGTCAAAGTTTAGCATAACATCATGGGTCAGATTTCAGAGAAGAGGTTGAACTCTCCTCATGTTTTTACATGATATATATGACGTTGATAGTTGATTATGACAATTATTATTTAATAACTATACAAAAAACCCTGCTATTGTGCCTTTAATTTGCAGGAAGGAATTTAGTTTCATTATGATGTGTAAAACCTTAAAGTAGAGCTTATGATTATGGTTGTTGCTGAAAATGACCTGTGGTAGGGCGTCTGTGAGACCAAGTGTGTGAGTGTCAGCTTTAACTGCGACAGACTGAACCTGTGGCTGCTCAACTTCTTCTAATCTGTGATCACAGGCTGTGAAATTGAAAACATCATGTTGGAGATAAAACCGTCTCCGGCAGATGGACATGGTGTTGCCTCGACTGTCCATCCATCTGCTCAAAGTCGCACAGTCTGAAGCACGTGCTTCAATGACGAATAAACTGGATTTAGTTTTCGTTATTTGTTCAGTTGTCAGTTGTTTTGATCTTTCAGAGTTTAGAAAATGTCACAGATTGTGTTTTTAAGATGTATTTTATAGCAAACTCCAACTGGCTTTAACGTTTTCTGTCTCTTTCTGGAACCATGTGGTTGTTTTTGACCAGTTTCTGTCGTCGCTGCAGTTTGGAAAACAAATAACAGAACTGACGCTTCATAACTTGGCAGTGAGAGTGAGAGAAAGAAGGAAAGAGCTCTGAGAAAGTTTGTTGTCCTTCCTCTCCATGTTGCAGTGATTTAACACAGGAAGAGGCCGCTCGTCTCAGGGGTCAGAGGTCAGAGAGGCAGGGGTCAATGGCAATCGGAGCACGGACGCGGAGTCTCAGAGATTCTCACATTTTTTTCAGCAGCCGAGTCTCACATGCGTGGTTTTAATTATTCTTTGACTTTTACTCATATTTAAATACATTTAAATTCATGTCTTCTTTGATGTTTATGTGGGAAAATTAGGTGATTGAACAACATACATGCCAGTCATGTCAGGAGAATTTAAAAACACATGCAACTGTTTCTTTAACTGCTTTTGAGGCCAATAATCATTGATCAGAATTGTTTTAGGTCAATATAAGACTTAAGCATAACTGACATGAGGCAGTTTTGTTTGTCAGGTATTGATTAATTTGCTCTTTGAGCCAAAAACAATAGATTTTTCCTAAATATTTGTCATACTCACATTTAGGGAGCTGAAGAAAATCGGACAAACTTATATCATATGGCTGTAATTTAGTTGCTACCTTCTGCACCAATTTGCTCTTGTCATTGTTTTTGTGATTCGAGTCACGATAGTTTGCGACTTTTTAAAAAAGTTTGTTCCTCATAGAACGCTTGGGATGAAGTCGGCCTTTAACTTCACCGCTGTGACTGCTGACACGCACTCACACGCACTCACTGATGGATATGTCTCTCTGCTGAATAAAGGAGTGGGAGGAGGTGATGGTCGATTAGCAGACCTGTGGTTTTCTCCCTCCGTCTCTTGGTTAATTCATGTTCATGTCATCATTGTTTTTCTGAAGGTGCAAGGCTTCGTCGGTCTTCTCTCCGTGACAATGCCATAATCACAAGGCGAATAAAAGCCCGGCCAGAAGAATAGAAAACATGAAAAGAACACGCAAAGACAAAAAGCGGGCGGTGGGAGGAGACAACGCTGGTGTCGCTCAGTCTAATGATTCCTCCTGCGGCAGCTTCTTCTTCTTTATTCACACTTAATTTCACACAAAAGCCTTTAATCACTTGCTTTTGTGTCGGTCTTTTATTACATGGAGAATGAAGGTTCATTTTACTCAGGAGATGAAGCTCGTCACAGTTTTTCTCTCTGGACTGTTTCTTACTCTGAACTAAAAGTTCTTCGCGAAAGCAGGTCTACGAGAAAACGATAACGTTTTTTTTATCGTATCTATGTTTTATCCACAAGGAAACAGCAAAATGATGATGTCATGGCTCCACCTCTCTCTTGCTCGTACATTAACATTGTCGTCTTCTTCTTTATGCGTTTGGAGTTTGTTTGGTTTTTTTCCTCTTTATGATAATTTCTATTTTCTTTCCTCAATTGTCCGGACTCTCCTCATTCTGTCTCTGTTTCTGTGATTGTTTACATTTTTGTCACTACAGCGCCACGTACAGGCCTGGCATATGTACTGCAGTGATTTAGACATTTTCCTGCAGAGATGTGCTTATGGAGAAGATGAGAAAAAAACTTGACGTTTTGTTCAGTTTCCATGCAGATAGAACCTAAATTAAGGTGGTATGATATTGTTGGTACGATATCGATATTAGCCAATATTGGCTTTAAAATATCGGCAAACCTGTGAAGATCCACCAGTATGACTAATGACTATAACAGTTGTCAGAATAAGCTGCTGCCTCCTTGACTTCTATGCTAGCACCCTGTGCAGGTATCATTTTTATAGGGGAAAAACATGTATATGTTTAAGTCATGATACGATATCATGATATTGTGCAATACTGAGCATTTGTGAAATCGTGTATTTTGATATACTTGTACAACAGCTCTAGTGGACGCAAACATCTCCCCAAACAGATTTGCACAATGTTGCCAACATTTTAGTTCAGATTTATGTTTACATGTTTCAGGTTACAGGCCTAAAATTGAGTTTTTATAAATTAACCAAACATCTCATTGATTATTTTTATCAATTAAACATTTGGTTCATAAAATGTCCATAAAATCAACGTCTTCCTACATTTTCTGGGTCAAATGATTGATCGATTGATTGAGAAAATAATCGACAGATTAGTCCATTATCAAAATAATCATTCATTTGCAGCCCTATATATTATAACACAGTGAACTTTGACCTGACGTGTGAATTAAATCTTGCTTTAATCACAATTACATATTTATTCCCAAATTGTTCAGCTCTTTTATGAAGGCCCTGCTGACCTTTGACCTTGGTTTTTGTCCTGAAGCTTCAGGGTTGATTTACGTGTGTGTGTGTGTGTGTGTGTGTGTGTGTGTGTGTGTGTGTGTCCATTAGCAACAGAACGTGTGTTTTATCTGTGTTTGCAGTGATGGTCCAAAGGTTGTGTTTGCAATAGAAACAGTAACAGAGGTATGTGTGCGTGTGTGTGTGTGTGTTATCTCTGTTTGTTCAGAGAGGTGAAGCAACTGACACACTTAACTTTCATTTAAAAAGTTGGTTCGTTTTCATTCAATCTTTTACTAATGTAGCTGGAAATCCGACGTTGTAACATTTCCGTGTGCCAGTGAAGCTGCACAGACCAGGCTGCAGTCGACAGTCACGAAGTCCTACTGTGTGAAGTTGGAACATTTATATTTTATATTGATAAAACCTTTTAGCTGAACTTGCCATTTTGAATTATTATGGAAACTTGAATCACGATGACCTTATCTGGCTTATTTGACAGTATCTAAAAACTATGTGTTAAATAGATGTTTTGAAGTTGGGTTATATGAGGAAGTACACGTGGTTGGTCAGTTTAAGTCTATGATATCCTATATTCACAATGCAAGGAATGTGTTTTAGGAGAAACAGTATAAATGTTAGAGGTAAATAAAAATAAATTAAACATAATAGGAATAAGAAAAACTCTGTCCTGTATGAAAACTGTATGTGAGACTGTACAAAAAGTCATTACATATTTCCATTAAGTTAAATTTTAATCACATAGTACAAGATAAAATTATTGTTATACAGTTTGCTAGTGCTGTTTAAGATGCAAAACCACATTTTCCTCTTAAAAGTTTGAATATTTATCCCACTTTTTTACCCCAAATGTGTTTGAAACCCTGAAAAAATTAAAGTTGAATAAATAATACAAGACCATTATATATATATTTGCTATTATTCCTTAGATATTTGGAAAAGTGGAGGCTTCAAATAAGAACTGTAATTGGTATTTTTTTTAATGTTTACATAAATGTATATTTTGCAAAAAATTCAGTGCATTGCAACACAATTTAAAAGCTAAATAAAACTACACCCAACAACTAGCTGTGCCTAATACAGTGTGTTTGAGCAGGTTTTCAAAGCCTTAAAAAGTCTGGAATTTTGAAATGATGTTTTTTTTAGACCTTGAAAAGTCTGGAATTTTGTGTGAAAGTCTTAAAAAAGAATCTGGAGAAAATTATGAGTGGAGTGCACAAATGTAAGTTAAAATGATAAGATAAAGAGAAGTCATGTTCAGAAAGACGTGAGGGGAAAAGAGTCTACCTACATTCATTCACCCATTTAATTTATTAATTCATTCATTCGTGCTTCTGTAGGTCTGACTGTGCTCTTGGTGGAACATAGTTGTGTGAAATGTATGCATTTTTTTTCCTTAGTGAAAAAGGATCTACTGTGAATTCGTCATTCATTCCTGCTTTTATTCAAATTAACATTTCTACTAAACACAATACAATCTCAACATCACAGTGGGCACACAAGTATAAAAGTACATGAAGTCAAGGTCTTCAAAAGAATATTTTAAAACCCCCATAAAAGCGTCAGCCATTTTGTGTTCGGAAACAGAAGCAGAGGCCGTTGAAGAAGTGTGTATCATTTTATTATCATTTCTTGTTTGTTTCAGTTGAATTTAATGGGTTTTCTTTTCTCTTTCTGTGACTCTGTGGCCCATGTTGATGGTTCCATAATTCCACTCGTCGTGTTGTTGTTTGTCACAATCTGACTCGCAGGTTTGAGTCCTTGACTTTGGTTTAACTTCACATTTCACTGCATGCCATGTTTTTAGTAGCAAAGTTGATTTTTAAAAAACGACAACAAAAAAACCCTTCAAGTGTTGTTTATTTTTTAACATTAAACGTTCACTCACTGTCGCATTGTGGCGCCTGTAGCTCAGAATGTCTTTTAAAAGACGTGGTGTTTGACAATTGAATTTAAGGAGGCGTTGAACTGTTGAACTACATGTGTTTTTGATTTGTCTCATGGGAAATGTAGTATTCTGTGTGTTTAAAGCGCAGATTGGTCCCCTGTGACTTTAAAGTCAGAGTTAGTGGAACAAATGTCTTCTTGTCACACAGTAGTTGGGCTGAACAGCAAACAGATTTTCAAAATAAAAGATTTTCTATTTTGTATTCTATATTCTGTGCTAATTTAATTAGGGATGTACCGATCTGACTTTTTCATTCCCGATACCAATACCTGAGTGTTATTGAATGAATAAACTGTATACATCACCATGTGGAAGTGACTGAAGTGAACAAAATGTAACAAATTAACACTGAATTGTTATCCATTCATATTTTCTAAATTCTTCTACTTGTATTACAAGATAAATGTTAAAATGTTCATGGCGTTTCATGTGGTACTGTTTTAAAATTATAACCATGAATATTGAGCCAAAATTTGGCATAAAAACCATTATCGCAAATCAAATTTCAATATCTGCCTTATACAGTAGTTATTTATTTTGGTAGTTTCAATAAATTGATGGATAATACTTTATTTTCAGACACTTTACATACATAAAAATGTAAAACAAGAGTAAATAGTGGTTTTGGTTAAAGAAAAGACATTACAGCTTTGTCCAATTTATAGTATTTTGTCAGGATTTCTTCTCATCTTTGCTTTTTCTTTATGAATTCTGCCTCCACAGTTGAAGTGAAGTAAAAATAAAAGTCTATGACCATTTGTGAGAAGATAACATGCTGCAGAGTCTCACAAAAACATAAACTGTTCAAAGTGACTTTGATGTAGAGTAATCATGTAAAATGACAGCAGTTACCTGTTTGATTGGAGTCATTTCAGACTCATATGCTGCAGAACTGTTTGTGTTTTTCCTAAGAAAATTGTGAAAATCCTGGCTTCTTTAAGTTTTCATTTCCACTCTGGGGATTTCTGAATGTGGCGTGTGGATGTGATCTTTGACTCTGGGAAAATCCCACTGATTTATTTCAGTCCCAACTGTGTGTGAGGACAGAGTTTGCTCACATATCTGCTGGTTTGTTTTTAAAGAGACCCATGTTCAAACGCTGCTGCTGGACCAGAGTTTGATTTATAAAAGCTGTATTGTGAATCTTTTTCTGTTTTCTGAACTCATGGTGGTCCCAGTGTGTGTGTGTGTGTGTGTGTTGGCATGTTATCACACTCGGCGACGAATGCTGTGACATTTCACTGACACGTGTGGCTGATTGTTCAAGTGTGTGTGTGACGTTGACATAAAGTGAGTGTGAAATGCTCAAATACCTGGTGACATGTTCAGGACCTGCATGGTGGTGTGTGTGTGTGTGTGAGTCTATTTATATCTTTGTTAGGACCAAAAAGTGTACAAACCTCTCTTTGTGAGGACATTTCTTCTGGGTGTCACAACTTTAAAGGGCTTTTTCAAGGTTAAGACTTAGTTTTAGGTCTGAGTTTCAACCGATTTGGTTGTGGTCGATACATTTCCAATACGTGTGGTGTAACATATTTGAAGAACAGATTTGGTGTCTGGGACACTCCATGACACCCTGCAAGAAATCTAGAGATTTTTTTCTGTTTTCCCACCTAGTTGTAAATGGAACGTAGCGTTATGTCTCAGAATGTCCACATGAGGCTGCATAATAGATGCTGCTGATTGCTGCTTTATAACAGTCATTCTGTGACTGCAATCAGCTGTGTGTGTGTTCTCATGGCTGCAGTTTAACCTCCCTTCCTCACCACAGGAAACCACCAAAACCTCTGTCTTCTCCACTATTTTCTTTTTTCTCACCATTTTCTCTCCATCATGTTAGGGCAGTTTAACTTTTCCCCACACATTTTCTGCTTCTGTGTGTGTGTGTGTTCACATCTTTTATTACACTCACTCATTTTCTACCACTTTATCCACTAGGGGTCGCGGGGGGCGCGGGCGCCTATCTCCAGCTAACATAGGGCGAGAGGCAGGGTACACCCTGGACAGGTCGCCAGTCCATCACAGGGCCACATAGAGACAGACAACCATTCACTCTCACATTCATACCTACGGGCAATTTAGAGTGTCCAATTAACCTAGTCCCCAAATCTGCATGTTTTTGGACTGTGGGAGGAAGCCGGAGTACCCGGTGAGAACCCACGCACCACGGGGAGAACATGCAAACTCCTTGCAGAAGGCCCCTTGTTCCATCTTTTATTACAATTTATTATTATTCATTTGTTTTGTGTTCTGTTTTCAGTGTAGAAACAATCACGAATGCACCACTTCTTGTCTGGTCACGTGGTCAGTGAGTTCTTGCAGGGATGGTAATCATGAACGCACACACACACACACACACATACACACACACTGCTGATTGCAGTCAGAGCATGAATGTTAAAACGCAGCAATCAGCAGAGGTGACTATTGGTTGTTTGTTGTTGTTAAAGGCTTTTTCTTCAATGAAAAGAAGTGCAGTGTCCACAAAACTGCAGACAGACGTAGACATGTTCTATGTGTGGGGAAAAATACTGTTTTTTTCCCCCTCAAACTAAACCTGTGTTGTTTTTTAAATCAATAGTGGAGATATGAAAGCTTGTCATCAGACAGTGAATACTGCAACTGAGGCTTTAGGCCCGCTTCATGCTGGATGTGTGGCATCTGCATCACTGCCGTGTGGTGTGACTGCTGCCTAAAATGTAGCTTGAAGATGGCTAACCGTTGGCCAAAACATGGCGAAAAGATAGCTATAAGTTAGAGAAAAGAAGATGCCCAAAAGTTAGCCAAAAGATGGTTAAAAGTTCATGAAAAGATCCTTAGAAGTTAGCCAAAACGTGGCTTAAAGGTAAGCCAAAAGATGTCCAAAGGTTAGCCAAAATATGGCTAAAGGTTAGCCGAGGGGGTGCTCAAAAGGTGGCTAAATGTTAGCCAAAAGATGGCTAAAGTTAGAGTGGTCATTTGAGACAAACAACCAGAATAATTTATTTTTCTTTAATTTGTTTATCTGGTTTGATTAAGTTTTAATTTGGCAGAATTAATGTTAACATTTGTCAAGTGCTTTCTATTTGTCTGTGAGCCACACACACGGAGACACACCCTAGTGTGTCAACAACCACAGCGACTCTGTTAAACTGGTTTATTCATGGCTAATGCTGCGTCCCTTCCACTGATTAGTGTGTGTGTGTGTGTGTTTTCATGTGTTCATTAACCTGCTGTCTGAGCATCTGTTCTCTTCTGTTTTCTTCTGTTGTCGGCTTCATATTATAAACACCAAATCATTTTTGTTCAGGCTCTGACTGTGTGACCTTTGACCCTCCAGTTTCCCCTCTGTTAAGTCCTTCTGTCTTTCTTTTCATGACCTCAACAATAAATACCTTAAAAGTCTGTACAGTTGTGCGACACTGTGCGTAACATGTTGTGATAAATACTTGCAGCACTTCCTGTTGTTGCTCACTGTGAACCAACTGAGAAGGGACTTTTTCCTTTGACCTATGGTTAAGCCCCGCCCTCAGACTCGGACAGACCAATCACAGCCAGTATCAGCTTCACTCTGACACTCTCACAGCTTTCTGTGATGAATAATAAAGACTTCGATGCTGTTTCGAGCTAATGTAACGTGATTCTTGGGCGGTATTTTAAGGGGCGGTCAATTTTGTTAGCGATGATTTTCTATCCCAGGTTACGTTTATTTTTAAAATAGTTTATAAATATTTGAGGCTAAATTGTCGGATGATTTTTCGCAGATATTTATACAGGTGCGAGCTAATTCCAATTTTAACCAAGAAATCTTTATTATTTCTTAATTTACACAAAAGCAGCACGAGTGCAGCACAATTTCCTTTTGTTCACATTTGAAAACATAGCTGATTGTTTACTTGAGTGATCATCAACTTGTTAAGAGACTGCATTTCACAAAAAGACATGAGAAAAGAAACCTATTAAAGCAGGTTTAATAAGACTTTTATTTTTGACTTTTATTGACTTTAATTTTTAAATAAATCCACCTTCCTCTTGATATTATTTGGTCGTTTAGAGTTCGAGACTGTGAGTTGACCTCGACCCAGAGGGTGAGTCATGTTAAATTAAGTTTTGTCAGCATCATATGATGAAGCCTCCGCGTGTGCGTGCGTGTGTGTGTTTACAGTAAGTTTAGTGCAGCTTCTGAAACCAAGTTCTGGGTTTTTTTGTTTTCATATCTTTATATTTAGTTTGAAAGTGATCGTTACAGTTGCACTGTGTGTATTTGTGTGTCATAAACACTGACCTTGTCAGGACCAGTAGTCCTCATGGAGACCAGAACCTGGTCCTGATGACGCAAAACTGGTTAAGTTTAGGACTAACATTTGAATTGTGGTTAGGTTAAGTTTAGGGTAAGCCATTAACTGATTATGTTTATGATTAGTGATAGAGCTTTGTTTAAATGAATGTAATACAATGCAGAGTCCTGAGAAGAATGGCTGTACAAACCTGTGTGTGTGTGTGTGAGAGAGAGAGAGACTGTTTCAGGTATTTTGTGGGGACCTTAATCTATCTACACAGTCACATTATGGAAACTTGTCTTCTAATAGACAAAAAAAATCATGTCCTCATAATAATTAGTAGTAGTTATGGTTGGAGTGAAGTCTCCAGGAAATGAATGTATGCCAATGTAACGTCCTCTGAAGTCATGTGACTGTGTGTGTTTCATGTCCTTCTCTTCCTGTGTTTTGGCCTGCTGCCTGTTTGACCCTGCATGATTTGGCTCTCTGCCGCCTTCTCTTTTCTTTGTCTCTGCCTCCTCCCCCCTTCAGATCTTGTTAAAAGTTTCTTTCAGAGTTGTCTCTCGCTCATAATTCAGAAAAATCATAATCCAGACCACTTTTAAATCTTAAATCCAGAATCTGCATCGTCTTCTTTCACTCCCTCAGTGAAAGTGAAAACAGACTCTGATCTTCACTTGTGTTCGTTCCTGACGACTTTTCCTTGATATCATGTCACATTTGATTTGGAAGCTTCTCTGTTTTCCCGTTTACCGTGAATGGATTTGTTGTTGCATCAACGTTTCCTCCTCCAGATGCTTCACATTAAAAGTGTCTGGGTTGTTTGCAGAGTTTCGCTCCGCCGCTCGCCTTTAGTGTGTGAAACACAGGAATGTGTGAGTGTTTTCTGTGATTCTGCTCTGGCACTAATGAAGTTACACTGAGTTTTATTTATTCAGAGCTGATTAAAGCTGCAACACTCTCTGACCAGTCAGTGACCAATCAATCCCGTTATAGCATCCGAGGTGACCAAATAATTAAAACCACTAATTGGGACCTGGTCACATAGAATTTTGCAGAATTCTGTGAGTCAACACAAGCAAGTTTACAAAGTTACGGTATGCTGAACAGAGAGTTGGGTTTATGCTCGCATCTTAACTACTGATTATGTAGCTAACCTTTTGTCGTCCCCTCATAACCACTTGTGCGTGACTATAAATAATCTAGCTACAGGACCGCGTCAGTGGGTCTGGTGCAACCAAAATTAGTCGCCAACTAGCTGTAAACTAGCAAGTCGTGGTTTAGTAAAGACTAAATCCTGAATTAATCAGAGACTTGTGTCAAATTGGTGCAAACTCTCCCGAATGTTGTAAACAGTGTAAACTCAGGAAAGTGTTCTCTGAGCAGTGGCAAGGTTTATGAAGGTGAGAATGGCTTGTTTCACTTATTCCTTTGTTGTTGTTGTTGTTGTTTTTCATTGTCTCTGTTTATGTCTCCGTGTCTTTGTCTCTGTGTCTCACATTCACAGCAGTGGGGGAAAAAAAAACCTGCAGTTACATTCTTCTCCCAAATGAAACCAAATGTGTCCAGATTATGCAACTTTCTGGCAAAAGCTTGTTCCGTGTGATGGTCGACATCAGCTCTGATTGTCTTGTATATACATTTTACTGGTGTGTGTGTGTGAGAGGGAGAGCGAGACTAACTTTTTAAAATTGCAAACTATCATGACACTAATCACAATACAAATCGTGACAAGAGCCGATTTGGGTCCAATGTAGGAACTACTTTACAGCTATATCTACAAAATCTAATAATATTTTGAATTGGTAAACAAATTATTTCCAAACAAATGTATGGTAAATTAATTAAAACCTGTTATTTAAAACAGATACATATGAATCTGAAGTAAAATGTTGGGAAAAGTCTGCATATTTGTTTGAGGACCCAAGAAAAACCTCCTGAGACCCATCTGTGGGACCCGACCCAGTCTTTGGGAACCACCGTGTTAGATACTTTCGGCATCATAAATGTAAACGGATGTCCGAGTTTGTTTAATAATTGATCAGTTCGAGTTTTATTTGGAAAATCACTATTTGAGACATCAACAGGTGAGTCTGCAGATTGTAACAATACTTACCGTGCTACGGTGGCCTTAACAGACCAGAAAGTTGTATAGTTTTAAGTTTTAAACCTTTTAAACTCATGCTGTGGCTGGTTTATCTGTTCAGTTATGTATATGAAACATGGCAACCGTGACCATAACACGACATATTACACACTGGACCTTTTTAAAGTCAGACAATTCAGAAAACTGATTTGAAAAGTTTTTGTTTCAAAATGTTTTTTAAGAGGAAATAGAGTGCGAATCTGAGTCCAGCTGTGATGCGTGTGTGTGTAATGAAGGAAATCCAGCTCTTTCCTTTCTTTCACTTTCGTGTCGTTCTCTCCATTCCTCACTTGTTCTCTCCTTCCTCCTCCTCGTGTGTGTGTGTGTGTGTGGTATAAACTCCAGTTTATGAGGTGATTAGTCATATGGTATCAGTTTATTTTGCCAGTAAATGGAAACTCCTCTCTGCTCCTTCTTTAATTTTCTCCTCCTCCTCTTTCATCCACTTGTTTTATTGCTCTTCTTTCACCTCTTTTTTTGTCCTCCTTGAATTCTTTTCATTCTTTTTTTTTTTTCAAGTTTTCCACCCAAACGCTGTTCCCCCTCCCTCATCATTCTCTTCTATTTTCTTTTCTCCTCCCTCACTAATGTGATTTTTTTTCCTTTTTTTACATGTTTATAGAGGATGATAAAATGCCCCCCATATAATAAGAAAACATGAAGTTAAGGGCTATTTCATGTTTTTAACACGGCATGTAGGTATTTCTGTTCTGTGTCGTTGGACTTTTGTTAAACTTTTGTTAAACCAGAGCAGGGGATGGTTTGGTTAACAGAGATAAACACACACACAGAGAGAGCGAGAGAGAGCGAGAGCTGAGTGTTTACATTTGTCGGCTTCTCATCTGATTATGGAGGAATGTGAGGATGACCCGTTCACATCAAGAGTGAGAAAACAGGGATTATGAATCCCAGAGGCGTTGTGGGTGATCTGAAGTAGTTCTGTAAATACTGTATGTTAGGTGGTGTTTGTGTCTCTGTCTGATCAGACGGCTTTTAATGGTTCTGAACATTTAAAGCGGTTGATTCCGAGTTGGAGCTGCTGTGATTTTAGCTGTGAAGTCAGAAAATCTCTGAAGATGGAAATGAGATCTCTTGAGTCAAAAGTCAACAAATGTGGGAGTTTTTCTGCTGTTCTGTATCTCATGTAACCGGAAATGGGATTTATTTAGGTTTTGGACTGCTGGATTGTACAACACCAAGACATTTACTAGCGCTACCTAGTAAGATTAATCGGAATTATGACTTTAATCTCTGATTTCTGACCTTTTTCCCTCTGAATTACGCCTTTTCTCGGAAATATGGCGCATTTTTAAAAAAAAATCTATTTTCTGCCTATTTTCCTCAGAATTCTGACTTTAATTTCAGAATTATGGCTTTTTAAATTTAATATTAAACAAATGTGGTCTTAGTCGTCTCTCACACCCCTACTTTGAAAAATTCAGTTGAGTACTGTGTCAGTTACACTAATGTTTTAGTCAGAGTAACACAATCCTCACATGATGATGATGATGATGATGATGATGATTCCTCCCAGGAATCTCCCTGTGATATGACATCGACATGAAAACAATTAAATCAATAGTGACAAAGGGTTTGAAGATTAAGATGGTGGAAGTGTGTGTGTTTTCTTGTACAGAATGAGGACATTTTGACAAAGTGAGGACATTTTGGCTGGTCCTCACTTATTTTCACCCCTTAAAATGGGTTTTTCAGGGTTAAGACCTGGTTTCAGGGTTAGGGTTAGAATTAGGTTTAGCTTAGGGTTAGGGTTAGTCCTCTAGTTGTGATGGTTAGGGTAAGGGGCTAAGGAATGTATTATGTCTATGAAGGTCCTCACTCTGATAGAAGTGCAAACGTGTGTGTGTGTGTGTGAGAGAGAGAGAGCAAACACAAACACTCTTTTCACGATCGTTTCTCAAGGACACGCGTCGCTGCATTTAGCTGGTGGGTGAATCTGCTTCATATCAGCCCGAGGTTACATTGACCTCCAACGTGTTTACAAATAAGCTCCGCCCCACACAGGACGTGCGCTCCCTCCTAAAATAAATCCCGAGTGATTATTTTCACATCAAACTTCAGCAGCCACAGTAGAAGAATGACAAACTTTGCTGTCACAACAGAGAAACGTTAAAGTCATAGTTTTTACTTTAATCACAGAATTCAGACTTTTTTTTTTTCTCTCAAAATTCTGACCTTTTCAGAATCCTGACTTTTTCCTTATAAATTCTTCTGATGGTTGTATTAATTTTACTCTGGAATTAATTAATTAATTTGATCTGTCATTAAAGGTGCAAAGTCTCAGTCCCGTAAAACCTGTATTGTGAAAATAAAATCCTGGGCAGCACAATAAACACTTTTGCCTGAAACATGACTTTAAAAAAACATTAAAGGTTCTTTGTTTGGACAAAAATATAAATTTGGTAGAGGAAGTGGTTCAACAAAACTTGACTTCAGCTTCAAAAACACGTCTTTATGTTGTTGTCATGTGATTTCTCTCTGTCCAGACGTTGACTCTGATAGATCTGCTAACCCTGGTGTGTTTGATGTGCAGTGAACTGCTGTAAACAGATCACAACAGAGAGACAGAAACCTTCAGGGGCCAGAGTGAAAGAAGGCATGACAAGAATGAAACACAGTGATAAGACAGAAGCAGAGGTCAGAGTGTGAGGAGACTTTATGAAGGATCCGATTGTTTCCAAAATTTAATCACTAATTTTTGTGGCTTTTCCACTGAAAAGGCTTTTAAGGAAGTAAATTATGACCAATATCCTGTGTCGCTTGAGACTTTCTTCTCATCAGACTTGAATCAATTTCTGTAGCATCACTCGGATCAAAGAGGAAATCTTTAAAAGCATTTAAGGGATAGTCCCATGTTTCACTTAAATGTAATTGAATGACATACGGATACAAAATCAGTGCTGTGAGCGCCCCCTACTGTGATAACCAGCACAGGACAAGTAGACAGACACAATCAAGGTATCTAATATTTTTCTCCCACACCAAAATCCATAGAGAAAATCAGTGATTTTAGCTTGTGGTGACCCAGGAGCTGCTGGTCTACTGCTGCCTCATGTGGTCAGTTTGTGCCACTGCGTTAAATCCGAACGCAGGATTTTAAAAGGATTTAAAGCCAAACTCACACAATAACACATTATAAATTATTGATGGAGGCAGCAGTGGATCAACAACTCCTGTGTGCTGTGATTCAAAAAATCTCTAGTTTTCTCTATGGACTTTGGTGAGTGGTTTACACACTTCAGTTTCCTGTTGGAAAATCTGTCTAACAGTGAGAAAAAGACATGAACATATTCTTAAGATATCATAGACTGTTGGCAGCGATTTTTTTTTTTATGGAGAGTGAGCCTCGGTGGTTCTCGGCTCAGTCAGCCTGTGGCGGTAACTCAAAAAATCGTGAACTGTCCCTTTCAATGTATCTATGATAATTCATTGTTGTAGAAATGGGGAGCAGTGTGTCTAAAGAGGAAAAGTAGGAGCATTTTTTATTCTGTTGTTACTGGTTGTTTGACATTAAATGTGACTTATTTCCTGGATACAGATGTAGAACAGCAGCCGTTAACAGAATAGACAGGAAATGAAGCATCAGCTAAACAGTAAACAGAGAGGAAATTAAAGAAAAAAGTACAGGGGATAGTTTGTAAACATAAAATATCACACTCAGTTACTCGTCATAAGAGAAGTGAAAGAAACTGGTTGGATTTTAATTTAAGTTACTCATGTGATCTGTAGAAGTTTCTATTCTATAATGCTGTGTGTGTGATTTGTTGATATAAAAGCTTTTCTCTGTCACTTCCATTAAACCTGCTGTTCCCATTTTTGTTCTCGCTTCACCTCTTTACCTCGCTCGCTCACTTGTGCTCGCTCATGTGTCATCCCCTCTCTCTCTCTCTCTCTCTCTCTCTCTCTCTCTCTCTCTCTCTCTCTCTCTCTCTCTCACCTTTTCTGTTTTTTTTCAGTCCCATCTCTGCAGATGTTCATCCCCTGCTTGGTTGCTGTTGCTGAGCTCAGATCTCTGGCTTTGCAGTGACGCGCACACACACACACACACACACACACTGGTTTCCATGACTTCAGAGGACACTGCATTGACTTACATTAATTTCCTGGAGACTTACGCTAACCTTAACCATAATTACTTGTGTCCTAACTCTGACCTTAACGTAACCTTAGCCTCAACCTGACTTCAAAACATGTGTCTTCACGTTAAAATGTAGCAATTTACATTATGTGGACTTGATTTTTGTCCCCATAATGTGAGTGTGTAAATAGATTTAGGTCCCCACAACATAAGGAATAGAAGGTACACACACACACACACACACACGTTTTATCCACAGAGTAACAGAACTTTAACTTTACGATCGTTTTCTTTTTTTCGTTTTTGACATTTATTTTTCCGTTTTTCCCACACAAAACTGACTCTGGACACTGTAGTACATATGCAAGACCTGTGTGTGACGCTGTAACTCTAACTTTTAATGTTGTAGTTTTGTTCTGTATGGTTTAAATTCCTTAACCATGCGAGCGCCCCCTGCTGACAGAACTGTGACACTGCACAACGAGCTGCCACTTTAATCTGTAAAAGCGTTGTATGACCTTCATTCTAACAAACATCCTGGAAGTAAAGGGAGAAGAGGAGGAGAAAGATGTCTCTAAATGAGCCAGAAATCACTTTATTAGACGACAGAGCTTTTACCAAATGACTGAGACTCTTGTGATTATTGTGAAGAATTCCGTGTGAGGCTGTGAAACACCTGAGACGATAAATGAGGATATTTGAAATGACAATTTCAGAGGCGCTGAACTGTGGCTTTGTTTAGAAGAATATCATCTGGAAGCAAATTTAAAGAGCAATTTGGCAAAATTAATGATCAAAACACAGCTTCTGTTTTTCCCGTTAAACAGAAGGGATGATGGATGACTCACTACAGCAGCTGTCATTCAGATTAAACTGACCAGTGTTTTCAAAACTGATTAGAATATTTAAAATCGTTTGTTACAGAAGTCAAACTATTTCCTTGTTTTCAAATAATCCAGTAGAGCGTGTTTTAGTGGGGAAGTGTAGTGGGTTACCCACTAAAATAGAATGGGTTTTCTCATTTAAATCTCATGGATTGAGTTACAGTGCATTTCCCTTTGACAAAGGGTGGGTTTCCCATTGAAATAATTTGTGTTCTTGTATTTGTTACCTCGTTAAGCCCTTATGGAGACCAAAGACCTGGTCCTAATGAGGCAGAACCTCGTTTCTTAGATACTGATTCAGTTTAGGACTAAGATTTGGATTTAAGGTTAGGGTTAGTCATTAACTAGTTATGGTTAAAGTTTGGTTAGGGTTAATGCAGAGTCCTTAAAATCATAGCTGCACAAATCTGTGTGTGTGTGTGTGTGTGTGTGTGTGTGTCCTCTCATTTCTCATGCTCACTGGTGTGTCCGAGCACTCACATTTTTGTAGGACTGATTTAAACAACACACTGAAGTATGTAGGAAAAACACACACGCCGAGTGAAGGGGGCGTGTTCGATTCCAGGGTCAGTGAGCATGTGAAAGGAAACAGATTGTCAGACACTGATGTAAGACGCAGAAATTAGGACGTGCGTCAGATTAAAAAAAAAAACAAAACAAACAAAACAGAAACCAGATTAAATCATAAATTAAATAAAAAAATGTAGAATAAGTCACATGACTTCATCGACGTCAACCTGAGGATGCGAAAGTGAGGAACGATGTCGTTGATTGGAGCAGACAATGCAGGCTGCAGTTCAGTCTTTATGTCGTCATGGTTACCAAGATTTTTACTGTGATTCCCAGAAGTTAAAATGTCTAGAGTGCACAGTTCCATTCAGTTTCAGTGGGGGTGGGTGGGGGGGGGGGAAACATCAGCAACAGCTCAACATTTTCAGTACAATAAAAAAAAGTTAGAGAAATGTTTAATTACTTTTAATGTTAGCAGCAAAATTCTGAATGAGCCAAGTATTTTGATGTTTGAATTTTTAAAATCGGCTGAAAAATACAGGAAGAAATATCAATTTTGGATTAAAACAGAATAGCTGTTAAAGAAAACAGGAAACACATGCTGACTGACCAATTTGTGATAAATGTTGACTCAGCATTCCTAACTAATTACAATAAAAAACACAAAAAGGATAGTTTGAAATGCTTCGCCAACTAGTAATAAAGAAAACAGGAAAACGATAGATGGAAATGATGACTTAGCGGTCTTAACTAATAAGGACAAACAGGAAAACTTTTGTACCTTTTCAAATAATTAAAACAGTAAAAGGATAGTTGGAAATAAAGAATCAGCAGTCCCATCTAACAATAAAGAAAATAGGAAAACAAAAGTTGGACATTTTGACTCACCATTCCCAAATCAGGATAAAGAAAACAGGAAAACATTTAGTTGGAAAGGCTGACTCGGCATTCCCAAGCATAGTTGGGATAATGGGATTAGCATTAGCATTCATGTTCAGTCAGATGAACATGAAGGTTTTATTTTTTTCCTGAAACTATGGAAGTTCAAGTAAGTAAAAAGTATAATAGAAACTGCAGTACTTTAGATAGTTTTATAGTTTTACTGAGTAACAGAACTGGATTAATTATAGTTAAGTATGTGGGTCAGAACTTTCTCTCATTTCTTTGTAAAAAGAGTCAGATGTGGGTTTAAAAGAAAAAAAAAAAACTTTAATGATTGATTCTTGTGAAAACTGAAGCCATGAATGAAATAATTGATGACTTCACCACAGTGGGGCGTTTGATCACAGACATTCAGACCCAGAGCTCTGCAGGTTCTCTGTTAAAATCCACTGAACCACCACGCAGGAGACTTTTATTCTGAAGTTAATTTCAGTCATTGGCTGCTACTTTTGGGCGAAAGAAAAACACCTCAAAGAAACGTTGGCACTTTGAACTTTTTAGGATGAAGTAATGGGAGTCAGCTGGTCAAAGGGTGAAGGTCACTGTGACGTCAGGTCAGATGTTTCAGAAGACTGGAGGGAGTTAAGTCTGAGACAAAAACGTCCACTTGGACTCAAAGCGAAATTGATTAGAAATGTCTTTTGACTGGTTGTTTCAGCTCAGATCATGGACGCATTTGTCCCCGAGCTTCGCTCGCTCTCATACGTTTGTTTTCTCCTCATATAAACTCAGTCCAGCTCTTCTGTGACTAAAGCTGCCAAATAATTTACGACCTCGGGGAGTTTCTTCAGACTCCACTGGGTTTATTTTTTGCTCCCAAACAGAGAGCAAGTTGAAATTGGGGGAAAGTTAAAAGCCAAAAATCTTATCTTGGACACTGAGTAATGGTCAAGCTGCTGTTATTGATCAACTTCATCAGATATATTGTGGTCATTTTTCTGCTCTGGAGGTCAGTGGACTTGTGTTATTGCCTGGCTGTAAAGACGCTGGGCATCTTTATGAAATACGGTCATTAAATGAACATTTAGCACAAAGCGCCGTTTGACTCAAAGCACAATCTCCGGTTTTTCTGTCTTAGACTGAACCAAAGGAAAGTGATCAAGGCCAAGTAAATTATTATTTTTGGGTTCATCAATAAATCAACAGAGAAGGAAAGGGAAAAAGTTCATCCGTGTTTGTCGAAGTACTTTTTTTGATTAATGAAGAAAATTCTGTCGTGACAACAGGATTTACACACAAAAAAAATCTATCTTCTTGTTTTTATGCAGGTAAAATGAAATTGTATTTAATTAGGCAACATTATTGTCGTTATTGATCAGTATTTCAATAAAAACCTTTGATCAGAATGTAAACTACTGCTCCTCTACTCATTTGCAGTCATAACTTTGAATTTCCAGTTTTGGATCAACCTCACCAACCAAAGTTTGGCATTCCAAAATGGCTGCCATAGTCAAATTCACTTTTTTTCTGTTTGTCTCACAGTAAATAAGTTGTTCATGTAGTACTGTTTAATTTTTAACTGTAGACACGTTGATACGCTCTTTGTCTGAGTAAAACACATGGAGGGTGACATTGGCTAGCCCGTTACGTTTGTGTCCACTTTTCTACTACACAGTTGCAGCACGGCTCGGACTGGCACTGCTCGACTCGACTCATTTTTCTTTTGCTTTTCCACAAGCACCTGGCACTTTTGTACTGCCTTCTCCGATTAGGTTTCGAGTGAGCTGAGCTAATACTAAATGTGACGTCTCGGCCACTGATTGGCACGACTCATGAGCGCGACGTTTGGCACAGTAATGAAACCGAACGATGCCGACCAATGCCGAAAGCCTTAAAAATCGTGAAAGCGTGTGTTAATCTTCCACATTTAACAAGGAAATTTCTAAAATCTAAATATTTTTTCTGTTCAATAGTGGGAAAATTGCCGTAATTAGTTCAGAGAGAGTTTAATTGTGCCTCCATTTGCCTCATCCACTAAGTAGCACTTCACTTAAGTTTAAAGGTTATTAATGCATATGTTGTGGAAAAACCTTAAAGAATAAAAGACTCCAAAAGAGAGAATTAAGAAACTGGAGGGTCTAAGATTCAGCCTTTGGGAACACCACAATTTAACACACAGCTTTTAGATTCATATTCATCAATACTTGCGCCAAAATCGTAAAAATTTGTCTATGCTGCAATAAGATTTTACTGCTTTAACGGCTGCATTCCTACAGTAGAAACAATGCTATTCCCCAACTGCCAACTCAAGAAACCTAATAAAAATACAATTAAAAAGATGCAAAACAGTGTTTTAAGAAACAAAAAACAAAAAAACTAAAAGTGTAGTATCTAAGATTGAGCCTTGAAGAACACTATAATTTGACGTATAGTTTTTTTTCTTCATCCTTAAACAAAAATTGTTTTGTCTATGCTGCGATAGGCATAATAAAACATGTTTCTAATTTTGAGTGCAAAATTCTATTAAAATTAAACCATCAAGGAAACGTTCAGATCATTATTTTTATTATTATTTTGATCACTTAGCAGCGTTAATCAGTTTTATAAGATTGTTTCAAATTGTGTACACTTATTTGAATAACCAGCTAAATTCTGCTATTGGGAAAAATAAAGTTCAGGACAGACAAACACGGAGGACAGCGATGTGACGCAGAATTTTTCTTAAATACTAGCTTCTAGTTTTCTTCTGTAGGAAAAAAAAAGAAAAGTAAATCTTTAAAAGTTGCACAGTGATCCCCCAGACGTGAGTTGACCTTTGACCTCTGCGTCAGATGTTTGCCAGATTCGTGACCTGTCGTCCTTTCACTGCCGTAGCTTTGTGTCGCGCCCTGAGATCAGTGTAAACAAGTCGTAAAGTCAGGAGTCGTAACTGTGTCACTGTCCACTGTCAGACTGAGTGTTATTTGTTTTTACAGTAATTTATTTGCTTGGATGGTTTTCAGGACACAATGAAGCAAAAGTATATAAATAATATATTTTACATGTAATCACTACATTATTTCGGTCATTTTTCAAGGGAGAATTATTTTAAATGTTTTTGTGAATATACCTAAATTTGGCTGTGGGAAAGTTCAACATGAATATTTCTCCCAGTTTTTCCTATCGAGAAACTAATAATCTGTTAATTTGTTTTTAAAAAGCCTAAACTCGGATTAATTAGTATCAACAAATTTTAGATATTTTTATTTGACTTTCATGTTTAATTACATTTGCACTAAAGCTGGAGCTAGCTACGCTTATTTATATATATATGTGTGTGTGTGTGTGTGTGTGTGTTTGTGTGTTTGTGTGTTTGTGACAAACTTTTTTCACTCAAGCTCAAATGTTTCCACTGTAAAATTTGCCTTTACTCTCATCTTTGCATTGACTTGGTTTGTAAACACACACTAGCCTTTAGCCTTTAACTTAGTATGAAAGGATGGATATTGTTGCCGTGGTTACATACATTCACATGCAGATGTTAAGCGTTAATGCTGCTGACGTATTCTTGTTTTTCCTGTTATGTTTCGATTAATATTCATTGCATTTGAATGACACTGAAATATTAATGTGAGCAACATAAAGATAAACAGTGATAATCCAGAATAAATGAAGGTTAAGCTGTATCAACATCGATATGTTTGCTCTGTGACTTTAAAAAACAATATTTATATATGTTAATTTATAATCTGTAGGTGAAAATGTTCTCTTTTATTCCTTCATGTTGGGATTTTTCCTCTCATTGTGTCTCTTCTTTCTGAAATGACAGAAGGGGAAAAACCCCTGGTCTCTGTGGATTTCTGCATTGCTGTGAAATAACGGCTTAATTAAGAACAGACGTGGTTTGTTGTGAGACAGTTGAGGACAAAATGACCTGTTCATGAGTTGTCTCAAGATGTTTTTTTTTTTTTTTTTGGATCTGCTGTAATTTTTGTCATTACTAACACAGTAGAGATCGTTTTAAAGCAATGCTTCTCATCTTGTGTGAACAGAAATTTACGTTTGTCTTGTTTCTAGCTCCAACAGAAGATTTTCTCTCTACACAGACATGGGACTTGTCAGGGTTTGGACCCACATTGTTTTCAGTCATTTGGAACCGGGTCAAGTCCCTTTATTTAAAAAAAAAAAAACCCATAATTATAATAGCTTGTTCCATTTTTTTCTTCTGTCAGAACTGGGAAATAATGTCACACCTGAATTCTGAAATCTGAAAATGCGTTCCTGTTTCCGCAGAGCAAATCAAATACTCACAATATTGCTGGCTTTGCTAACTGGCAAGCTAGTCCACTTGACAAAGATTATTTTGGTATTTTGTATATGAAAACGGGCCACACAGTTGGCGTAGTGGTTCACACTCTTGTATGTGCCTGCATGTTCTCTGGTTTCCTCCCACAGTCCAAAAACATGCAGATTTGGGGATTAGGACAATTGGACACTCTAATTGCCCGTAGGTGTGAATGTGAGAGTGAATGGTTATTTGTCTCTATGTGGCCCTGTGATGGACTGGCGACCTGTCCAGGGTGTACCCGCCTCTCGCCCTGTGTCAGGTGGGGTTAGGCACCCCGCGACCCTCATGTGGAGGATAGAAATGTTAGAAAATGAGTGAGTGAATGTATATAAAAACACCTTTGCAGTATATTCACCAGTAGACACCAGTAGGACACGACTGCTGTATATGTTGGGACTGTCCAGATCTATGTTTAAGCCTCGGGGTAAAAGTTAAAACTTTTCAAATTTTAAATGTACAGCCTCGAAACACATCAGACTGTCTGAAGTAATTACAGTGTGGTCCATCAGAGGGCGCAGTGAGCATCGCATGTCCTTAAGTCCACTTTTCTTTTTTGTTTTGCGGTGAAATTGGAGGACAAAAACAAGGTAACCCGTCAGCGTGTGGATGTTTTTCCGATAAATCTGCTGGCTCACCTGTCAGCCACCCGATCGAAGCAGCTGCTGAGGAAGTATCAAGCTCACGTGGCTAATAAGCATATTAATAAATTTGGTCATAGTTTGTGTGGGCGGGGCAAACATCTGAGTCTCTTTAAAGAAATTGTTTATTTTTGTGCAAGAGAAAAACGAAACAAAACTCGTAAATTTAAGGCAGGGTGAGCTTGATTAAGATGACTAATTTGGAATTACACCTTCAGGGGGCGCTTCACTCACAACCTCCCACTCATGTGAAGTTAGTGACGGAAATACATATGCAGTTTTAAATAGTGCAACTTTTCTTTGCTAGTCCCAGCACTGAACAATGAATGGACTTTTAATTTGAAATCAGGAGTCAATAAAGGCTCTCTCTCTGGGATTTTAGAAGCATTAAAGTTTGTGAATTGGACCAGAAGGAAGCCACGGGTTCCGGACGCTTGTGCTGTGAAGCTGAATCAAACTGTGACTCAGACCTAAAGCCAAACTTTTACCAAGCATTTATCATTTTTTCAGACACACTTCGATTAAAAGTCTTGTTAAGAAAGAGGCCAAACGACTTTACCTAATCAATGAGGAGCCTGGAGTGATTAGTTTCTACAGAGCGGGTCGGCCATTCAATGGTGAACTTGTGAAAGAACTCCTTTACTTTGATGATGAAGAAAGCAAATCAACGTGTCACTGAACAGTTCTCCTCTGTTAGACGCTGGCAAACAGTTGCTGCATGCCAATATGAAAACAAAGTCTTTCTGTCTGTCAAAGAAAAAAGAAAGAAACAACAGGCCGCCATTAAAACAGTCTCGGTCAAACCCCTGAGGAGAAAACAAGGATTTGTGAAAACAAACCTGTCTCTTTCATACATGACAGTGTTGGATGTGGACGTGGGACTAAAGCAGCAGAGTCATCAGGACACCACAGCGCCTCACTGCTCCTGTGCATTTCTGCTGTTTCGGGGGACGAGCAAATCCCGTAATCTGCAAACAAAGTGGCAGAGGCTCAGAACGAGTCGGCGACACCAGCTATTTGTTTCCTGTCCACGTTACGGCGGAGACGCTACAGATGCAGGATCAGGCTCGGACATGCTAACGCTAATAACTAGTAAAGTTAAAGCTGCAGCATGTAACTTAAATTAAGCATGAACAAGTGTCTGTCACACTCAAACCACATTGATTAAAGCAGAACAATGCTGGATCTTTACCTTCATTTAACAGCTTCAGAGTCATTGTGATGTTAAATGTCTTGTTGTGGGGAGATTGGAGGCTGTCTCCACTGCCCCCTACTGTCTGTTAGTGGAAAACATGTATTTTGTTTCTATAAGAAGAGCAACTGTTCGCTTTTTGCCGTTCGTTATAGCTACAGGTTAACACAGGAAGGAAGTAGTAAAAAGCCAAAGTCAGTGGCTCTTATTTTGAAAGCCAGGTTGTTACACTATTAAAACAAATAATTACATAAAAAAAAAAATATATATTTTCTAAGAATAACAATAAAGCACAATGTAGAATCAAAACATGCATTTATTCTAATCACCAAAAACTAAATGGAACATAATTTTATTGTTCCATGCATGTGTGAAATAAAAATGTGTATTTATTTTAAGAATAAAAACCAAAAAATTAATATATTATTTTATTCAAAATCCCTGAACCTGCCATAAAATGTTTCGACAGCAAGTGGTCTCACTCTGCGCATGCCAGTCTTACCTAACCTCTATCGTTTTACATAAAATCCACAGCATCTTTCATAGATAGATGCACTTTACTGATCCCACAAAAATGTGGAACTGTCTGTTTCTAATTAAGAGTTGTAACATGTTACAGGAAGTAAACAGCTATACCAGAACATTAAAATATAATAAATATGTATACATACATATATCGGAGAAATATGTCGTCCTTATTTTGTTGCGACTGTTTTACTTTTTGCACAAAGGTTTGTGCTTCATAGTGGACCTGAGTGAAAGGACATTATTTATATATGCTTCATGAAAAGAGCAGCATTTGTTTGTTTGTTTGTTTGTTTGTGTGACTCACTGCAGATGATCAGCATGAATTAGTCACTGAACTCCAGAAACAGATCTTTGTCACTTTACTGTAAAATACAATATTTCATGAGTTTGTGTTTCTTAACTTGTTCCACCCGCAGCTCAGAAAATCAATAGAAGCCGGTGGAAAATTCCTGGACTGATGCGATTACAATCCTCGTCGTCTTCTTCATCGGAACACGATCTTCTCACGCTGATTTGATAGTAGAGAGTAAATTGTCTTCTTATGTTTCCTCATGTGTCAAGGATCGACATTATTGAAGTCCAGGTGTAGAAAATGCTGGACAACTCTCACACTTGCATGTTTATATATGACTTAAGACATTGTCTTGTTAAAAAAAAAAAAGCATTTATAGCGTGTAATTTTCAGTAATATTGTGGTGATTCATTGATTGATTTTTCTCCAGAAGAAACTTGAGCTACTTGGTTTCAGTATCACTCAGGAATTCAGTGGATGTTGTACCATTAACAGGTCCATTTTTAAATACTGGAGAGTTGAGGCGAATTATTTTGGGTGAAATATCGCAACGTCAAATTGCAGTCAAGGTGTTCTATTCAGTATTTGTTGTCTTACAGATTTAAAACAAGATATAACAAGAAATTCAAAAATATCGAAAGGCGGAAAATTTGAACATTGGAATTCTTTCCATCCATTACAGAAATTGGCATTGTACGTAAAACTAGAAAAATAAGAATAAGCTAATTGCAGCCTTTTAGATTTGCTAATATCGTAGTTTGGAATTGTAATTACGATTTCAAAATAATTAATTGGATATAATCTTCCATGACAATGATTATAATATCATGAAATGGCAATTCCTGCAAATTAAAAGCCACTAATATCATCATCTATTATCATGTAAACGTTCTGATATAGTTTTGTATCTTTTTAATACAACACTGAATAAACAAATAAACTAATCATCTTTTTTTTATAATCAATGGAATAGTGGAATATTTGAAAATTCACACCCAGACATTTTGATCCACTGGATTCTGAAGAACCTTCTGGATCTGTATAGAACTTTGTCTGCTTATATTTATTACCATCTCATATTAACCTGACAAAATTCATCCTGATTCGTTAAGATGTAAATCCGTAATCTGGACCAGATCCAGATGAACCATGGTCTGATGGTCGAGTGTCTGATCCTGCACGCACATTTTTACAGAGATATATGATGTTTTTGCAGTTTTGCCCATTTATCAGAGATGGGCATTTTCTTGAAAGTCTCACACGTCATCAGTAGGTAGATTCTCATAAAAATTGAATGGGAGCATACTTGGGTGATCGCCTACCCATCGCAAAAACTTACATATTGATCAAAAAAACAAAACCGTAGACAGAAAGTTGCTAACAGAAGGACAAACTGACAGATGAACCCACGCCCAGGTCAGAGAACACTAATGTAAGATTGGGATGCGGCCCTCGTGGTTACAGTTTTGTGGTTCCTGGTTTGATCTGATATGTGGTGCAATTTCACGTCACACTGAACATCCCTGTTCATAATCTGACTGATTATGACTTTTATGCAACATATGTCGCTGCTTATACTGATGAATTTCAGAGCTTATTCACAGCAGTGGTGTGCGCGCGTGTGTGTGTGTGTGTGTGTGTGTGTGTGTGTGTGTGTGTGTGTGTGTGTGTGTGTGTGTGCGCAGTCTGGTTTAAACTCCTCTTCAAAGGTTCAACATAAAAAAACCTCAGGATTTTAATCGGATGCTGTTAAGACTGAACGTTGTAATTATGTCCCACTCAATTCCTGTCTACATACACAAACACAAACACACACTCCTGCGGAAACAAGGTGTGTGTGTGTGGTTTTCAGTGGGGCCTTTTACAAGCTCCATAGTTTCATGTTTAAGCTGTTGATGTTTGTGTGTGAAGCTGGTACAGTATTGAATATTGTGTGTGTGTGTGCGGCTTATCTTTTCATGATCTTCTCGCCAAGTTTCTCTGGTCTCAATTGGACGTGAAAGGAAATCCCATGTCTGCAAGGCTTCCACTACACACTGTGTGTGTGTGTGTGTACCTGGTATTTATGTTGTGGGGACTTGTCTTCCTTATGGGGACAAAAATCAAGTCCCCATAACATAAATTACTGCATTTTAAGGTGAAGACATGTTTAAAATTTAGGCTGGGGTTAGGTTAAGGTTATGGTCAGGGTTAGGACACTAGTAATTATGGTTAAGGTTAGAATAAGTCTCCGGGAAATAAATTTAAGTCAATGCAATGTCCTCTGAGGTCATGGAAACCAGTGTGTGTGTCTGTGTGAGTGTCACAGTGGATTAGCCATACAGTGTGAGCAGTAACAGTGAGGCTGTGAAAGGGAAAAACAGAGCATGAACTATGAGGATGAATGAGTAAGAAGAGTTTAGAGTTTAATCCTCAGGTTCTATCCACACCTAAACATAAACAATGTTTTTGTTTGTCATCTTTAAAAGGTTTTCCCTAGAACACTGCGTCTTCATCCTCACAAAACATCTGTAAACGCTGGTGTGCATATGCCAGGCCCGAAGGTGGTGCTGTAACACTGCTACACCAAAAAGTTTATGTTTTCGCCAGTTGTTGGTTTGTCTGTCTGTCTGTTAGCAAAATGACTCAAAAAGTGATGGACAGATTTTGATGAAACCTTCAGGACAGGTGTGAAATGGGTCAAGGAACAGATGATTAGATTTTGGTGCTGATCTGAAACACCGTCTGGATACAGGAATGTTTTGTAAAACTCTTTATCATTGTCCGGTGATACCCACCCCACGGTGGCGTTTTGCGATTTTCCCACAGAATGTTTTTCAGGGCCGATATTGATACTGGTTATTAATAGTTAACAAGGCAGGTAACTGATATTTGGAACTAATATTCATTTACATTCAAGATAAAAAAAAAATCTGTCAAACTTTTGACTCCATAGCAAAACTTTTGAAATTTGAGTCATTAGGAACAAGTTGGGACTAATTGAACACTGTGAGATAGGGACGTACGGAGCTACGGAAGCCCAGGAGGGATGAGAAGGCAACGGTAAAGATGCATTGCTGGTAGGAAACGCACAAAAAAAAAAAAAAATCCTAAAATTTAAAATAAATTGCATGAGTACACATTGTTAATACTAATAATAATCAAAGTGTATTTTAAAATCCATTAATGTTTAATCACTGACAGTTCTTAGTTAAGAACGAGCCTGGTTTCCTTGTCTCCTTATCTCCTTATCTCCTTGTCTCTTCCTTCCTCTGTTTTTGTTAAAGACTCTGACATTCAATAAATTATCATGAAATTCTCAGGCTCATCAGGCTGCACATCACATCGGTCAGGCCTTGTTCTGCATTTTTCTCACACTGTGTGTGTGTGTGTGTATGTGCAAGGTGTCAGTTTACACATGGCAGATAAATCTCTTTCTGCTGCTGCAGGGTGTGTATAATGTCTCCGGTGTACTTGCAGTTGTGTGTGTGTGTGTGTGTGTGTGTGTGTTTGCGCTCATCTGATACGGGCGTCGATATGACGGAGGCGGGGAATTCCAAGAATGCAGGCGTGAACGCCTTTTCTTATTGGATTTTTTTCTTTTTTTTTCAGCCACCGAGGCTTTTCTGAATCTGAGCTTCTTTAAGGAACATCGTAAAAGACAAAAAAAAAAAAAAAAAAAAAAAGATGGGAGGTGTCGTGTTACACTGATATCTTCAGGCTGAATGTCTCCGCTCTGGCCACACCCACCACAGCAGGGTTGCAGTGCACTAACCCCAACCTGACACTGGCCACCTGATGAAGCTAACGGTGCATTTACAGCTAATCTTTTGCGTAATATCTGCGCGGTGTGATGTGACAAAAGCATCATTTCGCTTTTTTGATTTGAGGCTCTGTGTTTGGTCTCCTCCACCTCCTGAGGCTCATAAATGTGACGCACTGGAAACATATTAAGCAAATTTGATTTGTGTTTGGTGTGAACGCACAATAATTGCACTATTTCTTCTCTTTTTGCTCCTCGTTTGGTTTCCTCCATTTCCTGAAACTAATATATGTGTTTTCAAGTAATGTTTTGGGCAATTTTGCTTCCCATTTGTTGGGAACGCAGTATTTTCTCCTCCACCTCCTGAGGTTATACAAGTAAAGTTAGAAACTAATTAGTTTTTTGTTGTTGTAGAGCTTAACTTCTGTATTCCATCTGTTTTTGCTTCGTGTTTGGTCTCCTCTACTTCTGTCAGTTTTAACATCATCATGAAACATTTCCTGGATTCACCACGTCACAAAATTTGAGACGACTCTGAAAACAGACAATAAAGTCTCGTTCTTGGTGTGTTTTCTCTTCTCGTGCGAGCCTTGTTTGAAGCCCCAAATACTGAAATGTGTTCATGAAAGCTCAGGATTAACAAACTGAATGTGTAGACGTTTGTTCTGGAGCGACATCTTCTCTGTGGTGGTGCTGGCTCTGTTCTCACACATGAAGAATTTCCTGTTGGTGGATATCTTTCGCGTTTAAAAAAAACTTGTTAAACATATGCAGAGCCTTCAATGTAGGTTTTTCTCTATTGTCAGCTTTTTATTTATGCCGGAAAAGCATCATTAAATCATTAAATCTGCACTAAAACACAAGGCAGCTCCTCCTCCCTGGGGTTTACAGGGCGTAGGAAAAGTGGAGGGGATGAATTTAATGGCGCGCTCCATAAAATAACGACAGTAAATATGTTAAAGATGCAATCATCCTGTCATCTCGTCCTTTGTTATGGGCTGCTTAATAAGAGAAAGTCATGGCTGTCACAGTTATCTCCTGTTATGATACAGTACTGAACGGAAATTTATCCCACAAGTCTCTTTCTAGAAAATCACATGAATGTGTTTAAACGTGTATAAATAGAATCTTGTTTCAGACTAATGAGGTGAAACAGCACAAACAGCAGTGTCTGAGTTTGTGGGTCTCAAGGTCTTTCTGTGCTGCGATACAGACATGGATAGATGCAGGATCAATGGACAGATGGTTGGATGAATGTATAATATCCTGTTAATTAAAGAGTGAAAGTTTGCTTTCGATGTTGGACTCTAAAGGTCTTATACACGCAGGACAGAACTTTCCCTACATCATCTTTGACTCTTTTTGTTCTTCATCCACAGAAAACCCATAAAACTGACTGTAAGCGCTGAAATACATATGCACGGGTATATATGTGGTGCTGCAATGACTAAGAAAATAAACGTTATTATAAAAAGATAATACCAAAAAATGTCTACAAACACAAAAGAAAACGATGAATTTTGGTTGCAAAGGGGTGGAAAATTCCCGGTAAATTTCCAGAAACTTCGGTTCGGGAATATTTGTCATTCCAAATTAGAAGCTTTCCATGGGAAGTAATGGGAATTTTTGCAACTGTAACGACGCTGAAGTGCAAGTAGGGAAGTGGGATTATAATATCATTATGATGGTAGCTCTTGATCACGATAAAATCCAGGTCGATTACGATGATCAGTGTTGGGCATATTTACTCGATCACACCTGGCAGAAATGCGTGTGTCAGCAGACAAATCAGAGTCGACCTTTTCCTGCGTTGCTCCAGTTTGTGAGGTTTTTGGGGAAGATTACGAAGGAAAATGGCAGAAAGACCGAATGTGAAGCCAAGGGCAGCGAAAGTGCTGTTGGACATGGGTCGCTTCCACAGAGAGACAAGTATAAGTGCATCTTGTGGTGGATACCTGTGTACAAACACACGGCGCCCGGATAGTCTGGAACTTGTTTTCATGTTTACGAACCCTTAGAAGAACAAATGGAAATGAGTGGATGACCCGGCAGGAGGTCAGGAGGTCAACGACCTTCTTGTTTAAAGTAACGACTCTGGTGACTGGTAACAACCCACAAAAGTTAAATAACCTGGAACCTCCCATAGACTTTTAGAGCTGAAGAAGCATAGGTCTTATCCTCATGGAAACAGAACTTTCCCTTTACAATCTTTTTGTTTTCTTTGTTTAAAATGTTTCTGTAAAATTAGCTTTGTTTCAAGAAATGTCTTCATCTGCACAAAACCCTCTCAGTGACTCAAACGTTCGTCAAGAAACTCACAATAAATTGGAGGCAGAAACATCTGGCTGTAGATGTTTTTGCACTTTTAATGTTCCTCTAGAAAAGATTGCTGATTATGTGAAATTTTTTTTATACTGCTTTCTGTACATTTTAAGTCGATTTTTATGTATATTTAATTATTTTTACATTATTTTCAATGTGTTGTATGCCTGAATAGTTGTACCCCTGCCCTAAACTGTATGTGCTGCTGCCTGACACTCTTGCAAGAGATATTTTTTAAATCAGAAAGTCGGTCTATAGAAAACTAATCAGCAACTGTTTTTAAAATACGTTATCACTCTTGTGTTTCACTTGGTGTCTCCCATACAAGCCTGTAGGGGGCAGTGTTATGATCTGGGTTTGCTTCAGTCCAGTTTGACCTAGAACTATTGAAGGACCAGGAGTTTTAAAGATGATGGTGTCAGGATTAATTAAACTCAAACTCAGACCTGGAACCCATTGAGAATCTTTAGGTTGAACTTGATAAGATCTGCAGCATAAACTTGTGGAAACAAGTTGTTTTTAAAAATAATTTTATAATTATATTATAAAATTAATTTTATTTTATATTATTTATTTGTTTATTTTTTTAAGCATTTTGTAATTCCATTTTATTTCTCTCATTCTAGATTGGGTCTTTTAGCATACCCTGTCTTTTTAGCTTCTATTGTCTCCAATTTTAGTTACTTTTATTCAGCCTCATTGTTTTATCATGTATAGCACTTAGTGCTGCAATTTCTATTGATATAAAATTTGCTAGATAAATAGTCGGATTTATTAATTGATTATTTTTGGCTTATTTTTTTAAGCAAAGTAACATGTGAGAGAGGGTTTTTTGTGAGATATTGAAGAGCTGATCTGATCCTGCAGCAGCAGGACTGTGGACCTGACTCCTCAGAGTTCAGATTCATGGATGATCTCTGGTGTAGGAGGTTGATTAGTTTGGTCTGGATGACATGGATCAGTAAAGTCTGATTAGAGTGCCGCCTCTTTTATGTGCAATTACCATCTGTGTGTGTGTGTGTGTTTTTCTTCTCCACATAATTAACCTTCTCTTAAAACTGGGCTCAGTAATTATTTAAATTGTTGATTTAATCCCCTTCATGCCCTGTTAGCAACGATAAAGACAAACATAAACAAGTGTTGTGATATTGTTGTGAATCTTTATTTAGTTCTTACACTTGAAATGATTGGCTGAAGCTCCTGTCTGTCACTTACTGACTGACATACATTTGCAAGCGTGTTATGCTAAGAGACAATAGCCAGCAAGTCACACTCCCTGTGTTTTGACAGTGGGCAAAATGGCTGTTGCTGTCTTTCTCCTGAATTACTGACCTCCGTTTTAAAGATAAATTATGCTCAGCTTTTAATTATGTCTATATGCTGATGTCATAATAATGCACAGTGATGTCACGGATACATCTATTGCATCTCCCAAAAATGTGATTTAAATGTCTGAAAATTTTGCGCAAACTGGCAGAGAATGGGCTTTTTGTCAAATTGTAACATGCTATTGCTAGCTTTTCCACACTTACAGGCCTCTGTTTTAAAGTTCATTTATGCTCAACGTTGCATCGGTTAAAAAAAAATGTGATAAAACTAAAGTATCCGAAAAAACACATGACCCTGGATGAACGTGTTGACAGGAGAGGGCAGGATTTTGCCTGCTCGTACTAGCTTTTCCCACACTTATTGAACTAAGCTATAAGGTTCATTTATGCTAACGCTAATACTCTATGTTAGCTGGTCCGGCGGCGCGGACTTAGCCTGCGTTGCCTCACACCCACTATGCCTCTATTTGGATGATGAATAGAGGCCTAGTTTAGGTTTAGGGTGCATAAAAAATGTTTATGTGCTGTTTGTATAGTTTGTATTACGTTTAACCAGTAATAATTTTGGACTAATTGCTGTTTGTATGTGGTACATGGGTGTGTAATTCAAATTTGCCAGAGTTTTGGGATCAATAAGGTATCTACAATACAATACAAAGTATAAACAGGTGGAGCCCCCTGTTGTGCTTTTCGTTTGTTCCAGTGAAAGATATAATGAAAACAGATGAACTGATGTTACTAATGTTACAAAAACAGACAAAAATGTTATAAAAAGTTAAACACTACCAAAAAAAAAATGCAGCGACTGATGCGACCAAAAATACAACTTCCTGTATAATGGGGGGGAGGGGCTTTGACGAGGGGTTAGGGGTTGCTAGCGCACTTAGTTACCCACGCATTAGACTCATCATCATTATGTTTAAAGTCAGTAGTAATTATTTGTGGCAATAAAATTAACTTTATTTAACTACAAAGTTTAATAATGGCTGTGACTTGTTTGTGTTTTTTGCAGGGGTGGAGAGTGAGGTTCATGTCAACACACCTGAAGACTGAACAGGTAAATAAAAATCATCCTGTCATTAATAATATATATATATATTAATGTGCACACTATATTATTGCAATAAAAAATCGTATCGGGCAATATATCATATATACAGTATTATGCAATATTACTGTAAATATATATAATAGCGATTTATTTTGTACTGCCACAAGGGGGAGCTGCATCTTTTTTTTCAATTCATTCTAGGACCTTGTAATTTATTTTCTAGTTTTTTTTTTTTTTTATGTAAATTTTTTTTTACATAAAAGTACATACAAAATAATAATGACCACAATATAACAAGGAAAATGGATGAGTAAAAGATGGAAGTAAAACATTTTTTTGAAAATGTTTTTTCACTTTACAAAATAATATTTATCTTTAGTAACATGTTTTTGTTATGTTTAAGTAACGGCTCATGTGTTTCCTGCGAGTCTGTAACTTTTTTGTTGAGAAATGACGACTTTTTTGTTTACGACACAAAGTTACTGCGTTATTTGGTTTCTATAACTACATAGAGAAAAGTCTTCTCACCTGGGATTTGTCCGGTTTTTCACACTGAAGTGTTTATGATGTTTATTATAATGACGCAACACATCTTCACAGTATCTGTATTTTTACGGCCGTTTTTGTTCTGCCGCGTCTTTATGACCAGACAGGATCCACTGGAGACATGGGCACACTTGTTTTCATCATCTCTTTGTTTTCCATCTTACTTTTCTGCCGTCTCGTGTTTTTCACAGCCTTGTGAGGTTTTTTTTTATTATTATTATTTTCAGGTGTTTTATTGATAAATTCCCACTCAGAACAAACAGCTTCTGTTTTCATTCTGTAGCTGAAGCTTTTTTAAAGTCTCATAAAAAAGCTTCATTAAAGTGGATTTGCTGTGTCAACACTGTGTGTGTGTGTGTGTGTGTGTGTGAGACAGTGAGATAAAGAGCAAACAGGAAGTCAGATGATCCCACTGACACAGGAAGTAGTTCAGCTTTAATAACAGCAACGTCCATGTAACTGATGTTAATTTTGCACAGACTGAACATTAAAGGGTTAGTGCAAGTTTTTTGTTTTTTTTTCCTGAAGTGTGTTTATATCAGGTACTGACTGACAACATTCATTTCAATCCATGAAGCTTTAAACAACACATTTGTGCTACTTTTCAGAATAAATTGGATTGTTTAGATTAATATAAAAGACTAGCAGTGGGAATTGCCACAATATAAAAATGACCACGGTATTTAAGACACAATATGATATTATCATGATATTTAAGTGGCAATACAATATTATCACAATATTTAAGTCAGAATACAATATCATTATTTAAGTTACGTTATATTGTGAAATACTGAATATTTGTGAAATGATAATGCCTGTGAAGACAAACTCAAAACCTGCTTTTACAAACTTTTAGTTAAAATGCCTGCTTTGAAAATTTGTCTGACCTTGTGATGTGTTTTTTTTAATTATATTTATTTTTTATGATTGTGTTTCTGCAGGTGTTGAAAAATCTGTTTTAGTTTTAATTTAACGCTAATAATTTAACAAATTAATAATGAAAATGTGTCCATTTATGATTGAATTTGACCATAATTTAGCTCATTTGTCTCCTCAGTCCCAGTATTTTGTAATATTTAGAAAAAAATGCATAAATTGGTTAAAATAACAATGTTTAAAATTATTAAATTATATATTATAATATTATTCGTATTTGTTTAACTTTCTGTCAGTATTGTTAATGTTATGATCAAAATTCACGCTCAAATCACGTTTAAAATCCTGATATTTCTGAGCATTACAGGTTTATTAGGCAAAATCCAGCCTTGATTTGTTGATTTTATTATAAATATTTCATCCTGTTTATTGGTCAAATCAATTCCGTTAAATAGAAGATGTATAAATCTAAAATATGATCATTAAAATCTTGATAAAACCTCCAGTATTTCAGGTTTTACTTCATGCTCGACTCATATTTGACAGCACAGCCCTCCCTCATTAGACCGGCGTGTATTCTAAATATTGTATCATAATATATATATATAATTCAATATTCCCCTGAATATTGTATGAACCGGCTGAATTTGAATTCACCTGCAGTAAAGCTGAGTCGACACTGATGGAGAATAAATGTATGAGAAATTACAGATGGGAATAAAGACAGAGGTTGACGAGAAGATGCCAATTGTTGCTTTGGCGTTTTTTTTTTTTTTAACAATATTGCTCATGAAAACTTTATAATTGTGCTGATGCATTTTCTTCAACAGGGAGGACGAAACAAAGAAAATAAACTCCCTGTGTCTCCGTCTCTTATCACGCCAGCATTGTTATTTCCCAGCATTCACCTGTCTTCAGCAGGAGATGAAAGAATCAGTCTGTATTGAACACGCTTGACTGCAGCACTGATGAAAAGTCGTGCTGATAATAGCTTTTTCATTACAGTCTTACTCAGACTCTACATTTCATTCTTTGCAGTGGGGGCACAGAAGTTTCAGTTTCCTGTTGGGAAAAAAAACTGTTTTTACTCAGTGTGTGTGTGTCTATGTTGGTTCTCAGCAGCAGGGGGTGCTCACGGCACAGTCAGCACTGACCATGTGTCACTATCTCATTCTGTTATAAAAAAAGACAGTTCTGTAGACAGACTTTTCCAGCAGAAAACTGAATTTTGTAAACCACTCACTCTCCCACACCAAAGTCCATAGAGAAAATCAGTGATTTTACATCACAGCACACAGGAGTTGTTGATCCACTGCTGCTCTATCAGTAATTTCAAATGTCTTATTTTGTTACTTCGGCATTCAAAATCCTGTGTTTGGATTTACCTCAGTGTCACAAAGGGACCACATGAGGCAGCAGTAGACCAGCAGCTCCCGTGTCCCACAAGCTAAAGTCACTGCTTTTCTCTATGGACTTTGGTGTTGGAAGGAAAAAAGATTTTTTTATCCAGCCCCTTGACAAAAGCTTCATCTAAAAACTACGTCAGATTAAGTCTATGATTTGTTAAGAATATGTTCACGTCTTCATGTTCAATCAGTGATTTTAGTTCTCAGGGATACAGGAGCTGCCAGTCTACTGCTGCCTCCTGTGGTCAGTTTGTGTCACTGAAATAAATCTGAATAAAGGATTTGAAGCCCAGAATTTTTTTAAATAACAGATTTGAACTTACTGATGGAGGCAGCAGTGGATCAACAACTCCTGTGTGCTGTGATTTTAAAATCACTGATTTTCTCCATGGACTTTGGTGTGGGAGAGTGAGTGGTTTACAAAATTCAGTTTCCTGTTGGAAAAGTCTGTCTAACAGTGAGATAAAACTTGAATATATTATTAAGATATCGTAGACTTGAGCCGGCATAGTTTTTATTAAGTAAGTCTTGTGTTTAGTGGCTAAAAACAGTTGTTTGTGCTTTTTGCTGAGCTCTCTGGGAGTTCACAGAGTTCAGTCAGCACGGATCTGTTTAAGTACCTCGTATAACCCCACTTCAACGGTCCCTTTAAGAGTAGTTAGTGAACAGTAGTGTGTGTCAGCAGGTTTAGATAATGTAGATTTAGTGGTGACTCCGAGTTAAACACAGTCATTTTAGCTGCAGTCGCCTCTGTCTTGGTCCTCCTGTGGACATTAGAGCTGTCAGCTTTTATTTATGAGACACACTTTACTTTAAATGTGGCATAATTTGTTTTATATGATGAGTAATGACACAGCTTTATATCCTATTATTTTAGAATACATACTGTAATCGGATTATTTTCCTGAGCACAATCAGAGTATTCTAATAAATGTATTCAGATTACCTTGCGGGGTGAAGGTTAGTAGGTGCAATCAGACTGTTTTGCGAATGTGTGAATGTAATCAGATTCATTCAGTGGTTTTAATCAGATTATTTTAGTGTATGTAATCCCAATCTTATTAGTATACATAATCGGAATATTTCAGTGGGCACAGTCCGATTGTTCTCGTGAATGTATTCAGATTACATCGCTGGGTGAAATCAGATTACTTGTGCAGTTAAAAGCACAGTGTTAGAAACAATGACATTGACTATAAATATGGTCAGATTCTGCTACAACACAAAAGATTAGGCTTTAATAACAACAATTAAGAAGTGACTTTGTATTCCATGTATTTTTTTAATCAATATACTGTATAATATTTCATTTATAATTATTGTTCAATATAACAAATATGATGTTTATCAATGCAAGAGCCTTTAGAACCAGGACAAGTCATCACACTTACTATACTCATGATACTTTATCATGACGTGACGATATCCAAAATCCAAGGTCTTTGTCTCGTGTCACCTTATACTGTGGATCTAATATCCACATATTGACCAGCCCTAATGTACTAATGTAGCCTGTAAAGTGTTTCATCACGAGTCTGAATGTGTGTGGCAGCAGATGTGACAGATCTGCTCGGTAACGGACCACACAACGAGACAAGGCAGCAGCTTCATCACCCTCAACATCTTCATCATCTTCGTCATCCTCTGCACTGACGCCAGAAGCTTAAAAAAAAGACAGAGCAGTGTTCAGATTTATGTTGTGTTTGCTGTCAGGGTGATGGCAGATGTTAAATATTGAACCACAGCACCTGTTTGGCAAATGTATGTTTAGGCCACAGACTGAGTCTGGACACACTGATGAAAGAGAGAGAGAGAGACAGAGATATTTGAGGGTCACTGGAAACATTTGCTGTACTTTTTTCCCAGCATTTCACTTAAGATGTATGTGTAAAATGAACATTTGGTTTAGTAATCTAAACATATGTCCTAAAAATAAAGAGAGAAGACAAATGAAGCTGATCTATTAAAAATGCCTTCTTTACCCGTTCAAAATAATATTTATTGTTTTGTATTTGGGTTAAATAAGTGAGGTCCAATTGGGAAAAAAAAATGTTGGGGAACAATTGGACACAATTTTTAAAACGCAAGAGCTTATTTTTGATTAAGTATTTTATTTATTCAATAGTATCTTTACAAACACTTAAAAATAAAAATGTTGATTTTGATCTACAATGTTTTTTTTTGTCAATCAACCAAAATTATTTCTTTGTTATATGGAACAAAGAACGTCGAAAATATTCACATTTAAGAAGCTGAAAAAACAGAGAAGCTGGTTTTAATAATTTACAAAAACAAAACAGTCAAAATTATTAATTTATTTATTCATCAAGCCATAAATTACTCAATGTTATAACAAATAATCTGCTATGATAAAGGGTTTTCACATCAAAATTTATTTATTTTTTTACTTTTACCTGCTTTTGTCCTCTATGAGACCAAGACACTATATGGACAAAAGTATGGGTCCCTTTTGCAGCTATAACAGCCTCCACTCTTCTTGGAAGACTTTCAAGATTTTGAAGTGTTTCTATGGGAGTTTGTGCCCATTCATTCTGTAAAGCATTGACGAGGTCGGGCACTGATGTTGGGACGAGAAGGTCTGGCTCGCACTTTCTGTTCCAGTTCATCCCAAAGGTGCTCGATGGGGTTGAGGTCAGGGCTCTGTGCGGACCAGTCAGGTTCTTGAGCACCACATTCGTCAAACCATGTCTTTATAGCTTAGTGCACTCGGGAACGGTCATGTTGCAAGAGAAAAGGGAATTTGCCACAAAGTTGGAAGCATAGCATTGTCCAAAATGTCTCAGTATGCTGAAGTGTTAAGATTGTCCTTCATTGGAGATAAGGGACGGAGCATCACATCAGTTCATTGAGAAGGAAAATTACATGAAACTACGTCCAACTGCAATGCCTTGGCAACAAAGACCAACAAATATTTACTCCAATCACATGAGTGATGGAGACAATTCCAGTAAAAGAAAAGTTCAGTTTTTCCCTCCAGAGCTTTTCTGTGACTTTAGGTCTTAACAGCAGCGTCCCAGCTGCAGCGACACAAACCAGAAAGAGTCTTTTTCTTTGTGCCAAAGAGTCGACAGGTTAAGTTATGAATCATTCAGGAGTAAAACTGTCATCGTCATGAAGAACATGTGCGAGAACTGAGAACCAACGACGACCTCCCAACGTTCACACAAACACATGCAGGAATGCCCTCGCAGCCTCCGGAGAAACTCTGGCTACGTTTGTCTCACCAATAGGATTATGGAGAAACTGCATGAAATATTTTCCCTCAACCTGGTGCAGTAAAGTCCGACATTTGTTTCGCCCGACAGACTTTTCTACTTCAGCATTTTTTGTTTCTGCGACAGCTCTGACCAGAGACTATGTTTTTATCCGTCCGATTCTTGTGATTGCATTATCTTGCTTTCCTTTCAAATTTGGCGAAAATGTTCCCTAGTACACAAGTGTTGAGATTTCTGTGGATATAGGTCAAAGGTCAAAGTAGCTTCACAAATCAGAGAAGAATATGGGGGCGTGTCAGCAGAGGTTAGGTCAAGCTTAAAACTTCTCAGATCACAGCAGGGTAGTGACCAAGTCTTTCTTTTGTTGCTATGGCAACCTTATAACTTAAAGCAACAGATGTGGAGGAGTGAATGTCTTTGGATTGAACTGGAGCATTTTTACTGTCTTAAGTCACCAACGTGCTCATAATTACAGTAGGGACCGAGGGGAGGAAGAAGAAGTCGTAAATCTACGCAGGGTCACAGCGTTGCCTCGGTCTCCTGTGGACGTCCACCTGATTGGATGTCCTGGGAATGTCTTTACACAGTTTTACTTCTGATGTGTGGGAGAATAATCCTGAAGTATCTTGATGTATCTCCATCCACCCTGCTCTATGTCCTTCCCTGAGGATCGTCAGAGGTCCACGTTGAGCAGAAGCAGATGTTTCTGCTGCTCCACCTCTGCAGCCAAGCCGTTCATCTCTGCTCCTCACAAGCTCCACCTCCTGTCCGTGACCTCAAAGACTGATGGAGATGTTCTCAACATTTCAGCAAGTCTCTAAGAAATCTGCCAAATATGTATCATGTCACAGAAGAACGTGACAATTTGGATCTGGTCTAAACTGTGCTACTGTCACAATTTGAAGCAGTGGTTCTCAAACATCTGCTCATCCCAGATTACCCACCTTTTTGTTTTAAAACACTGGAACTCAGTGTCAGAGGTCACTACTAGGCCCCGCCCCTGTACTTCTCTCCACTCCCCCTCCCTGCCTCAGCTCTCAGCATTTTTGGCATTTTTCAGGTGGAGTTAGCTTTAGAAGACAGAGTTTAGTTACACTTTAAAGAACATACTGAATAGTCACTTGTAGAAATAGTCCCATAATCTGTAAAACTTAAATGTAATTCTATAACAGTTAAGTTTCCGTTTTTCCTGTATTTAATAGGCATTTTACTATGGAAGCCTCTTTCCACCAGTGGAAAAGAAAGATTAAAATTTAGCTTTGAAAAAGATTAAAAATCTGTAGTCAAAATTGTGGGATAAAAAGTCCTGACTTTTTAATCTCATAAATTTGACTTTTTTAACCTCTTAATTTTGACTTGAATTTTTTTTTTCAAGGCTAAAATTCATTCTTTTTTTCACTGGCGTAAAAATAATTCCATACTTCCTTATTATTCTGGTCTAGATACACTAGGGCCACAGCAGTTAATCAGTAATTAATTGATCTCTAAATTAATTGTCAACTATTTTGATTTCATAATCAAGTTTCTCAGATTTTTCAGCTTCTTAAATGTAAAGATTTTCTGTTTTTTTTTTGCTTCATATGACAAAAATAAAGTATTATCTGGCTTTTTTCCTGTCAGTGAGTATAAAAAAGTCAGCAGTCAGTGATTGGTCTTTTCCTCAGATCTGAGTCTGTGGATTAAAGGAATATCAAGCGGCTTCATGTGCAGTGCAGTTTTTCTGCAGAAAAACAGAAGTGGAACGTTATTGTTGGGAGATAATGTCACATTTTAAATCCTCAGAAATGAATTTCCACACAGACGGACGGACGGAGGGAGGGAGGGAGGGAGGGAGGAGAGTGGAGATAATGGAGGGAGAAACGAGTGGGAACATGAGATGGAAAGATCCACAAACACACACTCGTTTTCATCGTTCTCGTGTTATTTTTCTGTTCACTGCGTCGCAGATTCTCTGGCTCTCTTCTCATTTCCTTCTCTTCACCTCTCTGCACACAAATCTACGTAAACAAAGAAATTTCTCCGTTTTAGTTTCCACTTCAGTCTGATCACAGCGAGATGACGCACATTCTACATTTTACTCTTCTCCTCCATTTTCTTCTCCAAAGGTTCAAATATATTTGTTTTCACGGCTTCTCTTTTTTTTAAAAAAAAATGACATTAGACGAGCAAATGAACATGAATCTGCGTCAGAAACATCTCAGTTTAAATTCCACCAAACAGTTTTAGACTTTTTTTTACAACCGTTCAACACTAAATGTGATTAGTCAAATAAAAGGAAATTTACAGTCGAAACGTTAACTGTGTGTGTGTGTGAAATGTCATGACACTTAACAGGTGACTCTGTTTCTAACAGATGAGAGAGGGAGGATGAAAGATAAAGAGAGAAGGGGATAAAAAGAGGGAGGGAAAGAAGGGAAGGGGAAGTGTAAAGAAAGATAAAGACGGAGAAAGAAAGGAGACAAGTAAAGAAAGATAAAAAGAGAAAAGGAAGGAAGAAAGAGTGGAAGGAAAGACACTTAAAGAGGACATTCACTGGAAAATCAAATTTCTGATGTTTTTTGGAGTGTCCCCGTGTCCTTCCCGTATCTAAACATCACTAAAGCGTCACAATAAACACCTCAGCCACTTCTGAGAAAGAAGGGCTTCTCTGTTTACCTGCGCTCGAGCAAGCGGTTTTGAAAAGTCGAATTTAGTTACATAACATTTGCACATTTGCCGTGCATTGAACCCTCCCCCAACAGCTACTCCCGGTCGTGGACGTGAACATTCAACCTGAAGAAGAAGCTGAATTGCTTCCGCCATTACAACTATTGTATCTGTTGAGAGCAACATGTCTCAGAAGGAAGGTTCAGTTCATTGTTGCTCTGTTGCTGGTTGTCAAAAACAACACCAGACGCTTCATAGACTCCCTTCTAATGAGGAACAAAGAGCAGAGTGGATATCGTTCATTTTTGATAGTAATATCCCTGCTAAGCTTCCTGAAATGCTGTTTGTTTGTAGCAGTCACTTCAAACTGAATAGTTATACAAACTTTGGGCAATACAACGTGGGACTCGGCTCAAAACTTCATCTCAAGTAGGGAGCAGTTCCAACAATCCGTAATGGATTTCCTGAAGGCAATGTATTTCCAAATGAAGTAATAATGTCTTTGTGAGCTTGACTGCTTCTTGTCTTGTATAGCAATAGCTAATGACGGCTAATTGCAGCCGCATTTGAAAGGCAGCGTGTGTGTTTGCCTTTTCTGATTGTCTCAGCAGTGTTTACAAACGAATCGATGCGCGAGCCGTGTGGAACCTTGTGTGTTTACGTGTCGGTGAGTGTCTTTCGGCTCAAATTAGCACGTATGCTAACTACTGACAACGGCAGGCAGAGATCGGGGTGCGTTCGCCTTTTCTGATTGTCTCAGCAGTGTTTACAAACGAATCGATGCGCGAGCCGTGTGGAACCTTGTGTGTTTACGTGTCGGTGAGTGTCTTTCGGCTCAAATTAGCACGTATGCTAACTACTGACAACGGCAGGCAGAGATTGGGGTGCGTTTGCCTTTTCTGTTTGTCTCAGCAGCGGTAGAAAATGAGTGAGTGAGAGTTGGTCTCAGCTCCATGTGACGCTGTTTACAAGCGAGTCGAAGTGCGAGCCGTGTGGAACCTTGTGTGTTTACGTGTCGGCAAGTGTCTTTCTGCTAAGGGGTAGCACGAGTGCTAACTGACTGCGGCAGGCAGAGATCGGTGTGTATTACTTTTGAATGGGGAACAACTTGTACTAAGATTGTTTATTTTTACATGGTCCATAATATTGTTATTTTGTATTTTCCACACTAGGGTAAATTAAACCACGCAGGCACTCAAACTGACATTTATGCGGTTGTGGGGGGAGAAGCACGGCGGAGCAGGCAGTCCGCTGGTAGCTGTCCAATCACAAGAGACTCAGTGTTCTGGGGGGGCGGGCATTAGCTCAGAAACAGTGTCTGTTCAGAGGCTGGCAGAGAGCAGCAATAAACTGGCTTAATCTGAAGAGACTATGAGGTTTTTGACCATAAATATTATTTAATTTATCTAAGTAGACATCAGTAATCTGTAATCTGTAATTCTGTGTGACCTTTAAAGGAAGACATAAAGAGAGAGGGGAAAAAAGGAAGGAAAAAATTAAGTAAGAGGGGGAAAAAGGAGATGAGAAAGAGAAAAGGAAATAGAGAATGGGAAGGAAAGAAAAGACAAGGAAAGAAAGGGAGACATAAAGAGAGGAAAAACAGATAAGTAAAGAAAGATGAAAATAGAAGAGGAAAAGAATGAAGCAAATGAAGAGACCAAGAAAAAGAGAGAGGACAGAAAGATAGAGAAATAATTTGAATAGAGGTAATGAAGACGAAAAGAGAGACCAAAAAGGAAAGAAAGAGAGGAAGAAAGATACAGAAATAAAACGGGAGAAAAGAAGAGAAACGAGGGAAAAAGGAAATAAAGAGAAAAGGGATGAGAAACAGGGGAGAGAGAAGGAATGAACTAGAAGAAAGGGAAAGAAGGATAGAGAGCGGGATGTGAAGAGAGAGGTGTGTATGTGTTGTTTGGGAAATGGGTCAAGAGGAAGTTGTGTGTTTGTGTATCACAGCTGAGACAAAAAGAGAGAGGACAGAAAGATAGAGAAATAATTTGAATAGAGGTAATGAAGACGAAAAGAGAGACCAAAAAGGAAAGAAAGAGAGGAAGAAAGATACAGAAATAAAACGGGAGAAAAGAAGAGAAACGAGGGAAAAAGGAAATAAAGAGAAAAGGGATGAGAAACGGGAGAGAGAAGGAATGAACTAGAAGAAAGGGAAAGAAGGATAGAGAGCGGGATGTGAAGAGAGAGGTGTGTGTGTGTTGTTTGGGAAATGGGTCAAGAGGAAGTTGTGTGTTTGTGTATCACAGCTGAGACTCTGTTTGTGTGTGTGTGTGTGTGTGTGTGTGTGTGTGTGTGTGTTGACAGTGCATAACTTAATTCCACAGAGAAACCAAAGCAACAGCCTGTTTCCTGTTCTAATTGCTTCAAATCCTACACAAATGAGCCGCCTACACACACACACACGCACAGTGAACGCACACAGTCATTTTGTTGCCTGTGTTTAAAAAGGACTTGTGCAGAAAGTTAAAGCATTTGCATCATATTTACATTCATTATGTGTTAAGAATAAACAGAGAGAGATACACAAACACACACACTAACATGAAATGGCTTTTAATCAATTTTTAAGTGTATTATCAGATATTGTCCAACATGACAAGCTTTCTCTGATCTGACCAATGACTAAAACAGTAGACTGACCTCTGTGGTAGCGCCTCCTACAGGTATTATTTTTTTAAAAAAAGAGGAAACAATGAAGAAAATTGAAAAGAAGAAAATAGTATAAAAGAATATGAAAATGTATGTATATAAACATACAGTATATATCAGTATCAGTGATCAGTCCTGATATATCGGCAAGAAACCATCACAATTTTATGTGATATAACATGTTATTTTTTTGTTTTATCTAAATGATTTTTTAGGACCTTTTCTTTCATAAATACTGACCTTGTCAGGACCACTAGTCCTCACTCAGACCAGAACTTGGTCCTAATGAGGCAGAACCTAATTTAAGTTCAGGATTAAGATTTGAATTGTGGTTAGGTAAAGGTTAGTCATTAACTGGTCATGGTTAAGGTTGGCGATAACTGTTTGGTCTGTCCAAATGAATGGAAGTCAACGCAGAGTCCTGAGAAGAATAGCTGCACAAACCTGTGTGTGTGAGAGTCTGTGTTCATAAGTGAAAGTGTGTTTGGCATCTGTTTTGTTTCTGAATCTGACCGCTATTGTTTGACTGTCTCTCTTGGCAGAGTTCCAGTGGTGTGTGTGTGTGTGTGTGTGTGTGTGTGTGTGTGTGTGTGTGTGTGTGTGTGCGTGCGTGCGTGTGTTTGCACTTGCTGCAGAGTGAGGACCAAAATTCATATAATTCCTACAGAGTGAGGACATTTGGTCCTTGGCTGGTCCTTTTTTCACCCCTTAAAAGGGCTTTTTCAGGGTTAAGACCTGGTTTTAGGGTTAGGGTTAGAATTGGGTTTATGTTAGGGTTAGGGTAAGGGGCTAGAGAATGTATTATGTCTATGAGGGTCCTCACTCTGATAGAACGTGTGTGTGTGTGTGTGTGTGTGTGTGTGTGTGGAGGTCACACAGCAGAGTTCCTGCCTTCAGTCTGGACCTGCTGTGACCGTCTGCTTCATTTGTTTTAGGCGAAAAACAGCAGCCGAAATCAGCTCATCTAATCGTATATAAAATATAACTAACATCACATTAATGTGTGCTGCGTTGCTCCTGTCAGATCCACAGTCACTGAATCACATTAAAGAGAAGATTGGAAAAGAGAGAGAGAGCGAGGAGGTCAGCAGAGGGTCAGTGAGTGAGTGAGTGAGCGAGAGAGGGAGGGAGAGAATGAACAATGACCTCCTGAAAATTTTATAAAGCCCGGGCAAATATTTCCCACACGCATGATTCTGGTGTGTGAGAGAGAATCAGCAGCAGATTCACTTTATTTATATCACACTATCACCAGCAACGATCTATGTAATTATATAAAAAACTACTGTTATCTGTCTTATTTGTTTTCACTGAGACGTTTGTTCTATGGCTTTGACAACAATGCAGTTTTGTTGGGATCAGTCAGGACTTGTTTTTTTTACTTCCTCTCAGATTCGAATGATTTTCTGTCCAATTTGAGTTCATTTAAGCTGCTCTGAATCATTTTCTGTCAAATTTCAGCAGACTTTGAACCACTTCCTCTCAGTTTAGTTGTTTCCTCTAAGATTTCACTTGTTTCCTCTTAGATTTGAGTTAAATTGAGTTATTTCCCCTCAGATTTGAGTCGATTTGATTTACTTGCTCTGAGATTTGAGTAACCTCCTGTCAAATTTGAGCTGACATTTAGTCACTTCCTCTCAGATTTCTGTTGCTTTATGTCTTAAATTTAAATTTAAATTTAAATGCAATGAGGTTTAAATTTAGCCTTATTTAGTTTGTGCCCTCAGATCCTGCTCTTGTGCCTTCAGTCACAGTAATCAATAATCAAACCCTAGTAGTTCAAAAGTGAAGCTGAACTGTCAGACAGTTGTAGATTAGTTTAAAAAATTTGGAAAACATAATGAAAACCACAATTCATTTTTGATTTTTAGGGAGAAAACATTAAAATATGCAGATTTCTAAATGGAGTTTGGTGTGTTTGTCACAGGAGAGCACTATTAAACTGCTGTAATCAGACCTCACAGTTAAAAGTGAGGCTGAACTGTACATCAGTTGTAGATCAGATAAAAGTACTTGGAAAAACATAATAAAAAAAAAACAGCATTTATTTTCAATCTTCAGCAAGGTAACTTTATAATCCGCAGATTTCTAAATGGAGTTTGGTGTGTTTGTCACAGCAAAGGTACTATGCCTGAAAAATGGAGGGAATAGAGGAAAGCGTTCACAGTCAGAAGGCACAGCTCTGATTTGTTCCTGTTTTTTAAATAACTTCAGTTGCTCTGATGCAGGTTTTTACCAGCGAGGACATAAATCCGACCGATAAAAAGCCTCAGAAATGGATCAGGGTTTGTTTGGAGCTTTTGTTCCCTTCGCAAATTTAATCCAATCCCCGAGGTTATTTAGACCGGCAGCCTTTTCTCATTCCCCGCATCCTCCTTCCTCGGTCTGCCCGTGTGTTAAAAACAGAAACTGCCTTTTTTTATTTGTTATCAAAATATGATATTTGCCGTGCGACACGTTTGCTCCCTGAAGCCCAGATGATGAATATTTATTGTCTTCCACTTCCTGGTGATGGAAGGAAACATTGTGTCGACTGATGCTTCGCCATCTGGATGTTTTAGATGTTGGATGTGAGCTGAGTGAACATATGGGACACACACACACACACACACACACACACACATAGAGTTGGTTCTGCTATCTTGAAGCATATGGTTCTTTGAGATAGAGCGAATGAGACAGACTGGGCTTTTCTGCTGGAGAAACACTGAGGGCCTCCACATTGTTAGAAGTGCTGCCAAACAAACTTCACCCGACACGCACACACACTCACACACACACACACACACACTCACACATACAGAGTCTCACCTCTTCTGCTGCAGCTTCAGTTCTGTCTCCACCATGTCGTCGTTGTCATCCGTGTGAAATGAAAATGAAAATAGCTGTTATGCTGATTCAGCAGCTTCTTGGCTTCAGTCTCTGTTCATTACTCTCTCTGCGTTCCTGTGTGAGTGTGTGTGTCTCTCTCTCTCTCTCTCTCCCTCTGCTTTCATCTGTTTTCTTGTCTCATTATGAAGATTAGTCTCCAAATAGATTATTTTCTTTTATCTGTGTCACTTGAAAATTCCCTTAATTTCCTGTACGTGTTAATGTTATCGCTGCAGCGAGAGGGAGAAACCTGCAGCTCCGCTCTCGTATTATCACAAATTAAAAAACCTGTGAGTTGAATTCATGTCATGATGAAGGACTCTGTGTAAACTCATCTCCAGTCTGTCTATGCTGATTCCAGGTGGTGAAGCGTTTGTTTTAGATTCTCTGTCTGTTTCTGTGAAAGTCAGGTTTAGTTTTTCTGATAAGATAAGATAAGATGGGGGAAATTCACATTGATGCAGCAACATAAGAGTTAGAATGAAAATGCAATACAAGATAGATAGGATTGGAAATTTAAAGTAAAATAAATTAGAATATAGAATAAAAACAGCATTGTACAGGCCCTTGCAGCTGCTGCCCTGCCAGCAGGTGGTGCTATGCCCTTGACTCAAATTTCATGTGCTGAAATATTCAAGGTCGGTCTCTTGACCTCCTGTTGGGTCATGTTCGTAGACATGTTCAGGGTCGGTCTCTTGTGTCTCGTATAAAATTTGGAGCCGATTGGTTGATGTATGGCAAAGATACAGGGCACTTCCCTGTATCTTTAAACGGTGGCTAAATTCAAAATGGCTGACTTCCTGTTGGGTCATGTTCGTAGACGTGTTCAGGGTCGGTCTCTTGTGTCTCGTATAAAGTTTGTAGCCGATTGGTTGATGTATAAGTTACAGGGCACTTGTTTCGTGTCAAATAGTTGGAAAAAAAAATACTTTTTTATAACTTTTCATGTTTGATATGTCTGGTACAAATTGATGCAGTTTTTTTTAGTTGGTACAATAATCATGGTCGGACAAGTTTATCGTCCGAGATGGATTCCAAATTTAAAATGGTCGTCTTCATTGGTATTTTGGTATCAGCGATATATGCTGTGAATATGAATTTTATTTACTGTATTTACTTTTATTGTTCAAAATGGACGCAACAATAAGTAACAAAAAAACCTATATCACCAGTGATATTTGTTCGTTTCAGACTACCTGTGAAAAGTTCAGAAAATGCTAGCTGCGATGACAAACCTGACTTCGACCACTCAAGTTCGTATGACCTGATGTTGACCTTTAATCTGAAAACAAACCTCAGGCTCACACTGAGTCAACATGAGGTTTTTTTTTTATTTAGCTTTATTTAGGGTATTGAATGACACAAGGTTCAAGTTACAAATCCCAGAATGCACCTGAACTTCTTCTCTTTTTTTTTCTCAGGACAGTGAGGTGTTGATGTCATCAGAGATCAACAGGCAGGAAAAAACTGGACAAGTAAGAGAAGATTTCACCTTCAACTTTTAATCCTTTATTTTCTTCTCTTCAAATATTTAATTTGATTTTTTTTTTTTTTTTTGAAATTCATGAAACATTTTCTACTTTCACTTTTTCACATTTCTGTTTCTGTCCAGTATTTAATTCACTAATTATTCAGTTTATACTCTGCTGTAATATGGTTCACACCAATGCCTATGGCTGTTTATTTAGGTGTGTGTGTGTGTGATTGGCTGACATATGAGTAGAGTGTTTGTTTGAGCAGCAGAAACTCAGATTTCATTTCTTTAAAAGCGGCCTGAAGCCTCTAATTAACCCCTTCACACACACACACACACACACACACACACACACACACACACACACACACACACACACACGCACACACCTGTCTGTCTCTTTCCACTGTGTTTTTCTGTCTTATGTCCTCAAAGACCTTTTTTGTTGTTTTATTAGTACAAACATGTTGATGATGTTCATTTACAATCAGAATCCTCAAAGTTTCACATTGAAATATGAACATGTGTTTTCCAGACACCTGTGTGGTGTGTGTGCATGTGTGCGTGTGTGTGTGCGTGTGTGTGTGTGTGTAGTAGTAGTAGTAGATTGTGAGGACCCAGTTTGATTCAAACCTGTCTCTGAGGACATTTGTCTGGTCCTCACAACTTATTAAGGGCATTTTAAGACATCAAACTTGGTTTCAGGGTTAGAGTTGAATTTAGGTTAAAGGTTCTATACGATACCTCTTTAGGACCTTAATTAAGACTGACCTCATCAGTCCTCATGGACTAAAACCTGGTCCTGAAGTTCTTTATTTCTGAAGAACTGGCTAAGTTTAGGACTAAGGTTTGAACTGTGGTTGTGCTTTCTCATTGAAGTACTGTGGTGTTCCCATTGAAGTGTGTTGGGATTCCCATTGACTTAGAATCCATTTTAGCTGTGAAGTAGAGTGGGTTTCCTCATTTAAATAGTGGGTTTTTAGTGAAGCAATGTGGTTTTCCCATTGAAATACAGTGGGTTTTCTCAGTGAAGTCTAATAGGTTTCCCATTAAAGTAGACTGTGTGTTCTTTTATTTGTTACCTCTTTTGGACCTTTTCTGTCATAAACCTGGTCCTAATGAGGCATAACCTCATTTCTGAGTAACTGGTTAAGTTAAGGAGTAAGATTTGAATTGTGTTTAGGTTAAGGTTAGTTATTAACTGGTTATAGTTAAGGTCGTAATGAGGCTTTGTTTAGTCAGTCAAAATGGAATGGAAGTCAGTGCAGAGTCTTGAGAAGTATAGCTGCACAAACCTGTGTGTGTGAGTTTGTTCCTGGTATTCCTTATGTTGTGGGGACCTAAATCTGTTTACACAGTCACATTATGGGGACAAAAGTCCAGCCCCCCATTACGGTCAGGGTTAGGGTTAGGGCACTAGTAGAGTAAGTCTCCACAAAATGAATGTAAGTCAGTGTAATGTCCTCTGAAGTCATGGAAGTGTGTGTGTGTGTGTGTGTTGTCATCCATCACTGCTGCCTCCATGTTCTCAGTTTCATTTCCGTCTGTCGTATTTTCTTGTTCCCATAAACAACGTAATTTTCTCAGCCTTCCATGGATGCTTGTAGTTTGTCATTCACTCCCCTCGTGTGTGTGTGTGTGTGTGTGTGTGCGTGCCACACACGGCTTATGTGTCTTGTTCAGTTGAATTTTATTCCTATTTTCCGTCTCAGAGTGGACTTTGGTAGTTCAAGCTGATTTAAGAATCTATAACTATAATCTAAAACTATAAACCTAAAATCTGATTATAAAATGTACATTAAGGCTTGAAGAATTGAACTTCAACTTAGACCAGTTCTAAAGGACTCAAGAAATGTCCTGAGCCTGTCCCAGTTTACTTTGTATTCTCCGTTTTGACACTTGTCTTAATGGAATTTAACAATTCTGTGTATCTTTGAAAAGACACATTGGACTTGGACTTGTTTTGTTCAGTCACAACTCTTGACATGTTTTAGCAAGAACTGATTGAGATTGAACTTGATTAAGACCAGGGCTAAAGAACAAACACGTGTCTGATTCATTGAATTTGATTTTGGACAAAAACTTGAGTTTCAAAACTTGTGTAACTTTGAAAAAAGGACTTGGACTTGGACTTGTCTCATCTAACTTCTCTTGGAATTTGATTGGGGACTTATTTGGACCAAACTTAAGGCTTGACATAAGAATCTGATTTGGACTTAGTTTGAATGATTTCAGACTTCAATTTAAACTCGTTTACGTGATTCTTGGACCCGAAACTGGTTTTAAAGAACTCATTTCACGGCTTGTCCTGGCTGAAAAGTGATTTCCGTTAAAGTGTTTTTGAGACTTGTCTATCGTTGTCTCAACTCATTTGAGACTTGATTTGATGAACCTTGGAATTTGACTTAAGACATGGATTTTGAATTAAGACTTGAAGATTTGGACTTGACTTTAGACCAGTTCTAAAGAACTTCACGTGTGAAGTGACTTGTCTTAGTCACCTGAATTTAGACTTGTCCTGGAATTTGAGGCTTGATAGGATCTGATTTCAACTTAAAGTTGGACTCATTGAAGTAAGACTTGGACTTGAGGGTACTTTTAAGAACCTGAACTTAATTTGAGACCTGTTTTTTGCCAAGTTTGGAAGTTTGATATGACTGACCTCAGCTGATTGTAGACGTGATTTGATTTGAGGATTTGAGACACAGCTTTTCCTTCTCTCTGTTGAATTGGTTGAATTAGTCTGAACTAACTTAAGCCTTTCTTTGACCAGTCTTGAGTCCATATATGAGATATATTTTTCTGACTCGTCTCCAGTGAAGGAGACTTGTATTTAAATATCCTTTATCAGGACCCAAGAGTTCAAGAATTGACTTGAACCGTCTCAACTTTAAAAACTAAAAAAGAAAAGAATCCACAAACAAAGCAAAATAAACTTTTGATCAACTTTTTTTTTCATTTAAAATGAGGATTTAAAAAAAAAAAAATCACTCAGTAAAACATTTCCCATCAGCCCCCGCTGTGGCGTGTTTCCTGCGGCTGTCTTCCAGCAGATGGTTCCAGCAGGGGCCATGTGAGTCCATATGAGTCCTGGTCTCTGACTCAGGAGCCTCAGGCTGCACATGCAAACTTGATTTTATGATACTTTTTTTAATGACAAAAACAGCGGGACTTGGCCAGTAATGTGACATTTCTTTCAAAATAAAAGCATAATTTTGCCAAATTAAGGCTTCTAACATGAAGCAGCAGATTAAAATGTTTAAAAACAGCTTTGATAAGTTACAATTTCATCAAAATGTCGTTATAATCAGAAGCATATATAACATAAAACACACCCTTATAAATGTATAATATGATATGCAGTATTCATGATAAACTAATATGAACTGTATTTACTGCTGACTTTAGACCTGCAGCCTGATCTTTATTCCTCTCAGGTTTGATGACTGAATAAATCCTGAGGTGGGGGGAAAAAAAGTCTCATAAGTATTTAAGAAGTGTATAAAATAAAAATGGCTGTCCTGAATCTGCAGACGCTACATTGTTGTTTAAATATTGACCATCAGTGGGGAATGTGAGCCGTCAGCACAGTCGGTCCACAAAATATCAATGCTGACCTTCACAGGGCCACATCATTCAAACCACACTCAATGATCTGTGTATGCGTGTGTATGCGAGCGTGTGTGTGTGCGCGTGTGTGCACGCAACAACTCTACAAGACTTATGACTGTCAGAGCGCTTTCATCAAGTTGTCGCTTTTTCACTTTTCTATTAATCTCACGGTGTCTGCAACTGTGTGTGTTTGTGTGTGTGTGTGTGTGTGGTAGTGTGTGTTGTGTTTGGGTTTAGTCCCAGATTTGTATCACAGCATTAAATTCGAGGTGTGTGGGTTTTGACTGGACTCCATTTTTGTCCATTTTGTCTCAAGTACACACACACACACACACACACTGGTTTCCATCACTTCAGAAGACACTGCATTGACTCACATTAATTTCCTGGAGACTTACTCTAACCTTAACCATAATTACTAATGCCATAACCCTGACCCAAACTTTAACCTAACCCTAACCTTAGCCTAACTTTAAAAAAACTTTTTCACCTTAAAACGTAGTAATTTACTTTCTGAGGACTTGATTTTTGTCCCAATAAGGAAGACAAGTGCCCATAAAGTGACTGTAAACAGATCTAGATCCCCACAACATAATGAATAGCAGTTCCATTCATTTATACAGACTAGACAAATTAGATTCTGCCTCATTATAACCAGCTTTTAGTCTTCAAGAGGACTACTGACACTGACAAGGTCAGTGTTTACTAAGGTCCCAACAAGGTTACAAATACAGGAACACACACACACACACAGAGTCACAGATGGCAAACGTCTCCTCAGATTTGCCAAAACTCAGTGTGTGTCCATCTTTTTCATTATATTCCCTTAATCAAGTCATTAATTTATGAAAGACGGAAGGAAGGGAAGGAAAGGAGGGAAGGGTCTTGCAGAGTAAAATAATGATACATGTATGGTGCATGGAGTGATGACAAAACCTGGAAAGAATTGATGGGGATAAGCCAATAACAATATAAGCTACAGAATGAATGAGAAAAGAAGAAATGATGGAAAGAAAGACAAGAAGTCGTAGTAGTAAAGGAAAGAGGATGAGGATGGTAGCACAAAAGTACAGCATGTTTTAGATGGAAACGGCAGTAAAACAACAAAAACAAACAAACAGGAAAGAAAGGAAGTATAGAAGGAAGGAAGGGAGGAAGGGAGGAAGTATTGTGAAGGAGACTCAGAGTTCATGAGTCGCAGCAAACTTGTTTTCATCGGCCAACTGGTACTGTGGTGTGTGTGCGCGTGTGTGTGTGCGCGTGTGTGTGCGCGTGTGTGTGTGTGTGTGCACGTGTGTGTGCGTGCACGTGGTTCTCAGCGCTGGTCCATTTCCTTTCATCTGTGCTCAAAGAAGATGAAGAAGAGAAAAACATTTTGTTCACAAACTCGTGTATTTTACCTATTAAAATTTCATTTGGTTTTATTCACCAGCTTTTCTTTCATTGTCTGTTTTTAAAAAAAAAAAAAAAAAAAAAAAAACTGTGTCAGAAAATCATCTGGATCAAATTAAAATTTTTCAGAAATTAACTCTGAAAAACATCCAGAAAACTGCTGTTTGCAAGTTCATAGGTGAAGATTGCAGGACAAACTGCAGATTGTGTGTATTACTTATTTTTGTGGACTCAAATCAGTTTGGAGAAAACTTTTAAGAATTTCATTTGTTTTTCTACATGTTGGCTTTGCTAACCTATGCTTAACGATGCTTAAATGAACTGAAGGATCTTTGAACATTTGACATAAAGCTGTCTGTAAACCAACTTTTAGCTCTATTTCTGTAAACTTAGGTATCTTTTGGCTAACTTTAACTAATCTTTTGGCTAACTTAACCTTATCTTTTAGCTGTCGTTTGACTAACTTTAACTTATCTTTTGGATAACTTAACTTTATCTTTTAGCTATCTTTTGGCTAACTTTAACATATCTTTGGCTAACTTTAACTTTTTTAGCTCTCCTTCAGTTAACTTTTTTAGCTTTTAGCTGTCTGCTAGCTTATGTTTGTCTATCTTGTAGCTGTCTTTTGACTAACTTACAGCTATTATCTTTTGGTGGAGCTGTTTCTGTCCATCCTTTGGTTTTATTTACGTGTTTGGAATAATCTGGTCCACTGCACATGTGTGTGCCGGTGTAAACAGGAAGATGATTTTATCTCCTGGTTACTTTCAGAAAGAAAGAAAAAAAGTTGCTCTAATCAGTCTTACGCCGTTTCATTTTTAACATAGGCATGTTGCTATGATGTTTGTGTGACCAAAATACCACGTAGAAGGTTTTTGTCGACTAGTATTGCTAACAATGACTCGCCCAAGATACATTTCCAACTGGAACATGTTCAATTCTGGGAGTAACCCAGTTACAATTCACATTAATATATATGTGTATGTATGTGTGTGTGTATATATATATATATATATATACACACCACTTTTTTGTGAATGTAGCTAAAGTGCTGATATTTTTTTAGTCCAGTCATAAGTGTGTTTTACCACTGATTGACTGACATTGTGTGTGAACGGTGTTTTTCCCCCACAGTTTTCACTTTTTTGTGTGTTATTTTGATGACACAAGTTGCTGGATCAGGAAAAAGCTGCAGCTCCATATTTTTTATTATGCATGAACTTTGAAAATGTGCAGAGCACGAGAGAATAAGAAGAAGTGAGGAGGACGACGACGACGAGGAGGAGGATGATGGGAGTTCATCTCCCTCCTCCTGCCTCTGATGACTTTAACAGCTCCTACTTCTCTGCAGACTGTTGTTCTATTATTCTCTGCATTTCATACTGTGTGTGTGTGCGTCTGTTCCATAGCAACAGGTCCAGTTTTAATGTCTTCCACATACGGCAAAAATCTCTGTAGAGATTCTCCGACTCATACGATTCAGTCAAAGACAGGTGTCGCACAGGTGTGTGTGTGTGTGTGTGTGTGTGTGTGTTTCTGTAATTGTTATCAGCGACATGTTTTTCTGTCAGCACTTTATGAATTTGTTCCATTTTTTATCACAACATTGTTCAATAATGTTCACAATTTTGTTATGTTGTGTCACATTTACAGATACAGCATTTTTCTGGATATTTGGTGATTCATCACCAAAGCAGCTCTTGTCGTCCGTGTCCTCTTTAGGCAAATTTTATCTTTGTTGCATCCATTAGCATTTTACTCTAACCTTATGAACGTTTTTGGTAGTGGTGAGGTGTGTGTTTGTCTCAGTTTTAAACGTTTTATTTTTGTAAAATTCCCACTATCTTTTGACTAATTTTTAGCTGTTTTTGGCTATCTTTTTTTTAGCTACCTCTTGTCTAACTTTAAGCTATCTTTTGGCTAAAATTTTAGCTCTCCTTTGCCACACCTGTGTCACAACTTTGACACAGCTTTTGAGGTGGCTATCCCTGACTTTCAACAGTTTTAGCCATCCTTTGACACTGCTTTCTATTAACCAAATTAACCAAGGTAACATAAAGCTATCCTTTGACCATCATTTAGCCATTTATGACTAACTTTTAGCTTTTTTTTTTTGCTTTTTAAATTAGAGGTTAACCTTTTACTATCTTTTGACTGGATGTTTAGCTATATTTTGACCAACTTTCAGCTTCTTAGGCCTCTACCTATTTTTGGCTATCTTTTAGGGTTATATCAAACACAAGCTACATCTATATTACTATGTTTTCATCTAGCATTATGAAACAAGCTTGGAAACATGTGTCACATGATTTCTCAGGTTCACTGTTCATGTACATGCTAGTGTAAACAGGAAGTTCCAGAAAAGTTTAGTTCCAGAAAAGAAAGGCGATGATGATGATCAAAGTTCACAACATCAGACGACAAACGTGACCTGCGTCTGCATTGTTTTGATAATCAGTGACTAGTGATTAGTCTGATATCAGATCAATCACTTAAGTCCATATTGACACCTGATACTGATATTTGTTCCACCTTGAGCAGCGTTTTCCTGAGTTAGCATTATGTGACATAGCATCGCAACATTTTCAGACTCGAAGAGTGTCAAACACTGTCAGAACGAACACACTTTGCATAAACAGACAAACATCACCGTGTAGCAGAAAAGGTTTAAACACAACGTCATCCAGAAAACGTGTGTGCGTTGAACTCATCTGTCGCCTCGTAGCAAACCAGAGTTTTGTTCTTTGCCATGAAGTGTAAATGCCGCCAACGTCTACAGTCTTTTATTTTCCAACCTCACCACCGTTCAGATTCCTCCAGAAGCATCTGGGAGGATTAAATGGCTGAACAAAATTATTCTCTACAGATTATCTTCCCCTGGAGCTCCATTTCTTTCTTTCTTTCTTTCTGTCTCTCTCTCTCTCTCTCTCTCTCTCTCTCTCTCTCTCTCTCTCTCTCTCTCTCTCTCTCTCTCTCTCTCTCTCTCTCTCTCTCTCTCTCTCTCTCTCTCTCTCTGTGTGTGTGTGTGACTGAACTTCCTTCTATTTAACTGTTCAAACATTTCCTGAAAGCTGGAGGATGGATCAAGTCAGATAATGAAAGTACTTTGTATAGCTCTTTTCTTTCCACTCCTCCATATTCGCTACAGGCCGGATTTCGTTTAATCTCCTGGATCATTTTGATGTCGTGAAATCATTTACCGTCATCATTTTATTTATTCTGCTGTGACTCCATGGTTAGTGATGTTGTCTGCACGATTACTATCTTGTTGTGTTCAGAGTGAATCAGCTGTAATCTGCTCTCCTCTGTGTGTTTTGTCCATTAGGGCGTTTGTAGATCCCGAGAAAGTCCTTAAAAAAGTCTTTGACGACCAGACTCGCTGCTATTAAATCTCTTGGACACAGTTAGTCTGAGTGTTTGAGGCTGTAAAATCTGTTTTATCACCCTTTAGTTGCTCTTGTCTCATGAAAGAAAACTCTTTTCTATGTTAGAAAAGGTTCCAACCTCTTTGGTGGGGGATTTAAAAATCCCTTGAGCTGCTGTTGTAACATCTTGTACATAGAGTCGTTTAATTTCCGTTGAAACAGACTTTGGAGGACGGACATTTAGACGGTTATCTTGTGTTCACGTTGTGATATCTGCTGATGTTTGTTCCTGCAGCTGTGCGAGTGAGATGTTTAGCCCAGAAAATGCTAAAAAATGTTGATCAGTGTTTGTGAAACATGGACATGATGATGGTGTCCTCAAATGTCTTGTTTTGGTCTTATTAAAATTGGTAAGTTTTAATGCTTTCTTTGTTATTTGGAGCAAAAAAACTGACTATATAATTCTCTCTAACATTACAACATTCAAGAATTTCTTAAAGGTGATTTTAGTTTGACTTAAAATTACGGCTCAATAAAACATACAGTGTTTCTTACTGTGAAGCAGGTTCTACACCTCATTTTGAATTGCACAGGGCTGCAGCTGTGTTAGTTTTTCAGTGAGTTGATTAGTCGTTTGGTTCATAAAATGTACAAAATTTTGATTTCAGACTTGTTTCCCAAAGTCTTGTTTTGTCCACAAACCAATATTACATAAATGCATCAGTGTGAATGGTTCATTAACACCCAACAGGTAAAATATTCTATTGGACTATATGCATTAATGCAAAAAAAAAAAAGTGGTATGAAGCCAATCTTTCTTTTGTTCTCTGAAGTAAATGCAACCACCAATTGTCTAACAGAAAAGAGAAAAAGGGCGACGTCTATTTCTTCTTCATTTGCAACATCACATCACGCAGATTCTTTAATCCAGTTCAAATATTCTTACCTTTTGTTTATGAAGAGAGCAAATGTGACATATTCACATCTTGAGCATCATTTTATAGAACTTAGTTGTCCACAAATGTAGATGCAAAATTAGTGTCTCTTCGTCTTCTTCTTCAGGCTGTACAATCAGAACTGCCCTCAACAGTTCACAATTCCCCGTCGTATTTTGATCATAATTACAGCTCCTTTGTGTTTCTTTGTCTCTTCTTGTCATTTTTCTTGTTTTACGGCTAGCAACATCTGTGATTGTGGATTTTCCTTTGTCTCGTTTTTTTGTTCTTCTCAGTCCGACCGCATTTAAATCTGTACATTTGTATATTTGCTGTAATCTTTTAAGTATCTTGTAAGTACCACGATGCAGTGACGCCACAGAATCAGTGTGACAGCTCCCCCTGCTGGTGCTGTGAGCTGTAATTGACCCACTAACATCAACTCACTCATGTATTTTCTCGTGTACACAAGTGTATTTTCTGTTCAGTTTTTTTTTTTTTTGTATCAAAATTAAATCGGTTATTGTATTCATTCAAGTGTAAAAACAACAAAACAAAACAGAGGAAATTTGTTTAAAACTTTTTCACCCGATTTTTTTTATTTATTTTTGTATTATTTTTCTTTTTTATCTTTAAAAACACATAGGTGGAATGCGTTTGTTTACTCTCAGTGTGAGATGTTGTGTTTTGTGGAGGCGTTATTTGTTGGACCACGGAGAGAAAAACACACAGCGACGAAAACAGGAGAAAATGTGATGGAAATAGTTTGAGTCACTTTGCTGCTTTTAAATTGCTATGTGATTGGACGGAGAAGATCAGCCTCTTATTATCAGGAACAGACCACGGTGTGTGTGTGTGTGTATGTGTGTGTATGTCCTGATCTGAGGACACAAACACACACTCTCTGTCTTTTCAAAGACTCCATACCTCAGAGAGACAACAATGTCTTTGTTCATGAAACAGCTCATCAGCAGTTTCACTTCAGTGGGCAGGAGATTCATTAACGTCAACTCTCTGACATGTGTTACATTAAGACCTGGGTCTGAAATTTAAAAAAAGAAAATCTGAAGAGTCTATTGACTGTTTTACTTCTGACTGAAATCAAAAACAAACACAGCTGATGTCAAAGATATGAAGCTTCATCAATTTTAAGACTTTAGTTTTTTAAATATTTTGCTGGTCTGTATCTTATATAACAATATAATTGTAGGAATTTCCTTTCACAATTTGTGTACAAGAAAGAGCCAAATATATAAAAAAAAAAAAAAACAGTGAAATTGTGTCACTTACAGATTCTTGTAAACCACTCACTCTCCCACACCAAAGTCCATAGAGAAAATCAGTGATTTTACATCACAGCACACAGGAGTGGTTGATCCACTTCTGCCTCCATCAGTAAGTTCAAATGTGTTATTTTGTTACTTCGGTGTTCAGATTTACCTCAGTGACACAAAGTGACCAGCAGCAGCAGTAGACCAGCAGCTCCTGTGAGCTGTGACGTAAAATCACTGATTTTCTCTATGGACTTTGGTGTGAGAGAGTGAGTGGTTTGCCAACTTCAGTTTCCTGTTGGAAGAGTCTGCCTAAGAGATAAAGATGTGAACATATTCTTAAGCTATGGTAGACTTGAACTGACATAGCTTTTATAGAGTGAGTCTTTTGTTTAAGTGGCTCAAATCAGCTTTTCTCGGTGTCTCTGCTGGCAGCCATGTTTTCACTCCTGCAGGGTCACAGTGTATGTCACTATTCTTTTACACAAAATAAATATTGTTAGCTGTAAATGATGAATACAAATTTGAATATCTTCCTGTTTACGGACGCTATTTTGGGCTTTCTTGAGTTTAAACATCAAATATCAGCAGTTAGATGTGGTGCGGTGGCTGTAGTCGTCATCTTTTCATTTCTGTCATTCATGTTCCCTCCTCTTTCTCTCTCTCTCTCTCTCTCTCTCTCTCTCTCCCCCTTCCCTCTGGACAGACTACGGATCAGGAGGATTACAAGGGTTTTGTGTTTCGTTGCCGAGAAAGATGAGGAGGAAGAGGAGAGATAAAGAGGGCAGTTGAAAAGAGAGGGTGGGATGAAGAGGGGGAGAGGAGGAGGTTAGAGGGGGAAACAGGTTTGAAGAGAGAAAGGAGGAATAAAAGAGACAAAAAAGGAGGAGGAGACGGATGGTTGTTCCTGGTTCAGCTCTGTGAAGTTTTTCCTACTACTTTTATCTTCTTCACTCTTTCTTTCACCCGTGACATTTGTACCCATAATGCCCTTGGCTCAGTCGGTTTGCACACACACAGGTTTGTGCAGTTATTCTTCTCAGGACTCTACATCGGCTTTTGTTCATTTGGACAGACTAAACAAAGCCTTAACCATAAATAGTTAATATCTAACCCTAACCTTAACCTAACCACAATTTGAATCTTAGTCCTAAACTTAACCAGTTCTTTAGTAATGAGGTTTTGCCTAATTAGGACCAGGTTTTGGTCTCCCTGAGGACGACTGGTCCTAATAAGGTAACAAATCCAAGAACACGCATACACTCTCCTTCAATGGGGCAATACACTTGACATCAATCGGAAACACACTAGATGTCACTGAGAAACCCATTCTACTTCAGTGGGGGATCTCGCTGTACTTCAGTGGGACATCCACTGTACCTCAATGGGAACCCATTTTACTTCCACAACCATAATTAAATTCTTAGTCCTAACTTTAACCAGTTCCTCACAAATATATAAATACAGGTACACATGGACACACAGACTAAAGAAATTAGATTCTGCCTCATTAGGACCAGGATTTAGTCTCCATGAGGACAACTGGTCCTGACAAGGCCAGTGTTTATGACTGAAAAGGTCCTAGAGAGGTAACAAATACAAGAACACACAGACACAATGAGAGGACCTGGTTATGGCAGTCGTGTGTATTCAGACTCCCAGATTGGAAATACAAGAGCAGACACACCCCTTCACTGTGAGAGGCAACACACACACACACACACACACACACACACACACACACACGTTTGCGCTTCTATCACAGTGAGGACCCTCATAGACATAATACATTCCCTAACCCCTTACCCTAACCTTAACCATCACAACTAGATCCCTAACCCTAATCAAAATCCAATTCTAACCCTAAAACCAAGTCTTAACCCTGAAAAAGCCCTTTTAAGGGGTGGAAAAAGTGAGGACCAGCCAAAATGTCCTCACTTTGTAGGAATTATACGAATTTTGGTCCTCACTCTGTAGCAAGTACAAGAACACACACACACAAGCATTCCCTTTTCTCTCCACAGCGAGTTATTCTTTCTTTGACATAAAAACAATGAATCAACAGGAAACATGACATGAGGAAGAACTGCTGTTTGACAGACTGATTAACTGTTGGTGACAAGGGCATTAAATAAAATCAAATTTTCAAAAGTCTGCTGATTAAAGTCGTGATTAGTTTTTTTTTAAACAAGAAACTGGCCTGCAAGGGAAAAAAACAACCTGCTTAAATTGAGGTTTTAAAGTGATAATGACTTCAGGAAGTAGGTCTGTGATGGATGGTTTATTAATCCTTAAGGAAATTAAATTTACAGTGTGTAGAATTTAGAGAGGAACCATCAGTGAGACATTATGTATACTATTAAAACATTTTCAATCCAATCCAACTTTATTTGTAAAGCTCTTTAAAACAACCACAAAGGACCAAAGTGCTGTACAGACGAATTAAAAGACGCTGAATAAATTAAAGGACATAAAAGGTCACAAGGCAATGAAATACAAAATAAAATAAACAATAAAACATTCATTTATTTACAAATAGTTGACAGATTCTTCTAGTTTTCTAGAAATCTATGTGGAAGTGACAATATAATGAATAGCCACCAGGGGGCAACTCTGCTGGTTGAATGAAAATCTCTGCGAAAGTGAGCTCTGGCTTATAATGTCACACATTTTGTGAAAATGTAAGTTTTTGTAATGTTCAAATGTAGAGAAAATAAATGACGAACAGTGATGAGAACATGCTTCTAATTCATTACATGTGGTGTTCCACAGGGTTCAATACTAGGTCCATTCCTTTTTATCCATTATGCAGGTGAAGTTATACAGACTTACAGTGTTGTCACTTGTTTGCTTCAGTAGTCGTGGATATTTAATTAATTTTCCCATTTAAAGGGAAAATAGACAAAGATATGAAGAGAATAGAAAAGAACGAGTTACAGAAGTCTACAGATATAAAAACACACAATAAAAATATAGAACCTGGAATCTGTCACTTCTTCTTCTTCTCTGTCCATTCCTGCCTCTTCGTCTTCTTGGACATTTATTTTGTTTTTAATTTAATTCGACTAGATTAAATCGGCGTAGATTCGAGGGAGTTGTCGTCCGTCAGTGAGTCCGTCTGTGTTTTCGATCATCAGCAGATGAGAGTGATGATTCCTGCAGAGAAACTTTGAAAAAAGTCAAAGATTGAATTTCAATCACAGCTGCTCACAATGATTAGTTTAATTAAGGAATAGTCATAGAAATGCAAATGTGCTTTTCTTTCCGTTTATTTTCTCATTTCCCCTCAAAATATTCATGCGTGAAGTCAGTCACAGACTGTAAAGTATTTGCTTTCACATTTACATCTTATGACTGTGTCCTACACTATAATTTAAACGACCATGACCATAATTGAAGAGCAGTTTACTCTTACGCCAGAGTTCTTCCATATGTTACTGTGACTGACTGTAACCGTAATTGTGTTAGTAAATTACTGTGATTTCACAGTAGTTTTGTGTTGTGCTTAAGCCTCCGACCACTAGTTGGCAACAGGGTTTTTTTTATTCCTTTCATTCCTCGCACTAAACAAAGAAAATGTAAACTGTTAATGTAAATAATAGATTTTGTTTCTATTATTTTTCTTAAATTAGACAATTTTGGGGCGATGGATGGATGGATAATTAGCATAGATGGATGGATGCTAGTTAGTTAGCTAGCTAGCTTAGAAAGATATTAGGATATTTGCTATTTAGCTAACTTAAATAGATAGATGGGAGGGTTCAAATCAGGAAAAACTTTAAAAGCCAACATAGGGGAATAAAATTTAAAATTTTAAATGAAATAAATAAACCTGGTAAAAAATCACAAATAACATGAATAACAACATGATTTTAAATTTTTTTTATTTGTAATGTTGGTCGGTTGTTTTTTTTCCCCACTTTGGTTTTAAGAAACATGAGACTTTCAGACATAAATAACAGAATCCTCTGTTATTTATGTCTGAAACAGTAACACTGTTTACAGACGTGACAGAACTGTTTGTATCAATACTTTTGATCAGGAATCTAATCTAGAATCTAATCAATACTCATTTCTGGACGTCGACAGATATGGGGTTTTCTAAAGTCGGTGACAATTTTAAGAAATTTAAACAGACTATTATTTAGTATTTAGCCAAATATATGGTATATTCCCCCTCCATCTGGTAAAATATACTAGTTTAATGATAACAAAAACTCTAGTAGTTATGTTTATGTATACTATTATACCAGTTATGTTTATTTTTCCACTGCAGTGACATTATATATGATATTGTCAATAAAGAGATTTGTATGAACTAAATATTAAATGAAACTAAAGGTTTAGCAACATTTATCAAGTTTCTGAGAATGAAAATGCATAATTTGTCATAACTGATATCAGTCATAACTGAATATCAGTGTACATATAAGTACTGATAACTATTTGAGGATCAATGAAAACCATAAAAAGAATAAAATCCTCTGAGAAGGCGAATAATGTTTGACATGAGGCTGTAGCTGTTTGAATTCCGAGCCATGTGACACCGCCGCCATCACCACCACAGCTTCTCTCCTTTATTTCTCCTTTATCTTCTCCATCTGACGTGTCCATCACTTTCTTATCCTGCATTCCCATCTGCACGACTCGCTCTGCTGCCAACCACGGTGAGAAACTCAGAGGAGGAGGAGGAATGAAGGAGGACGACGAATGAGATTCAGAGAGCGAGTGGGAAAGATGGTGGGAGATAAGGGGAAAAAAAGGGTTAGATGGAACGAAAGGGGCAAGGAAGGACAGGCGAGAGACGAGCTGAAATTAAAGCCAGAGCGAGTGAAAGTTGGACAGGAGGTGAAAAATGGCAGAAAAAGGAGAGATGAGGTGACGGAGGAGAAGTAAATGAAATGAGAAAAGTGATGAGGCGATGACACTGTGCTGTACTTTTATTAAAAAATCTCACATGCTCCTCTGCTGATGCCATGATTAGACATTTATTGATTTTATTCAGGCACAAATTATTTTTTTGTAGGAAAGTGCTTTATGTCAATCAAAGTGAAAAAGGGTTCAATTAACTGCTCACCTGTATTTCAACCCTCTGAATAAAAAAAATAAAGCCATATATATAAGCCATATAAATAGTCTGTCTACGATATCTTAAGAATATATTTACAACTAAAGTTTGTAAACCCCTCACTCTCCTGCACCAAAGTCCATAGAGAAAATCAGTGATTTTACATCACAGCACACAGGAGTTGTTGATCCTCTGCTGCCTCCATCAGTAAGTTCAAATGTCTTGTTTTATCACTTCAGGGTTTGAAATCCACCATTCATTTACGTAAATGATAACTGACCACACGAGGCAGCAGCAGCAGACGAGTAGCTCCACGTGTCCCTGCAAACTAAAATCACTGATTTTCTCTATGGACTTTGGTGTGGGAGAGTGACTGGTTTATACACTTCAGTTTCCTGTTGAAAAAGGTTCAAATATTGCAAAGAATATGTCATGGGGATGTCACAGGCTTTATTAGATGTAGATTTTATCAAGTAGGGCTTTAGTTAAGAGGCTAAAAATAGTTATATTTTTCAGTTTTTCCCCCGTTCTCAGTGGGGGGAGGGGGTGACCTTTTCCTGTAACTGCTTCTACTTCCATAATTGGATTTGGTGTGTGTGTGTTCTCTGCTGTTCCACCTTCTCCAAGATGATAGATCAGATAAATCCCTGAGAAAATGACCAATCCTCCCTCTAAGAGTCAGTCACGACACACACACACACACACACGGTGTCACTTACAGTCATTTTTTTGTGTGTCGAATTTCCTGTTTTCTCTGAACGTATTCAGGACAAACCTTCAGGGAATCATTAGAATTTCAGTCTCTAAAGGTCGAGAAAATGTGAATTTAGAAACATTATCACTCTGTAGGACACGACACGGAAAAGTTTCCTAACCTCCACTTTCCGACACAGTTATGGAAATCTCTTCTTAGCCTTTTGTGGTACAAATCTTTTATAACTCTCATTTGCTCCCCATATCGTTGTCATCAGCGTCTCCCTCTCCATTGAAAACACCGCAGTGTCCCCCTCTCCTCAGGTTGAGTTTGGGTGTCGTCCTTGACGGTACATTATCATTCCACTCTCACATCAGTAACCTCACCTGGTCCGCTTACTTCCATTTGCGTAACATAAACAGCCTCCGGCCTTCCTTCACCCTCCATACCGCTGCCATCCTTGTCCATAGCCTCGTCACCTCCCAGATCGACTACTCTAACTCCCTTCTCTTTGGTCTTCCAAACAAATTGCTACGCAAAATTCAACTGGTTCAGAACGCTGCTGCCTGAAAAATCGCCCCCCCCCCCCGTTCATCATATGACCCCTGATCAGCACCGGCTCTATTGGCTCCAAGTCTGCTTCCACAGTGAATTCAAAATCCTTCTGCACACGTTCCTCCATATCCGTCCCATCCGCCCACCTCACCACCATGGGGAGCAGGGCATTCGTTTGTTTTTTTTTGTTTTTTTTACAATAATCCTGGATCTGCAACAGAAAAGACACATCGTAATCCACATCATCCTGTTTCCACACGTCACTGGAGGAAAAAAGTTAGTTTTCTTCTCATTTACACACTAACCTGGAAAGAAACAACAGCGAAAACTGGAAGTTGTCATGTGCGACTTAAACCTTGGCGTTAAGCTATGTTAAATCTGAGTGCTTTCATTCTTCGTCTCCACCCTCAGCTCAAACAAACAAACAATTGTTTTTTTTTTAAAGAATCTCTTTCACACTTCAGTGAAGCGACGTGTCCTCCAGCTTCCGTCTTATCAGCTGCTGTTTTCGCTTCTGCTGCCTCGCCCCGTCTCTGCTGAGTCGAAACGCACAGTTCGTTCACACGAACAAGGAAAAAAAAAAAAAAGACGACGACGACGTGCCTACCAGTGAGACGGCACATGTGCCACTACAGTTTCCACAAATACACTTACAACACTTACAATACGTACAAACTAGAGCGCACAAACAGTCGTCACTGCAAAAGCAGTCCTCGTAGATATGAGTCAGAATGTTCTTGTTTTAAGAGGAAAAATGGTGTAAGCAATTTTTGCTCTACCAGAATTATTAAAACTAGCTTGTAATAGTATAGTACTAATAGTACAATATTATAGTAATATACTATAGTAAATATAACCATGTCAAGACTGTTATGTATCTAAAACTAGAAAAGATTGAACAAAAACTAGACAAAACCGGTCAAAATTCAAGTAAGTTGTATGTTTAAAAAAAGTAATTAGGCCGTAACCCATAGATTAAAACTCAGTTTTGTCAAAAAATAAACAAAAAATTTGTACAATTGTCTTAAATTAGGCACAGGATGCTTCTTATTTTCACATTAAGACTGTAAATATGCCATGTTTCTGGGAAATCGTTCTTATTTTTTTTTTGCCTAAAAAGAAAAATATTATCTTGGCAAGCAAGTTTTGCACCAGGAAAATAGTCTAGACTGTAGTTTTAAGCCAGCAACAAGCATTTAATGTGAAATAAATATGACTAATGTAAACCTGTAAATTAAAGTTAGATATTTATGACTTTTTTTGTCAGAACTTAAGACAAAGATTGAAATCGTCCTTCACACATGTATAAAAAGCTCTTGAAATACAGTAAATGTTAATAGTTAAGCGTGCAGATACTTGGACTCTTCAGAATGAATTAAGAATGCCTTAAAAGTGTGAAGTCGTAGTCATCGTCTTCTGCTCACTGAAGTTTAAACTCTGACACTTTCATTTGTTTAATTAGCTCATTTTTTGTCCAGAACTTCCAGGGTAGAAGAAGATTGGCTCGCAGTGTCGTTGCTATGGCAACTTTAAGTGATTAACTCCACTTTACAGGATTTAAAACTCGTTATTGAAGGAATAACTTCATTGTACTGGTGTTTGTGTGTTTCTGAACAGTAAATAGTTTGCATTTAAGTGTTTTTCTGCGGCGGCGACAGTTTCTTTGTCCCCTCAGTCCAACATTAAAAATAAACATCACAATTAGATGTTTATATATTTATTTTTGGATTTAATTGACACGCGAGATAAATGTGAACTTGGATCTAAAAAAAACAGTAACACAGAGAATGACCTTCTCTGTTAGTTTACTATTTGTAAACAAACAGAAAAATGTGATTGGATTGGAAAACACTTCTTAACTTCTTTATTTACATTTTAGTTTAGCACCACCTAATGGCAGCACATTTTAAAGTGTATGAGAACTGATAATGTTAACATGAAAGTCTGCAACCAATATTATATTATTTCACTTACATTTTCATCTGTTTTTATTAACGGGGTTCCCATGCTTCCTTGAAATTCTTGAAAGCTGATGAATTTGACAAAAAAAAAAAAAATTCAAGACCCTTGAAAGTTTTTTTTAAAAATTGCCCTTAACAGACATGGTTTCGTTCAAAGTTGTGCAAGAACCTTTAGTTGATGTTTAGGTAAATGTCTCCCTTGTTTGTTACGACGCCACCTACTGTTTAATGTCCTAAATTGCTTGATGTACAGTACGTATGTAGACGAGGCCTCGGCAGAACAAACGTCGGGTAATTATGTACGGTGTTGTGGACACTGTCCACTGTCTCTCTGCCGAACATGAGGTTCCATGCAGAACAATGAGCGAGTAACGTTAAGCAAGAGAGAGCAAATGACATGATTCCTGGGAAATGAAAATTCCAAGGTAATCCAAGCTAATTCGAAACTACAAAGACTGACTTGACCGACATCCCCAGGACAATCACTGTCCAGATGCAGAGCGTCCTGCAAATCAGTAAAAGTGGACACATGGGTGAAGAGGCTCTTACACGTTTCCCTCCCCATCTTAAGCTGTGTCAGCGGGTTCAGTCCTTGAATTTAAGGGAAGGGAATTGGTCCTGGAAAGTTGTGGGAACCGTGTGTTAAAAGGTCTAGTGGTGTTTGAAGAATCTTTAATGCTATTTAAAACCTTTAAGAACAATTTTAAAACCCTCGTAGACTAAAAACTCAGCTTCACTTGACTTTTAAAACCTACGAGTCATTTGTTTCTTGCAATGAGAGAATAGACGTGGAGTTTGGTCACGTTTTCTTTCTTCTTTTTTTATTAAGTTTGTTGTTTCTTCTTAAAAAAAAAAAAAAAATGTTTTTAAACCGAGTACAAAAACCTGCAGCTGTTTTGGAAAAAAGTTAAACCAGATAAAATTCTCCAGACTTTCTGGCACGAACATTCCGGGAATGATGGGCTCACACACACACACACACACACACACACGTTTGCGCTTCTATCAGAGTGAGGACTCTCATAGACATAATGAATTCCCTAGCCCCTTACCCTAACAGTCCAATTCTAACCCTAACCCTAAAACCAAGTCTTAACCATGAAATAGCCCTTTTAAGGGGTAAAAAAAAAGTGAGGACCAGCCAAAATGTCCTCACTCTGTAGGTGTTTATTCAATTTTTGGTCCTCACTGTGCAGCAAGTACAAGAACACACACACACACAACCACCAAGGCTTTGATATCTACATAAGGACAGGTGTGTCTGTTGTTTGTTACAGCTATTGGGGTCAGTGGGAGTTGGCTACAGGAAGTGGAAAATGAAAACACGCTCACTCACACACACACACACACACACAGCATACTATATAACCCTCTTTTAAAGCCGAGGAAACTGACAGGATTAGCAGGTCACACAAACACCTGTACTGAGGCATGTACACACACACACACACAAACACCCAGGTCATGATACAGTATAAACCCGTATTATTATTAATATGCACAGTGACTCTAGAATCTAGTACAAGCTAAACACTATTGTGACTCACACACACACACCAGAGTGATATTACCTTCTGTGTGTGTGTACCTGGTATTGCTTATGTTGTGGGGACCTAAATCTGGGGACTTGTCTTCCTTATGGGGACAGAAAGCAAGTCTCCGTAATGTAAATGACTACATTTTAAGGTGAAGTCATGTTTTTAAGGTCAGGCTGAGGTGAAGGTCGGGGTCAGGGTCAGGGTTAGGGCAATAGTAATTATGGTTAAGCTTAGAGTAAGTCTCCAGGAAATGAATGGAAGTCAGTGGATGTCCTCTGAAGTGATGGAAACCAGCCTGTGTGTTGATCAGTTACTCCTGTGTGTAAAGCAGCAACAGCAGTTATTGTGGAATCAGGCAGCTGCAGGAGAGTGATAGAGAGACCTTTGGTTTACATCTGTCTCTCTCTCTCAGCCCTGAGGATATTTGTGTGTGTGTGTGTGTGTGTGGTCATTAAAAAAAAACACACTCTGGCCTCTTTATTTCACATTTTTCTGACAAATTTCAGACAAAACAATGTGAATTAATGGGGGAAAAAAAATAAATAATTCAATTTTTTTAAATTAAAAATGCCATGTTATTTTCATCCAGATGAATCTGTTGCTTCACTTGCTTTAACTTAGTTTCAATCTCATCTCAATAATCTTTGAATATTTGGCCCTGATTAAATTCTATAATTGACTTGATTGATGTTGTGTTTGAATATACAGTCGCACACACAAACACACACACTCTCATAGTTTGCAGATTTTCCGGTGTTTGTGAGGGAAAAGCATGAGACCAGTGAAGGGGAAGAAGCAGCAGAGTCATTCTGAAGAGTCTGTGAGGTTTTTCAACATAAATACAAGATAATGTTTCTCAATAAACCTCAATAACTTACATTTTTGGTTCAAAAAAGACCATTCTATGGGACCTTAAGTCTCCAAACAACCAACACACTTCATATATTACACTGTATGTCGACGATATTGCTTTATATTTCACAATTGACCAAAACAAATACATAAATATTTTATTATCCGAGTAATAAGGTAATGTTTTACCTTATAACAAATTAGCTAATATGATGTATAAAAGTAAATAAACAATTGGTAATTAATGCAAAACAAATGAATTAAAATAACAGTATGCCCCTCTATGTTTCTATATCATTTTTATATTTTATTAAACATCTATTTGAACATTAATATGATAAACAGCTATAAGCTCTGTTCAGTTACAGTAGAATTTAACAGTATTGATGAATGTGAGATAAATGAATTATTTCTTAGGTTATTGTTCTGGCTTTTATTCATTTTTCCTCCTGTCTAAATTCAGTGTTTTAGTTTCAGTGGGTGAATCATAAGCAGAAGTCAGAGCTGCTTTATTGAGAATATGAAGCTGAGGTGGACACAGAAACACCCCAGGGTTTTTTAATATAAAGCTTCTCCTTCATTTCTCCTCTGCAGCAGATAACAGCGGAAGCGTCATATCATTACTGCACTCACTTATCCATACATTATCTTCTCGAACACCGACATCCCATAATCCCATATCATTTTTCCGCCTTCATCCTGTTGAGGATCCTCCTCTGTTGAGCTTCATCACAATCTCACCATCATGGTTTTGGGAAAAAAAATGAGAAGCTCTGAGTGTATTTTTATTTTCAATATTTAATTTTTACAAATGACACATACACATATTTCATTTCCCTCAGTTTGTCATTTAAAACAGTCATTACCAGACACACACAGATGGTTTGTGGGAGATATTCTTTGGGTTGGCAAAATAAATGTGCAGAATTATAATTTTCCAGCCTTTAACGGAAGATTTTTTAAAATAACATTTTGATTTATTAATCTCTTAAAAATAGTAGGTTTTACAGAAACGGCAGTGAAATACTTTTTAAAAAACTTTTCAAAACGTTGGTTTAAATGAAATTCTCATTAAACTTGATAAAATTTTTCATTGTCCCCAGAAGATGAGCCCTGAAGAGTTACAGTTGGTTCATCTCATCTGATTTTGTCACTACACAGTTGATGTTTGTCAACAGCTGACAACTAAGGGAAAGCTGACTTTGTGCTTGGAAATTTCTAATTTGACCTAAGCTGGTTGAAAGGCCTTTAAGTTTCATAAAATAATTGACACACATTATAATTTTGAGTCCATTAAAGGGCAAAATAAAGTAAAATTAAAAAAATAAAATGAACCACTCATTCTTCCACACCAAAGTCTATAGAGAAAATCAGTGATTTTAGCTCACAGGGACACAGGAGCTGCTGGTCTGTTGCTGCCTCGTGTGGTCACTTTGTGTCACTGAGGTAAATCTGAACAAAGGATTTCAAATGCAGAATTTGTTAAATAAGACATTTGAACTTCCTGATGGAGGCAGCAGTGGCTCAACAACTCCTGTGTGCTGTGATGTAAAATCACTGATTTTCTCTATGGACTTTGGTGTGGGAGAGTGAGTCGTTTACAAACGTCAGTTTCCTGTTGGAAAAGTCTGTCTGACCATGAGATGAAGACGTGAACACATTCTTAAGACGCTGTAGACTAAAACTTTTTTTTTGCTGAGTCTCCTGTCGTGTCCTTGAATGCACCACTCGGATCTCAAACATCATCTTTTTATTTCAATTTCTTTCTCTTTGCTCATAAACACCATCATGTTGATATATAGTGTGTTTCTACCACACACACACACACTGAATCAGACGTGTTTCTGTAGCCTTGACATGTTACATGTACAGATTGCAGTTTGTTTTTTTTTATACAGCAGCAGCTCAGAAACATGGACTAAATAAATCATTTTCTGACTCACTCAAAGAAAGCGGCTCAGCCTTCAGTTTGAACCTCGTCCAGAGACACACACAGAGAACATGCTCTGTGTGTGTGTGTGTGTGTGTGTGTGATAGTCTATCGTGACTCATTTATTCAGGCCTGAGCCTCTGTGACTCCTGAAAGCCTCATCTCTGCTGAAGTTGCAGCTGCAGTCACAAACATCTACACAAACATCCGCAGAGTTTCTTTCTCTGCTACAATATTTGTTGTCATAGTTACTTGCCTGGGGCAGCCAGTGGGCGGAGACATCATGTTTTCCAGCTCTGGTTCCGTATATTTGTACGTACTCTACTGCAGATCTCTCTGATTACCTTCTGTCTTTGTCGTATGTTAAGCTGTAGTTGTTTCACACGTCTGTACATTTGTGCGTACGTTAGTCCACAGGTCGTTCGTACGTTCTTTTTTATTTGTTTGTCCTTTTCATCCGTCTCTGCGTCCATCTGCAGTATTTCTTTATCTGTCCAGACATTTGAATGTATAAAATTGTCTGTACCTTCATGTTCTCACACTCTTGTCGGTACATTTGTTTGTACTTACTGTATGTACATCCGTTCCTTTGTCCATGTAATAAGTCTGTTCTACATCCATTCATGCAGCCATGCAAGTAAATTCTGTTATTCTATTAATTCTGGAGAGAGTCTGTATATTTTCTACTGTACATCGACAGTTCTTCTGTTCGCACGTTGTCATTGGCGCAATATTATCTGCTTCAACTTCTATGCTAGTGTCCTTTACAGTTATTATTTTTTAGTTTAATTTTCACTATGTCGAAAATACATGATATACGATATATAGTGTGTGAAAGACAGTACATACACGAGTATGTAAAATATCGATCTGCCGATCTGAAAAACAATCCAGTATTTTGCATCCCTATTACATCTGTGTGTTTGTTTTTGCAAACATCAAACTGTTCATCGGCATGTCTACCCGTCCATTTGTCCATCTGTCCATCATTTGCGTACATCCATTCATTTGTCCGAGCTGTATATTCATTCATTCATTCATTCATTCGTCAGTCACTTTCAAAGTGAAAAGTCTATTCATTCTTCTGTTCAGACTTGTGAACATGAACTTTCATAAACATCTGCACAGAATCATTTAAAATTTGTTATAAACGTTCACTTGGAATCACAGATTGACTGTTGGGGGTTAAAGGTCAAAGTGGATCCACAGAACTTTTTTTTTTTTTTGAAATTTAAGATAAAAAATGTTATGAGTCTGTAAAACAGCATCAGACTTTGGCATTTAAAAACAATCAGTGATTGTTGTTGTTTGTTGTTGATGTTGCAGTCGTGTGTCTGCACTACATCCTCTCTGCTTCAATGTCCTAATTAAAGCCAGAGTTTAACGAGGGACGTGGACTCCACCCAGAGTTTGAACGGACAGAAACAGCAGCTGTGGTCTTTTTGAATTCACGTCTGTTCAAAGAGTCAAAGTCAAATATGCACTGCAAAAAAAAAAAAAAAAGGTCAAACAAAAAGCCTTATTTTGTTTTTATTATTTTTGCCCAAACAAGATTTGCTCTAGAAATATTATCTCATTTTAACATTGTCCTAAGAAGATATTTTCAGATTTTAAGAGTAAGAATAACTTCACAGCTTCACTGTTAAAACTTTTCAGCTCTGTTTTTTTTTCAATTATTATTAATTTAAGAATTTTTATTGTTTTTCTAAATAAATGGTATAACTTTTTCTAAAACTTTTTTGTGGAGGCCCTGTTTCTTTTTTAATAAATGAGTAATTTTTCCGGGGAAAATGTTTTGGCTCTTTTTTTCTTAAGTCATGATTGAAATTATGAATCTAATGCTTGAGAATGCCACATTTTTTTTTAAAGGGCTGGATTAAAAACAAACTTCCTCGTTGTTTTAACATCAGCTGGAGAAGCTGAATGTCCAGGAGACAGCAGCCGTGGTTCATCACTTCATAAAAGTTTGGTCCCTTAATAAGTGGGAGACACATATACAATAATTCCTACACCGTTCACCTGATTTGGGTGTAAATACCCTCAAATTAATTCATCATTTTATTTCAAATCTATTGTGGTTGTGTATAGAGCCAAAAAGATTAGAATTGTTTCGATGTCCCAATATTAATGGACCTGACTATAGGTCCACACGGAAACGGATGTTGCTGAATCCGCATAGTTTTTTTTTTTTAATCTTATTGGTGTTTCCTCCACATGGTAACAGTGTTTTGGGAGACACGACACGGCATTCTTTAAAAAACGGGTCCCGTAGTGGGAACAAGTCAAAACTCCTTGCTTTATCTTTTGTTTTGTTTTGTTTGTTTCTTTGATTGTCTTTCTTTATTTCCCTTTCTTTTCCCTGGCTCAGTTCTTTCTGTCTCTGTTTCCGCGATTATGTCTGTAACGTGTAGATCTTCTCCATTTTTGTTGTAGCAATGTCACAGCGCCACTTACCTTTTGTTTATGCTTGGGTCCGTTTCTGTGCGGATGTGGCCTCAGTGTCTTAAGCAGAATGTGTAAAACGTATGTATAACATGTGCGTTTGTGTGTTACAGTCGAAGACAGACTTCTCTGTGTGTCTGTCTCTCTCTCTCTCTCTTTGGGGTCTGTAATGAGGCTTCTCACTCTAAATCCTTTAATCTGAGCAGGGATGGAGCTTGTGTCTCTGTCTGCAAAGAACAATCTCTCCTCCTCTCTCACTTTTCTCACCCACACACTTCCATGACTTCCATGACTTCAGAGGACATTGTGTTGACTTACGCTCCCTTCCTGGAGACTCACTCTAGCATCGAGACTTGATTTTTGTCCCCATAAGGAAGACGAGTCCAAATAATATGACTGTGTAAACACATGTAGGTCCCCACAACATAAGGAATACCAGGCACACACACACACACACACACACACACACACCGCATTGACTCTGATGCTGCCTTTCCTCTTTTAATATATGTCCATGTGTAAAGGTGAGCAGGAGCTGCCGTGTAGAGATTTTAAAGTTTGACAAAACTTTTAAAAACACAAGTGATGGGGGTTAAATTCCCCCCACACTCTCTCTCAGACACACACACACAGCTGACTGTGTCCGAGGCCTTGGCCGAGCTCCATGTGTACAGTCAGCGCTAATTATTTCTTGATTTGACTTTAGAGAGGCGAGCGCTTTTTAATAAAGTGCTTTTACATCCAGTTCTCGCTCGATTTCTCCCCCTCGCTCTCTGTGGAGAAGCGAGTGAGAGACACAAAGAGAGAGACAGAGAGAGAGAGAGGGGGTTTAATTTCCATTGTGTGAAGAGAGGCTGTAAATCTGCTGGATCCTGTCCAGACATAATGACTCGACAACAGGAGCTGCAGGAGCAGCACAAACCTCCTCTTCCTCCTCCTCATCGTCACTCTTCCTCACAACAGATCGAAACAGGACGCCAACAACTATGTCTCCCCAAAACTTATGTTTTATCCCTCACAACTTAACTGCTCACAGTTGTTGTTTTTCCTGTAATGAATGTGTTTTCTGAACCAAAATGTCATATACACATGTACTCTGTACATATATATTAACGTTGATAGTGTAAGTGAGGAAAAGAGCCTGATGATAATCATTTCCTGTTTATTAAAGTTTTTCCTTTATGCACAGAAATCCCTCGGTCATGAAGAGATCATGTCATAACTTCCCCGCTATAAAAACACAAAAAAGTGCACATGGAAACACATAGAAGCAGGTCACCATTGCTTTCACCGTTGCTTTAGCATCATTAGCAGCTCTTTCTACAAAGTCATTGTACAGCAGCAGTTAGCAGTATCACTTCCGATGCCACAGCAGAGACAAATTCATTGGAATCCCTGGGTAATTCCAGAAACTACAAATTCTGCTGTCGATACCTGCAACATGCGGGGAACACGATATTTGGGATTATTATTATTATGTCAAAGATTGAACCGAAAATCGAGAATACTGGTGTCTACTTAGATAAATTAAATAATATTTATGGTCAAAAACCTCATAGTCTCTTCAGATTAAGCCAGTTTGTTGCTGCTCTCCGCCAGCCTCTGAACAGGCACTCTGTTTCTGAGCTAAGGCCCGCCCCCCAGAACACCAAGTCGCTCGTGATTGGCCAGCTACCAGCTCACTGACTGCTCCGCGGTGCTTCTGCTTCTTCTTCTTCAGGTTGAATGTTCACGCCCATGACCGGGAGTAGCTGTTGGGGGAGGGTTCGTTGCACGGCAAATGTGCGAGTTACGTAACCAAACTGGACTTTTCAAAACCGCTTGCTCGAGCGCAGGTAAACAGGGAAGCCCTTCTTTCTCAGAAGTGGCTGAAGTGTTTATTGTGACACTTTAGTGATGTTTAGATACAGGAAGGACACGGGGACACTCCAAAAAAACATCAGAAATTGGATTTTCCAGTAAATGTCCTTTTTGCCTCTTGTTTATGTTTCTTCTTCAATAAAATGTGACACTGTGAATTTAAAACATTTAAAATATTTGCTTTGCAAGTCAATTTACGCCAAAAATTTAGTCTGGAGCCCTAACTTAGTTGTAAATTGTAGTGTCTTAGTAGTTAAACATCATGTAGCAGCTGTAGAACACACTTTGTCCTTTATATTGACAATGTGACAATGGTTTTTCCTGCCCCTACTGCTCTTGTGAGTGTTGCATTACATGCCTTGATAATTCCTAAAAATGTAAACAAACGAGTTCAGCTCTGGCCACGTTTTGATGTTTAAGATATTTTTAAAATGAAGCTGCCACTGGCTGATACTGTGCTAATTCCCTTAAGTGGCCACACAGGGAGTTCATGCCAACACCACGCTCTTAATGAATGTGTGATTAAATGGTTTTAGTAATTGCCTAACTTCCTGTACTGAAATTAAAAACATTAGACTCAAGTGTGACCAGGAAACCTGGAGCTGTTTGGAGACGAGGATTATAAACAACCAGGTAATCAGATTAATTATCTGCAGTTTGAAGCAGCAGCTTTTTTAAAAAAACAGCAGAGAAAATAAACAGATGAGATAAACAGAGCAGGGGAAGTTTAAATAAACTCTGCCACAGATCGCAGGTGTACTAACTGTTTTTAGCCACAAGTTTCATGACGACAACTAGAAGTGTAACTCACTTAAATGCTTCTTGATTTTTCCACTAGGGGGCACACAACTAAATTCTAAAAAATGACCTGGTCTCATAGTTTCAAGAAAATTCATAATCCACAAGGAACAACTCAAACGCTGCTACAAAGATACACCAAAAACGGAGGAGGAGACATTGAGCTTACATACTAGCTATGAACTTTTTTTTTAATAATAAGTTATTTGAATAAGTATACTTAACAATGTACACAGTGACAGAAACAGAGTCAGAATGGGGAAAGAAAATGAGTTGCCATAAAGCAAATAGACCAACAAACACAAGAAGAAGAAGACAATAATGATGAGCGACAGAGAGAGGCAGAACTATGACATCATCATCATTTTCCTAAAGTGACATGAAAACACTGGGGTGGTGCTTTTGTTTCAGTGCTCCCAAAACGGCTGTTTCTATATGGATAAAACATTGATACAATAAAAAAAAACCTTAGCTGATGTGTATGGACCCTTACATTTAATGTTCTAGCACGGCTCGGTTCGGCTACACTCGTACATTAGGAATAGTATCTGGTACCTGGTGCTTTTTTAGTACCTGCTCTGTTGAGGTTCCAAGCGAGCTGAGCCGAGACATTGACAGACTGCCGGTCCCTGATTGGTCAGACTGTGTGATCACTGGAAGAGTCATGAGCATGATGTCTGACAAAAGAATCAAACCAGCGACAGCACTGCTGTAAGGCGGAGATCCTGAGCCCAGTCACAACCCAGTTCAGCCGTTTTAGTTCAGTGACTGTGTCGGACGGAGTCTGTGCGCCGGTCATGCAGGAAGTGCTGAACGATTCTATGAACCAAATATTTATAATAAACTGATTCTAATGATTCGATACACCAAAAAGAACTAGTTCTGAGAACTGAGCCAGGGAAAAGAAAGGGAAATAAAGAAAGACAATCAAAGAAACAAAACACAAACAAAAAGTTTGTGTTTTGGTGTCATGTATAAAACAACATCACGGCAGTTTCACCTCGCTGTACTATGACAACCCCGCCCAGTAATGGAAAACCTGAGTTTACCAAAGTAGAATCGAGTCGAGTAGAGCCGAGTAGTGCTAGAACTGTATCATGAAAAAGTGCCTCCAGCTATAATGCTGTAAATGTTTGGTCTTTCAAGTCTGAGAAGGTTCTCAGTCGTCCAGGTCATAGTCATCTTCAGTCATCTTCTGGAAGGTGGACTTTCTTCAGTTAAGTTTGAAGGCGTTTGACATCCAAGAGGCTTCTTCACTTCTGTTGTGTCTTATTTCTAATTAAAATGAGTTTTGGAGTCAGTGTTGAATCGTTTGACTTTGTCGAAACACCTGCTGGAGTTTGTTCACTATACATTGTTGAAGTCTGGAGAAACATTATGATGCTCTGACAGTTATTCTCATGAGAGCGTAACGGAGGTGAAGTGACACCGTCTTCACTGTTGCATAAAAGAAGACCATAATTGCCTGAGCGGAGACTCTGACGGGTCAAAGCTGTGTGTGTGTGTGTGTGTGTGTGTGTGTTGTTGCTGGTAAATGCTGTGTGACAGAGATAATTAATGCAGAGGACGTGAAGAAATGCAGAGAAAACATACAAAGCACAAGGACACACTGGTCTCTTCACTGTGTATCATTCTCAGGTTAATGGAAGTTACTGGCAAAGAAAGTGGTTTTAATCGCTCACTCTGCCGCCGAGGACATGGCCACTAAATTACATTTGCATAACACAGATTTAGTCTGTTTACTGCCGTGTATCTTTCTTCTCTCTTTGTCTCTTTACTTTTGTTTAGCACAAAACTTTGGTGAAATGATATTTATTTTGTAGATTGATTTCCAGGCTCTTGTCCTGTCGAAGGATTTCACATCATCTCTTTGTGCTGAGAAAATAAACTTGTTCCATCTGCAAACTCACTTCAGATGTCTAATCCATTACAGAGAGCATTTCCTGGCTTTTCATGTTTTGACAAAGTTGTCAGAACTTGCCAAACATGGGTTTTTGTGGTTGTGAGCATGAAGATGTTTTCAGAACTCAATGCACAGGGTTTTTCATCAGCTGCCAATAAGTGTCCCGTCACTGAAAGAGCAAACAGAAAGAAAATTTAGGTGAAAATGTTGTGTGTGTTGTACATTTCCTGCTTATTTATGGGAGCTTTTCCACATAATTTCTTAAAGATAATGTTTTGCTTACATTTGGCCAACACAGTTTTACTCATAATGTTAGAAATGGAAGAAAGAGACAAAGGTAATCCAGTGGAAATCTACCAACCTACCCAACCATGTACATACAGGATATACGTACCTATCTCCCCGTTTCCCACTGACACTCATACCAATCGATCATTTTATGTACCTACTGACAACCTAACCTGTCTATCTGTCAGCCTAACTACTGAAACACCCGTCTTTCAGTCTACTTACCAACAAGTTTACCTACTGATCTGTCTACCTACCTATGTATGGTACTACTACCTACCAACTGAACTACCTACTGTTGTGGCAACTCTTAATAAGACCATGGTGAGTGTAGAAATAAGGACATAAGAGCAGCAACTGTCTTTGTGAGTTTTATTCTTCTTCACGAGGAACAGACAGCCCAGAGCATCCAGGCAGTCTGTGCAGTAGTTCAGGGGAAAGGAATCAATGTTTGGGTTTTTATCACATGAAACAGCCCCCCACACACACACACACACAACACTGTGGGGAGCAGTTGATTGGTTGGACAAGAGTCTAGGAATCTGCTGATACCAGACACAGAAGGACAATTGAACCCTGAGAGGAAAAGTCAAGGCACATATTGGTACGTTGGGATGTTGGAATGTTACAAGGCTTATATGGAGACATTAGCTCATACATACCAGTTTATACTGCAATTTTCCCATTACACTACCTACCTTCTTATCTACCTATAGCTACTTACCTATCTCTTTGTAATTTTTCTTACAAACTACTTACTGTATATACCTATCCACCTATTAAACTACCAACCGACTCACCTACTGACTGACTGAACTACTTACTAATAGACCTATGACCTACCTTTCTGTTTATGTACCTGCAAACTGACCAACCTACTGAAGTCACCATCAGTCTGTTTATTTACCTAACAACAAACTTCCATACTTAACAATCTATTCACCAAACTACCTACCAATAAACCTACCTGCCTCCTTACTGTATATGTTTACCTACTTATCTAACAAATAACCTGGCAACCTAACTACCAAGCACCTACCAACTAACCTACTGCATGACTGAACTACCTACCAACCTACCAACAAAATGGCCTACCTATCTACCAAGCTACCTACCTAACAATCTCTTCACCAAACTAACTACCTACCGATGGACCTACCTGCCTACTTATGTCTATCTCCTTATCTAATTCATTATCTGGCAACCTCACTACCAAGCACTACCAAGCACTACCCTAGTGAATGACAGAACAACCTATCAATGGACCAACCTACCTTCTTATCTATCTAACAAACTACCAGTCTACTCACCTAACAACCAACTGAACTGCTTACCGGTGGAGCTACTGATCTATCTGATAATTTAGCTGCCTACAAACTTGTAAATAACCAGTTTATCTATCAGTTATATACCTACTGATGGACCTATAGTACCTGCCTACCTACCAAATGATCTAACAAACTCCAGAGCTATCTATGCACTCACATCCATTCTGAGCTACCTACGTACTTACCAACTTTCGTCAGGCTCAGAGATCAATCTGTAAATATCTGTGATGCAGAAACAGTTGTGGTTGCAGGAAACAGCGGCTTGATTCATTCTAAACATACAGTTAAATAAGAAGATGGCTGCCGAGAGGCGAAACTTGTCTGTAAGGACTTTGTCTGTAGTTGAGAAGCATTCATTAGCAGTGAAGTGGTTAAAGACACGAGCTCATTCATGAGTCTTGTTTCCTGTGTTTTCTCCTCATTGTGTCATTTGGCCTGAATGAACTCAGACTTTCCTCTGTGTCTCTGTCACAGTCCGTCTTTGTCCCATTCTGTCCTCACTCTGTCACAGCCCTGCTGAGACGTTACTGAGTGGTACTAAACAGAGGTGTGTGTTCGTGTGTGTGTGTGTGTGTGTTTACGAAGCACTCCGTCTCTTTAATAGCCGCCGACCTCTTAGACCCGCTGTCATAAAACTAATCGTCCTCTCAAAGGTCAAGTTGTTAAAGGCTTTTATTTTGACGCTGCCTTATCATGAACACGGATCAGGGTCAGCGCTGTGATTTGAATCCTTTTAACCACTTACGAACAGATTAACTGGTGTGGCCCCCTGCTGGTCTGTCATGTCATGTAACATCTCAAATGTTGCTGCAGACTGGTGAATTGGACTTGAACTCTTGGCAGAGTTTAGAGAATAAAAGGGCTTCAGTGGTGTTTAAAGATTACGTTAAGGAAAGAGCTAGAGAGAGAAAAAGGCAAAAAGTGTCCAACTTGCAAAGTTCTAATTTACACTCTTGTCATTGCAATTTCTATCGTGAATTTGTGTCTTGATAGTTTTTTAAACGGCAAGTTCTCATTTGCTGTTGTAGAGTCTGTGTATGTGCTGAGTGTCCCTGGTTCTGGTGGCTGTTTTCTTTTTGTGCTTACTTTGTCTAAGCCGTGTTTTCCTTCAGGACTCTTCATTACCAAACCAATAAGACCTGCATTTCCCCCCGGGTGTCACCAATCACAGCACTCGTATCCCCCGTGGGCCTGACCAATCAGCTTCAGCCCGATGTCATGAATGGCTAATGATGCCCAGTGGTGGGCGTGAATATAAATGAAGGCACATCGCAGCTTTGTGGAATTTACCGTCTTAAATAGGACAAGGTTTCTGCTGGTGGGAGACGGAGGAAATGAAGACGCCTTGAGAGAGGAGACAAGGAGATGTTTGACATTCAGACTGTGTCCACATGCATCCAAGTGAGAAGAAGAGTCTAAACATTAGTTTCGCTGCTGTCAAGGCGATGTTGTTTGGAGGAAGAGGCGCGGAACAATAGACAGGAACGTGGTAATCCGGGGGAATTAACATTTATTCTCCATCACCAATACGACATGAGTCATCAACTTGCATCATGGGTGTTTTTAGGGAATTGTAATGTTGTTGCAACAAAAACTCAGGCTTGTCTTCTGGAGGACGTGTCTCTGAGTGTGACTCAGTTTTGGTCCCTGATGTTTCCACACTTAATAAACACAAGCCCCAGAAAATAGTGCGGGGGAGTTTACACACTTCCTAACTTGCTCAGTGTTTGACAGTTCCATGTTTGCCACAGTTTGGACCTGGTGAGCCATAAAAGTACTGCAGTTGAGTCACAAAAGGTCATTTAAGTGAATAAATAAAAAAAAGATTTACATATGTGCAGCCACTGACCAAGAGGATAGTAATTGGGCTTGTATAAGCAGAGGGTTACTGGTTCAAATCCAAGGGCAGGGGTGCCCCTGAGCATGGCAGATACAGTAAATGGCTGTGCAATTAAAACTAATTTTAATTCTGTTTCTGTATTTTGAGAAAGGTAAAATGTAGAAATTAGAATTAAGCAGCAAAAACAATGATGTTAACATTGTGGCGATGCTTAAATTATCTCCAGCATTAAAACGTTGGACTCGATCAATGTTTAGCTGTTTTTTGTGTGTGTTTTTGTGCGGCTCCCCTGTTTGTGCGGCTCTCCTGTTTCTTGCTAATTTTACCAACAACTTGTGGTCGTTACCAACAACTTGTGAGATCCTGTCATTATTTTAACCACAATCAGTCGCATTTCTCCCAGTATTGGTAGTAATTTTGTTGTTTTCTGTAATGAAGCTCCTGATTTTTCACTCATTTTCAGGTTTGCGGTCGTCTGCTAGTGGTGTTTTGATCAGGATGTTCCTTTTTTTTGTGTATTCTTGTATTTGTGCATCCCTTTCAGTCATGCATACGTCTCACATTTTTACCAGTATCTCTTGCTCTTACCCAAACACCACTAAAGTCAGCACTGCACACACAGGTGCCTTTAGGAAGACATCTGCCCAGTTTGAGGCCTGTGAAGCGAACTGTGTGAGACGCACATGATCAAGAGGCAGACTATCTTATAGATAGATGGTTTTGGATTGTTGCGCAGACAGGAAACAAGTAGGACGCTCACAGGAAGAAGAAAAATATCAGCTGAAACCACCGCACACAGATGAACAGATCTACAACATCTGACATGAAACATATTCCATGTGTCAAAGAAAAACTTTTTCTTTGAACTTGTTGCCTGAGAGACAATAGCGATAGAGTGAGAGAAACAGTGTGAATTTTAGAGAGGAGTAGTAAAATGGAAAGTGTAGAAAGAGAGAAAATCAGCAAGGCTTTACTCCTTTATTCCCTCTGGCTGCTGCTCCTGCAGACATTCCTGGATTTAGTTTCCCTCCAAACTTTTTTAGCAGAGGGTCAGAGACTTTTTATACAGAGAGCACTCAGGATTTTAATGAGTCACAGATTGCTCCTCTCTCCCCTCTGTGTGTGTGTGTGTGTGTGTGTGTGTGTGTGTGTGTGTGTGTGTGTGTGTGCCTGTGTGTGTGTGTGCCTGTGTGTGTGTTGTGTGCGCACGCCAGTGCCAGTTTACCATCTCCACACACACTCGGCAGCACTAAAGCAGACGTTACAGTGAAAAAATTCTGTCAGCCATAACTGAGACACATCAGCCCTGAAATTAGTTTCACACCAGGAAACACAGAAACATATAAAAGAAACAAAAACTAAGGAAATAAACTGAAAATATTCTGTGTGAGACAATTAATGGTTCATTTTTAATCGTTTAACTATTTTCTCGAGTCAGTGAATTTGCTAATCATCAGGGAAATAGTGACCTGTCAAAGTTACACAGAGTGTACCTTTTTAAATTGTCAATTTTGCATAAATATAAGACAAAGGAAAGTATTAGAGTCTTGTGTGAGAAGCAAAAGCTAGAAGCATTTCTCCTCCTCTTCCACAAATCATGATCAAGGAAGTGTTTGGTGAGAGGACGGGGCATTTATTCACCAGCAAACAGCGTTCCATGTCGGAAATCCAACTTGAGGAGACATTCCTGTTCCAGAAAGTTCCTACTAGGAAGTCAGGAATTCTGACTTGTCTTCAACTGGAACGAAGCATTTAAACTAATTATGTTGTTCTGGAACATGCTTTAAATGTTAGATCCAGACCTACAACCTGCTCTTGACTGATAACAGGACTCCACCTCCTCATTAACGCTGTGTGTGTGTGTGTGTGCGCGCACGCGACAGGTGGCTTCCTCTCTCATTACATTTTAAATTTCTCATACGTTTCCCCAGATCATAAAACAGTAATATGGATGGCGGCTGTGTTCAGGCTCTCTCTCTCTCACATCAAAGCAAAAACCATCTTTTTCTTTTCTTTTCTTTTCTTTTCTTTTCTTTTCTTTTCTTTTCTTTTCTTTTCTTTTCTTTTCTCTCTGCTTTTATTTCCCGTTTCTCACACTTTATAATAAATACTGCTATACTACTATATTGTTTCCCCACCTGGTTACGCTTGTGCGCACACACACACACACATTAATGCAGCGGTCACACTGGACGTGTTTGCATTTTCCGAGCGGTGAGTTTACAGTCTCAAGTCTTTTGAGTTCAAGCCGCAAGTCGAGTTGAAAGTCACCGTTTGTGCGACTTAAATCCGCAAGATGGAGACTCCCCAACTCTGTGACAGCCATCTTGGTCAAGACATGGACTATGTCTTTTGAGAGATTGCTTCTACTTGTTGGGGTGTTACAGTTAATATAAAGTCCCCACATATTGGAAATTCTAACTCCCCGCTATAACTGGAATGCACCAGGTCCGAGGACCGCCTCCTCGTGGAATCCTGGCTCCTGATTGGACAAACTCTTTTCGGGATTGTGGGGACATTTTTCTCCCAGATATATAGTAGAAGAGTCTGATTAGAAAAGAAAATGAGATTCCGAGTCACTCTGAGTGTCGGTGTCTGAGAGACTCTGGGGTTTTTAACGTCTCCACTGCAGCCACTGTTGATATGTGTGCTAATTTATTCGAGCAGGTGGGCGGAGAGATAAGTCTTTTCACACTAATAAATCCCTTTGCAGAGAAACCATCTGAAGTGAATTCATTTTGTAGAGAGAGAGAGAGAGATACAGCTCGCCGAGGTAATTGACCGCCAATCAGAAATTGTCTGATAGCTTCTCAGCAGTGATTGGCCGCGTGAACGCTCGATCACGAAGGCATAAATAAACCAACATGAAGTGACTCGTGCAGAGTTGTGATTAATTACGTGGCGACGGCGTCGCTGTGATGAAAACCACTCGGGGGGAAATTGAAGAGGGTGGGGAAAAAAAGAGGATTATCAGTGAATTCCACATTGATTTTCACGTGAATCAGCACAGAATAACGTCGCCGGTCGTTTGTAAACAGCATGAGATTATTAGAGTCGAGACATTTTACAGCAACAGGCCGCAGCTTTAATCTCACACACACACACACAGATTAATGGTAGGTGAAGCTCAGTGTATCCGACAGCTAATTGCTTCACTCAGTCTCTGTTATAAAACCGAAAACATTCACACGCAGGTTTGCGCTTCTATCATAGTGAGGACCCTCATAGACATAATGCATTCCTTAGCCCCTTACCCTAACCTTAACCATCACAACTAGATGCCTAACCCTAACTCTAACCCTAAAACCAGGTCTTAACCCCAAAAAAGCCCTTTAAAGTAGTGAGGACCAGCAAAATGTCCTCACTCTGTAGGGTTTATACAATATTTAGTCCTCATTCGGCAATAAATACAAGAACAAGCACACATACATGCACTGGTTTCCATGACTTCAGAGGACGTTGCATTGACTTACATTCATTTCATGGAGATTCACTCTAACCACTAACCACTAAGCACTAACTCTGACCCTAACCTTAACTTCAGCCTAACTTTAAAACATGTTTTTACCTTAAAATGTAGTAATTTACATTATGGGGACTTGATTTTTGTCCCCACAAGGAAGACAAGTCCCCATAATGTGACTGTGTAAACAGATTTTATCTGGTTTCCATGACTTCAGAGGACATTACATTGACTTACACTAATTGCCATGAGACCTACTCTAAACTTAACTTAATCATACAAAACGTCCTTATCAAAATGTGTAAACAGATTTAGGTGCCCACAACATGAGCAATACCTGCTGGAACACACACACAGAATCTGGTGTCCATGACTTCAGAGGACATTATATTGGCTTACACTTATTTCGTGGAGTCCTACTCTAACCTGAACCACAACTACCATTGACCTAACCTTAACCTCATCCTTACTATACAACATGTCTTCACCTCAAAATATAATAATTTACCTAATGGGGACCTGATTTGTGTCTCCATAAAGGAGTTTTCATCATAAATATCTTTTTTTTTTAATCATAAATTGTATATATTGTTCCTTATCAAAACCAACACTTTATATTTTTTAGCTCATATTACCAAGTCGTACTGAGCATCCTTTTGTTGTTGTTGATTTAATATTTTGGTTGGTTTATTTGTTTGTTTTTACTTTTTTCAAAAGATGTGGTAGTTTGCATTAAGACCACTGGTGTAAAGCGATTTAGGTCCCCACAACATTGGTAATACCTGAAACACACACACAGAATCTGGTTTTCAGGACTTCAGTGGACATTACATCGACTTGCAAACATTTCCTGTAGACTTGCACTAACTTTAACCATAATTACTACTAATTGCCTTAATAACTAATAATTGACATTGATTTTGGTCCCCACAACATGAGTAATACCTGAAACACACACTCACACACACTTATTGTTTCTACTATTATAATCCAGCTCAGAAACACACACTCAGAGACAGTTGCCTCTTCTCCTTCCTCCTCTTCTTCCTCTCCCTCTTCCCTCAGTAAATGATGAGCAGGGTTTAATGAGAAGCTCCTCATTACTGCTCCTCTCTCTCTCTCTCTCCTTCTCATCATTCATTCTTTTGTCCTTGACTTTTCTGCTGCTCAGAACGACACAGGGATTTTCACTTAATGCTCTGTTTAAATTCCTCTGCCTGTGATTTTAGTTACAGTGGAAACAGTGATGGAACAGGAACAGGAAGTGTGTTCATACAACTGTTTTTTTTTTTGGCTGTAAATAAAGACTGTTTACACTCTAGATGTGCTAGTGTGTTCCAATCCTAATTTCCCAGTTACAAGCACTAGAGCGCCCCCTGAAGTTCTAATTCCAATTCATCAACTGTTTTCAAAATCTGAATCTACTTCATTATTCCCCTTATTTATTTGAATGTTTGCTGAGCATGCTATTCATTAGTTAATGTTAGCATTATAGCTACGTTTACTAACTAGCGAGCTAATATGAGGTATTTCTTACATAAAAAGCAGTCAGGCAACATGTTCACAGACACTGTGTATGACACAAAGCAGCTTTAATCTATTTTTGTTTCATTAAGTTTATTAAAATATTGATTTAAAAATAATTCTGGGTCCCAGGGTAAGTCCAACAGCCCAAAATCTTCATTTTCCAATAAGATAGACAGAGTAAAGTCAATCATTCCACATTTCCACTCCATTAATGACTCAGACAATTCATCAGTTATCGAAGTGGATGATGAATTTTTCTGCTGATGGGATAATTGGTCAGGCAGACTTGTCATTTTCACTTTGGCAAAGGCTAAATTATTCTAAAACAATGAGTTGACTGAACAGTTTGGTGTAATCAGTCACAAGTCATGCAAACAGTTTTAATCAACTGCGAAATAATTGAGATTCATTTCAGTGTTGAAAAAGAAGATAATGAAGATTTTCCTTTGTTTTTTCAGATATGATGGCGCGGTGGTGGGCGTGGCAGTTTGTCCTGCTCGTCCTGGCAACCATGTACCTTGGCCCCTCCCACTGCAAAAACACGTTCTCGTCTGACACTCTGATCAACAACGTGGTTGCCAACCCCGCGACAGGGCGACTGTACGTCGGCGCTGTCAACAACCTCTACCAGCTCAGCCCCGACCTCGTGGTCGAGTCCCGCACCGAGACGGGACCCAAGCGGGACAACAGGCAGTGCACGCCGCCCATCACCGACTCCTGTGAGGAGGCCACGGACACGGAAAACCACAACAAGCTGCTACTGGTTCACGCCGCCAAAGACACGCTGGTGGTGTGTGGCAGCGTCTTCAGAGGAATGTGCTCCCTGAGGAACCTGAGCAACGTGGAGCAGCTGATCTACTTCTGCGACACCAAAGGAGAGAAGTCGTACGTGGCGAGCGCCGAGGAGAGCGTCTCCGTGGTGGGAGTGATGTCGTATTTCGTCAGAGACGGACATAACTTCTCCGTGTTCTTGGTGAGCAGGAAAACAACACTCACGGCTCACATGACGTCGTATCGTTTTCATCTGAAGTAAACTAGAGGCATCAAACTACTGCTTGTTGCCCGCTGCTGACCAACGTGTTCATTCATTCTCATTTTTTTTTCAACAGTTCATTTGTAAGTACAAGTGAATATTCTTGCCAAATTTGAAAGGATTTTGTCAAAATGTCAAGGCTACTAAAAACTTTTCTGAGGTTAGACTGACCTTCAACCTGGATTACTCAGAGAATTTTCATAATTACCTTGATCCTTTTGACTTTTACCACCAAAAGGCATCTTGAGTCTGAGTGAACATTTGTACAAAATTTAAAGGGATTCTTTTTTGGAGATACCAAGTGTAAGACATTTGATTTCTGACATCCTACTGATACTGACCATCGAAATGCAGTCAGTTCATTCTTGATTCCTTAAAGATATTCCTAAGATAACGCATTAAGAGTAGAAAAAAGAAGTGATTCCCAAGTGGATGTTTGTACAAAATTTGAAAAGATACCTTCAAGATATTCTTAAGGTATTTCATTCAGAAGAAGGTAATTGTCACATTAGTCATATTAGTTAAGATTTAGTAGCAATAAATGGTTAAACAGAAGTTTCTTTTGATGTTGGAGCTTCTCGTCTCTTGTGCTCTGCAGGTCGGTAAAGGCTATGGCAGCCATGACAGCACAAAGCTGATCTCCACACGTATCCTGGAGGGCTACAAGGACTGGGTGGTTTTCGACAGCATCATCGAGGCGTCGGCGGTGCAGGCCAACCCTTTTGTCCTGCGTTACCTCCACGACTTCCGCTTCGCCTTTAAAGACGGCCTCTTCGTGTATTTCCTGTTCTCGCGGACGCTCGGGGTGCAGGACACCAAGAACTTCACCTTCATCTCCAGGATGTGTGAAGAAGATCACAGCTATTTCTCATACACGGAGCTGCAGCTCAACTGCAGTGCCAACAACAAGTACAACAAAGCTCAGGTAACAGCGATTCAGCCACTGCTCAGGCTGGAGTCAGTGTTTTTATTAAAAAACCCGCAGCAAGTCAGGAAAACATATTTGGACATTTTACGTTTGGATGGTTTTGCCTTAAATTGGAACCTTTGTGAGAACACCTCAGTCCTGACCCCTGAGAAAGTTTATAAATTGGATTTAACTTGCTCTTGAACTTCAAATTATGAGCTCCTCACTCTTGCTGTGCCTGAAAACACATTTCTTCACTTCTCTGCATATCTGATGTTCAGTGTCTTTTCAGTGTGTGTTGTTATTCTCCTTCTCATTTCTCAGGCTGCATACGTGGCAGAACCAGGGACGGTTCTGGCTCAGACTATGACCAGATCAGAAGAGTATGGACCAGTTTCAGCCAACGACAAGGTGCTGTTTGTCACCTTCACCTCTGACGAGGACCCGTCCACTTCAGCCATGTGTAGGTGTCACTTTAAACGGACTTGTGTTGAAGTGTGGTTGTAAAGCTACGTTCCAATTGACGAGTCAGGAAAAAAGCAGGGATGCTAAAGTATCATGGGCTAGCCATTGTTAGCAACACCAAGTTGTGGCTACAAATAGAACGCAACATGAGAACAGCAACAGAAGAAAAAAAATATTTTGGCCACTTAACAAAAGACTCACTTTACTAAAGTCTATGTCACTTTAAGTCTACAATATTTTAAGAACATGTTCACATCTTTACTCACTGTTAGACAGACTTTTCCAACAGGAAACTGAAGTTTGTAAACCACTCACTCTCACACACCAAAGTCCATAGAGAAAATCAGTGATTTTTAAATCACAGCACACAGGAGCTTCCATTGCTAAGTTCAAATGTGTTTTTTGTAACTTTAGTGTTGGAAATCTTCCATTCAGCTTTAGTTCAATGACAAAAACTGACCACAAGAGGCAGCAGTAGACCAGCACTTCCTGTGTCCCTGCAAGCTAAAATCACTGATTTTCTCTATGGACTTTGGTGCGGGAAAGTCAGCAATTTACAAAGTGAAACCAAGTTCCATCTATGATAGTCTATGATATCTTCAGATTATGTTCATGTCTTTATCTCACGGTTAGACAGACCTTTCCAACGGGAGACTAAAACTTGTAAACCATTCACTCTCCCACACCAAACTCCATAGAGAAAATCAGTGATTTTAGCTCGTGGGGACACAGGAGCTGCTGGTCTACTGCTGCCTCTTGTGGTCAGTTTGTGTCACTGAATTAAAACTGAACAAAGGGTTTCAAATACCAAAGTCACAAAATATCACACTGGAAGTTACTGATGGAGGCAGCAGCAGATCAACAAGTCCTGTGTGCTGTGATGTAAACTCACTGATTTCCTCTACAGACTTAGGTTTGGGAGAGTGAGTGGTTACAAACTTGTTTCCTGTTGGAAAAGTCTTTATCTCACGGTTAGACAGACCTTTCCAACGGGAGACTAAAACTTGTAAACCATTCACTCTCCCACACCAAACTCCATAGAGAAAATCAGTGATTTTAGCTCGTGGGGACACAGGAGCTGCTGGTCTACTGCTGCCTCTTGTGGTCAGTTTGTGTCACTGAATTAAAACTGAACAAAGGGTTTCAAATACCAAAGTCACAAAATATCACACTGGAAGTTACTGATGGAGGCAGCAGCAGATCAACAAGTCCTGTGTGCTGTGATGTAAACTCACTGATTTCCTCTACAGACTTAGGTTTGGGAGAGTGAGTGGTTACAAACTTGTTTCCTGTTGGAAAAGTCTGTCTAACAGTGAGTTTTTAAGATATCCTAGACTATAATTGACGTACATTTTATTATTTTTTTTTTCTGATTATCATGACTCTATTGGCAGCCATGTAGCCATGAAATGTGAACATCATTTGTCACTAAGTTTCTTTCTTGAGCTTTTGATCACCAGATGAAACTCAAAGTTTCAAAGTGAATTTGTGATCTTAAAAGTCAACTTTTAAATCAACATGGAGGAGAAATCCTTTAAGTGCTCAGCAAAACGGAAATTTGAACATCTTCATATTATTCCCATAGCAACTGGTGGGAAACGCCCATTAAGCTTTGAAGGTCAGGCGGCCTAAAAGCTCCAGTTAATGCTGAGATTAATTTTTTCCCGACCAGTGAGAAATCAAACGACTGATAATGTTTATGTATGTGACAACAAACATCACAAAGGATACAAAAATATATGAATATAAGACTTTTAAGGCCTAAAATAAGATAAAAAGTGTAATAAAATCGTTTTGAAATAAAAATACTTAAAAAGGCCTCTTGGATCATAAAGTTTCACCTCAGTGCTTTTATTTTGTCATCTTTCTGTGTTGTGGGTGTGCTTGTTGCATAATGTTCAGATTTTTTTATTTTATCAGTTTTTTTTTTTGGTCATAAACGCATATTTGACGTATTTTGCATGTTTCAAATGTGTTGTGTATAGGTATGTATCCTCTACATGCCATAAATAAACGTCTGGTGAAAATAATCGGAGCGTGTTACAGCGACAAAGGCCTCATTTACGAGAAATCTGCTGTCTACTCTCCTTACTCATCGAAGTCAGAGGAGCTGTGCAGCAGCAGTAACCAGGTGACGACCAATCACGATCATCGTCAATAATCCCGATGGATCAGTTGAGTGAAGCATCATCATCATCATCCTCCTCCTTCTTACTCTTCGTCTTCTTCTTCTGCTCCATCAGAAAAACATGGCCACCCGGTACAACTGTGGAGCCGAGTTCCTGCCGTCGCCGCTCGCCAGCAAGGCGGAGTTCGCCCTCACATCGGAGCCCTCAGTCGTCCGCAAGGGTCACCTGACCGCTGTGGCCGTCGCCGTGGAGATGGGCCACGCTGTGGCCTTTCTGGGAACCGCAACTGGAGAGGTAAGGATTCTTTCTGTGGTTAGTGGACTGAACAATCATACGCGCACACACAAACTGATTCTGCCTGTGGTCAGTGGAATAGACACTGAGGTGTACTCACACACAGAACTACACACACACCAACACACCATCAACTGACACACACAACACACAAAGCCACACACAAACCACTGACATCCAAACAGTTTTTTTCTTCGTCAGTATTTGATGTGAAGCAGTCTCACGTTGTGGATCGAATGGTGTTGAGCTGTTGACGTTTGTTGTTGCTGACATTGTTTTTGTTGCTGGCGTTGCTGTGGTATGCTGTTGTTTGTACCGTGCAGGTGTTGAAGGTCCATCTGTCTGATCATCCTGAAGTGTACGGTCGAGCAGCAGGTGACGTCACTGGAGACAAAGTCAACAAGAACCTGATGTTTGATTCTAGTCTGCAACATCTGTACGTCACTACGGAGAAGAAGGTCAGAGCTGCGCACGCACACACACACACACACATGCTGGTTTTGCAGTCTTTGTGTGGACCCTCATAGACATAATGCATTCCTTAGCCCCTTACCCAAACCTTAACCATCACAGCTAAATGCTAAACCTTAACCTAAACCTAATTCCGACCCTAACCCTAAAATCAAGTCTTAACACTGAAAAAGCCCTTTAACCTCATGGGGACCAGACAAAATGTCCCCGTACACTCGCACACATGCTGGTTTCCACTACCTCAGATGACATTGCATTGACTTACTCTAATCTTAACCATAATTACTAGTGCCCTAATCCTAACTCTGACCCTAACCCTAACCTCGGCCTAACTTTAAAGCATGTCTTCACCAAAATGTAACTGTATAAACAGATTTAGGTCCCCACAACATAAAGAATACCAGGTACACACATCACACTCTGATTGATTCTTCTTCTCCTCTTTAATCCGTCTGTAAAACCTTCAGTGAGGTCACATGACCAAGGTCGCAGACTTTTTTTTTTTCACGTCATCATTAGATCAGAGAGTGAGCGAGTGTTTCATTGATCATCTGTGTCGTGTTTTTGATCAGCGCTGCTACAAACATCCGTCTCTATTAAAGCACACACGCACAGGGGTCTCTTCTCTCCTCCTCTTTGTTCTCTCATCTGTCTCTCTCTCTCTCTTGTCCTTTCATCTTTCGCTCGCCATCGCTCTCTGCCGCCGCGGCGTGGACAAAATTGATGTTATTGATTCAGAAATGAATTAATTAGAAGGCAGTTGGAGAGGACGATTCACTTTAATCAAGTCAAGTGACAATGTAGCGCGTGGAGCTCATTCCATCTGTTCATTTAAATTTATTAGAGCAAGGAGGAAAATTATTCTCACAGCTGTTAGAAACAAAAATGACTGAAATGTCATCTGCCCGAGCGAGAGGTCAAAGAAAATATTATACACTATTAATGAGGGATTTGTTTATTTCAGGCTCACATGTTTTTAAATCAAACCGTCTATTACTTTACCTCAGTGTTAAACCTCATTAAAGGGGGAGTTTATGATTTTAAAGTTTTGTTAGTAGGTTCTTGTACATATTTATTGTGTTACACACAGGTGACTCACTGAAAACATGGAAACTGCTGCCAACAGGAACAGTTTAGGTCTATGATTTCATAGAATATGTTCACATCTTTATCTCACTGTCAGACAGACCTTTCCAACAGGAAACTGAAGTTTGTAAACCACTCACTCTCCCACACCAAAGTCCATAGAGGAAATCAGTGATTTTAGCTCACAGGGACACAGGAGCTGCTGGTCTACTGCTGCCTCGTGTGGTCAGTTTGTGTCACTGAGGTAAATCTGAACAAAGGATTTCAAAACTGGAACTGGCAAAATAACACATTTGAAATAGATGGGGGCAGCAGTGGATTGGCATCTTCTGTGTGCTGTGATGTAAAATCACTGATTTTCTGTATGGACGTTGGTGGTGCAGAATGATTGGTTTACAAGCTTAATTTTCTGTTGGACACCTCACAAAATCTTTGCCAGCTTAAGTCTATAATATCTTAAGAATACAGTATGTTCACTGCTTTATCTCGCTGTTAGACAGACTTTTGCAACAGAAACCTGAAGTTTGTAAACCACTCACTCTCCCACACCAAAGTACATAGAGAAAATCAGTGATTTTACATTATAGCACACATGAGTTGATCCATGGCCGCCTCCATCAGTAGGTTCAAATGAGTTATTTTGTTAATTTTGTGTTTGAAATCCTTGGTACAGATTTACCTCAGTTGCACAAACTGACCCCTTGGGGCAGCAGTAGACCAGCAGCTCCTGTGTCCTCATGAGCTAAAATCACAGATTTTTTTTATCTATGGACTTTGGTGTGGCAGAGTGAGTGGTTTACCAAATTCAGTTTCCGTTTTTCAAATTCAGTTGTAGTCTGTCTGTAGTCTAAGAAATCATAGACTTAAACAGATGTAGATTTTATTACTTTTATTAAGTGGCTAAAATCAGTTTTTCTGCCATATTTTCACTGAAAGTGAGTCTCCGTGTCTCAGACTGGTTTTCAACACGGCGAGTTGCTCGCAGTACGGTCAACTCTGACTTTATAATATCAGTACGTAATACAGTTCTGCTTGAAAAAACATGAACTTTCATTTTAAGAAGGACGACACCATAAACCACCTTCTTCCTCCTTGTCAGAATCATAACTCAAATCCAAACCCACTGACATGAAACACATGTTTGACATTATGCAGCGTGACTTCCACGTTACGACGACATCATTATTTCTGATGTCTGTCCAGAACAAATGCCCACAAAATCTTTTCAGGTTTTTTGCTTCTCACTGAAAAGAAATTGGCACCAAACCTGGTTGAGAATTACTGCGTTTTCGTCTTCAGTATCACATTAAATCAGAGAGATTTTTCATACATGCACATTTACACTACAAAGGGGCTAAAAAAAAAAAAGGATAATTTGGCATACATTTCTTTGACCAAATATAAACAGCTATAAGCCAAACCAGGGCTGGAAATATAATAAAAGAAAACCATGAGATCACAGAAATAAACAGTCTGTAATTGTGGTTGTTTTTCCTGATCTTATAACTTCAATTTCCTGCATGTTTCAGCTGTCATAATAAAAGCCTGTCATGTGTGTCACAGATCACCAAGGTTCCAGTCCAGGCCTGTCACGTGAAGACAGACTGTCACTCCTGTGTCTCCATGAAGGATCCATACTGTGGCTGGTGCGTCCTGGAGGGAAGGTGAGTCTCTAGTCTTTAACCGGATCACTTTAAACAAACATCTGGTGCATTGAAAGAATATTTTTCCATATTTTATCTCACTGTCAGACAGACTTTTCCAACAGGAAACTGAAGTTTGTAAACCACTCACTCTCCCACACCAAAGTCCATAGAGAAAATCAGTGATTTTAGCTCACAGGGACACAGGAGCTGCTGGTCTACTGCTGCCTCGTGTGGTCAGTTTGTGTCACTGAGGTAAATCTGAACAAAGGATTTCAAATACCAAAGTTACACAATATCTCATTTGAACTTACTGATGGAGGCATCAGTGGATCAACAACTCCTGTGTGCTGTGATGTAAAATCACTGATTTTCTCTCTGGACTTTGGTGTGGGAGAGTGAGTGGTTTACAGACTTAATTTTCCTGAAGTTCTGGTATACTTAATATACGCCATCTTAAGTCGACAGGATTCTAGGAGTAGGATCACGTCTTTATGTTAGACAGACTTTTCCAACAGGAAACTGAACTTTGTAAACCGCTCACTCTCCCACACCAAAGTCCATAGAGAAAGTCATTGATTTTAGGTTGCTGAGACAAAGAAGTTGTTGATCCACTGCTGCCTCCATCAGTAAGTTCAAATATGTTACTCTCTCACTTCTGTGTTTGAAATTCTTTGTTCAGATTTACCTCAGTGGCACAAACTGACCACACGAGGCAGCAGTAGACCAGCAGCTCCTGTGTCTCCATGAGCCTAAATCACTTATTTTCTCTATGGACTTTGGTGTGGGAGAGTGAGTGGTTTACAAACTTCAGTTTCCTGTTGGAAAAGTCTGTCTAACAGTGAGATAAAGATGTGACAATATTCTTAAGATATTGCAGACATAAACTGACATTGATTTTATTAGATTAGTCATTTGTTGTGGCTAAAATCTTTCTTCTTTTTTTTTTAAAGGCTAAAAGTGTTGTTGAATCCTAACGTTTTTCTTGGTTTTGCATCACAGATGCACAAGGAAGCAGGACTGCGATAGGTCAATGGAGGAAAACACTTGGTTGTGGTCACCCAATCAGCAGTGTGTCCAGATCCAGGCATTTGATCCGCCCAACCTCAGCTGCACAAAGACACGGCAGGTAAGAGACGAGGGAGGGAGAGAGGGAGGGAGCGTGGTTCTCGCTTTGCTCAGCTTAATACAAACCCGTGAAACTGGAGCGTTCTGCATCTGTGATGTCAGCAGCGTTTCCAAAAACTGCCTCTTAACCTCAGGTATGTCGACCTCCGGGAGGAAATAAAGACATTTTTGATGGATGGTGACATTTTAATTTGGCGTTGTTTGGACGTGAGCCACATGTACACTGTATTACAGAGTTTGTGCTGACAGTTGCTTTGAAAAACACCTCACTGATTCAGCTCACAGAGGGAAGACAGTGTCACAGCCACAAAGTGCTGATGACGCTGCAGCGCTTCACTGGATCTCACACGAGAGAGACTCGCACACTGTTTTACTTCACAACAACTTCTCAGCTCACGTAAATGTTGAATTACTCACTCACTCACTCATTTTCTACCGCTTTATCCACTGAGGGTCGCGGGGGCCGCTGGTGCCTAATTCCAGCTGACATAGGGCGAGAGGCAGGGTAGACCCTGGACAGGTCACCAGTCCATCACAGGGCCACATAGAGACAGACAACCATTCACTCTCACATTCACACCTACGGGCAATTCTGAGTGACCAATTGACCTAATCCCCAAATCTGCATGTTTTTTGGACTGTGGGAGGAAGCTGGAGTACCCGGTGAGAACCCACGCACACACGGGGAGAACATGCAGTAAATGTTGAATTATTACAATATATTTTAAAGTTCTGCTTCCACTTGTCACGAATTAACAAGATACAAAAAGCTAATATCTGTTGAAATAAATCTAATTTTAAAAAACCTACAGTAAGCAAGAAAAATTGCCTACCAATAGGGAAATGGAAATGGAAGTGGACTCACCTATGTCAATTTTAGTCTATAACATCTTAAGAATATGTTCACGGCCTTATCTGATCTCTGGACACACTTTTCCAACAGCTGAGCATCATTTGGGCTCAGAGTGAGGAACCTGCTGCATGTTAATCAGGTTTGTTCGGGGACTGTTGTCTCTGTTGCAGCCCACACTTGGTGATTTTAATCTGATAAGAAGGTTGGAATTTGAGAAGAGAAAGAAAAGGTCTTTGGTGGATTTTTGGTTCAGGCTCAGAGAGTCTGCGAGTTCAGGAAGTTTGAAATTAAAACTGCAGTGGTGAAATTAAAATGGTGGAGGTCGAGGGCGACTAATGAGGAGCTGATGTTTGAACAGAGCCGAGGAATAGTAATGATTACTGCACACACGCACACGCACACGCAGCAATGCTCCATCATTCCGACCACGCTTGGTTGTGTGAGTCTATTGTGTGTAATGTTGTGTATCATTAACACAGTTACACAGCATTTGCATCTGTGTGATAAAGCACCTTGTCAGGTTTTAAATTAAAACCGTACACAACGTTTTTACAGCCATGACCCCAAACTCAGATACATGGGGCAAATTAGAATATATAATTTAATATCATAATGTTATACTTTTCAAGCCTTAGCAAAAAGTGTTTTCCAGATAAGACTAGAAATACAGAATCGAACCATGATGGAAAAAAACATCTGAAACCTGCGACCAAAATTAAGAAAATGACAAAACATCATACATCATTGAGACCAAAATCAAGCAGATCAATATCAATAAGTACATAATCACATAAAATAATTAATTAAATAAATAAAATGCCATGACATACAGTATATTATATTAATTTTGAAAAATGACATACACACGCCCTGCGATGGAAACCCAAGTGAATCAGAGTGAACTGCTTTTCCAAACCTCACTGTGATGAACTGAATTAAACTGAAATAGAACTGAGGTTGAAACCGAAACTGGAACTGAAGTGAAACTGAATTTGGAACTGAAACTGGAACTGAAACTGGAACTGAAGTGAAACTGAATTTGGAACTGAAACTGGAACTGAAGTGAAACTGAATTTGGAACTGAAACTGGAACTGAAGTGAAACTGAATTTGGAAGTGAAACTGGAACTGAAGTGAAACTGAATTTGGAAGTGAAACTGAATCTGGAACTGAACTGAAATTGAAGTTGAAACTGAAACTGAATTTGGAACCAAAACTGGAATTGAAACTGAAACTGAATTTGGAACCAATAGTGGAACTGAAGTGAGACTGAATGGTACTGAAAGTACCATTTAAACATTTAAAAGCAGCTATGAAAATGTAATTTGTTTTGATCAAAGGCTTGTATGATGACCACGTGTCCATCACTAAAGTAAAATTTGCTGAAGAGAATAAACTGTCATGTTCCTTTAAAACTGTATATAAATAAACGTCTCCATTGTGTCTTTGCAGGTGGACATCATCGTCCCCTCCCTCCCCAGACTCAGGTCTTCGGACTCTCTGGTTTGTATGTTTGGTTCGTTCACCAGCGGTGCCGTGATGAACGTCGACTCTCAGGTGCTGGTCACATGTTCGCTGCCCAACCCTGGACAGATCCCGCCCACTCCTGACCAGCAGGGTGAGTTCAACATGTGCCGCGAATTTCAAATGAATTTTTTCAAGGTTTATTGATATTGATCCATTTGATTTTGGTCTCAGTGGTGTATGGTGTTTTCTCAATTACTTAATTTTGGTCTCAGGTTTCAGATGTGGGAAATGTATGTTAACACGTATTTCCATCAGTTCACAGAGATAAGAAGTAGGTGGCACCAAAGTTAGTGTAAAAATAACAAGTCCTAACTTTCCCGCTGTTTCCACCTTTTTTCGATTTTGTTGTTTTACGTTTTTCCAGTGTAGTAAAATCCACCGACGTTTGCAACGTCTCAGACACGAGATTTTTGTTAAACTGTTTACATCGAAACTCTTTCACTTCTACGTGTTCAGGATTCATCAGCATTTCCACCCACTTGGAGCATAAAACTGAAACCCAACATTTTATGGTCGTTTTTTTGTTTTTATGTTTATGTTTACTTTTTTTATGCATTCAAATAGAAAATGTGCATAAAAAAACGGACCAGTGGAAACATGGTGACCTTCACATGACACATATGAATCAAGCGTAAAATCGACCTAATTTCCTAATTTAGATTTGAATTCTTTCATTTGTAGTCGCCCCCTGGTGGACACTTAAGAGAATACAACAGTCCCCCAAACAAGCCTGAATAATGTGCACATTCACAGTACAAATATTTTTATTTAAATAAAGAAAATATATTTTGTCTTTTTAAATAATATTTCTACAATTTTTCTTATTTTGTTTTTTACTCTATATTCTAAAATGTTCTTGTTGCAAATTCTTATTTGCACTTGTGTTATCTCATGTTTGTTACATGATCCTGTTACTGTGTGTGTGTGTGTGTGTGTGTGTGTATAGATTACGTGTCTGTTCCCGTCAAGATTGTGGTGAACAATAAAACGGAGGTGACGTCAGGAGAATATCATTTCTACAACTGTGCTGCTACAGTCAGGAAGAACCAAAACACGCCGTAAGATCAAGCCCACGCACACACACACACACACACACACACACATGTTTGCGCTTCTATCAGAGTGAGGACCCTCATAGACATAATACTTTCTCTAGTCCCTTCCCCTAACCGTAACCATCACAACTAGATGCCTAACCCTAACCTAAACCTAAACCCAATTCTAACCCTAACCCTTAAACCAAGTCTTAACCCTGAACAAGCCCTTTTAAGGTGTGAAAAAAAAGTGAGGACCAGCCACTTTGTCAAAATGTCCTCACTTTGTAGGTGTTTATACGATTTTTTGGTCCTCACTCTGCAGCAAGTACAAGAGCAAACACACACACGCACGCACACACGTTTATCACACACACCTGCTGAGTGGTGTGTATTTGTGTTTCAGGTGTATTGCGTGTGTGACCAGTGAGTGGGGATGTCAGTGGAACGCTCAGGATCACAGCTGCAGTGACAGCGACGACACCGTGTACGGAGGTCACATCATCAAACCACTGCAGGTGTGTGTGTGCGTGCATCCCAAAAATGTGATGAATTGTAGCATTTTATGGTTTTCTTACCATACCAAGTAGATTAATTAATAATAATTATTGATCATAATTGTAGTTTATAATCCAAATTACTCAAACAGCAAGTTTAGATGAAAATAATTTATTGTTTATGTTCATTAAAATTTGTAAAAAAAAAACCAATATTTTCTAACTTCAGCTTCAGAAATAAAGATTTGCTGGCTTTATTTTTATCACTCCAAGTAGTTTTATTTTGTATTGGTTCATAAAGTTGATTTATTTTAAATTCATTTGTGATCTAAAATCAGCAGGATTTTTTTTTTTTTTCAATTTCAGGAAGTTTCATCAATTTTTTTTCCCTGACAGTATTCAGTAATTTTCCTCCTCAACATCATCACATGATGATTTTACGAACTGTATTAAACTGTTTTAATATTATTAGGTTATTTCAGGTTGTTTATTATGTATGGTATAAAAACATGTGTTTGTGTCTCTCTGTCTCTGTCTCCGTGTGATGAAGCCTGACCGTTGTCCTCAGTTCGAGTCTCCGGACCCTTTGCTGATTCCTGTCGGCTTTAAGATTCCGATCAGCTTCCAGGGCAGAAACCTGGAAATTTACCAGGTGAGAAGATTCTGACCTGCTCATTCACAGAAGCAACAACACTTTTTTTGTTATTTTTAGTCTCATGTCTTCTCCTGGCGTCTCTGTGTCTTCAGGGTCGTCGGTTCAACATTGGGACAAAGCTGATGAAACAGACGGAGGAAGAAGTCATGCAGCAGCAGCTGCAGGGGTCAAAGTTCAAGTTCTCAGGTTATGAGGTCAGTATCAAGGATCCCTCCTTCATACTTTGGTTACAATTAATAAAAATATTCTTGATTCAGTTTCAGACTTGTTGGAAGTTGGAAGTCTTTCTTGTAAAGTCTTAGGTTTTATTGAGTAATGACATGGAGGAGAAACAGATTATAGCCACTTAACAAATGTAAGAAAATCTATGTCATCTTAAGTCAACAATAAAAACATTTTTAACATGTTAATGTCTTTATCTCACTGTTAGACAGACTTTTCCTAAGTGGAAAAGTCTGTCTAACAGAAGTTTGTAAACCACTCACCAATGCCCATTGAGAAAATCAGTTATTTTAGATTGTGGGGACACAGGAGCTGCTGGTCTACTGCTGCCTCATGTGGTCAGTTTATGTCACTGAAGTAAATCCGAACCAATGATTTCAAACACAGAATTAACAAAATAACACAACTGAACTTACTGATGGAGACAGCAGTGGATCAACAACTCCTGTGTGCTGTGATGTAAAATCACTGATTTTCTCCATGGACTTTGGTGTGGGAGAGTGAGCTGTTTACAAACTTCAGTTTGCTGTTGTTATTTTCTTGTTAATAGTTTATTTGTCTCTTGGCTTCATTATTGATGCAGCTCTCATGTGATGATGGCGCCCCCTGATGGCCCAGGCAGAAACCTAATTATTTTCTGTCTATGTGTGTTTGCAGTTTTCCTATGATAAACAACAGGAGGCGACTGTATCGTTCCACATCAAAGACAGAGACACAGAGAAAAAGATTGACAGCACACTGACAGGTAACACACACACACTGTTCCTCTCATTTTCGATTTAATTAATCTGAATTATTACTTTGTTTTGACTGTTACATAAGTGTAACTTCCTCTTCATCTGTTCCTCTTCTCTTTCATCTTGATTGTCATCCTCTCATTTTGTCCTCCCTCCCACCTTTTTTTTTCTTCTTTGTTGACTTTGTCTCTCTCTGTCTTTGTCTCCGTTTGTCCTTCAGTGGTCCTGTATAACTGCTCAGTGGACAGAGAAGACTGCAGTCTGTGTAAACACGCTGATGTTAAATATCAGTGTGTTTGGTGTTCGGCCTCTCGCTCTTGTGTTTACCGTGAACTGTGTTCATCACCTCAGCCGACGCAGTGTCCCAACCCCGAGATCACGGACGTGAGTCTCACACACACACACACACACACACACACAATTAATAATAGAAGCAAGTCACACACTGTTTTTTTTTCTTTGTTTACTGGAAAAAGTAAAAATCTAAACATAGTCACAATATAAAACCCTCGGTATGAACACAAGACAAGGACATAGGCTACTTAACAACAGCAACAACAACTACGACAACAATAATAACTGAAGCTGTTCTCAGCGTTGAAATGTGGAGCGTGCAGCAGTTCTCTGACCTCTGGTCACCTCACTTCACCTTCATCCAAGAACAGTTGTGCCAAATTTCCCAACTACTGGATCAACCACATGACGACCACAAGGACAAGGAGTCCAAAATACAATCCATTTTTAGTTGCACGAAGACATTAATTCATTTTTTTTATGTCATGTAAACACATTAGTCAGACAAGCTAGTCTTAGTCAGACTGACATGCCTGCATGGATAATGTGATTCATAGTCCGATTACTCTTGCATGTTGACACTTAGTCCGATTTGGCGTTCGGCACATGCACTGAAAGTAGACGACATATAAACTGCAGTACTGTTGCCGGAAATCAAACAGCAGCGGCGTCTTTATTCAGACAACACAGCAACTACATCATGACTGTCATCCGTCTATTTGTATCACGATGAACATGTACAGCAGCTACGAAATATACAGAACCACAGCACCGTCCATCTCACTGTCCATCTCACTGTCCATCTCACTGTCCATCTCACTGTCCATGTTGCTGTTCAACGTTTTTTGTGGCCTAAAGGTCAAAAGGAAACTGATTCAATACGCACTAACTTATAGAAAGATTAAGCGCCACCTATGGAGGTGGAGCCAGAAGTACATGGCCAACAAATTTCGATTTTCTCCTCTGCTTGTCTGGTCGCCTGTCTTAGTCGGACTACGGCCTTAGCTTCATGAAACTGTGCATGTAAACGTACTGACTTTCCTAAAGTAAAATAAATGCCACAGGAGATTCAACATAATCAACTTCCTGTTTGTTTGGAAATAATTGTGGTCATAGAAAAGAAATCAAGAAACAAAAAGATAAAAATATGAGAAGCATATACGTGTGCAAAAGCATGTGTAGGAAAAAACAAAAAAATAAAAAGCAGATTCACTGAAACAAACGTAAAAACCTCAGAAGACACATTGTCTGTGTGTGAGATGCTTTTGTCCTCACGTCTCGTCCATCTGCAGATCGTCCCTCGCTTCGGTCCTCTGAACGGCCGCATCGCCGTGACGATCAGAGGCTCCAACATGGGAATAAAGAAGGAGGACGTGAAGAAGATCACAGTGGCAGGAGTGGACTGTGTCCATCAGGAGGACAGATACTCTGTCTCCACGAGGTAAAGTCTCAAACACACAGACAGACAGAAAAATACAACTCTACTCTGAGGATGTTTGTTGTGTCCTCACGTGTCTCCTGTCTCTCTCTCCGACTGTCGTTAGCGTGGTGTGCGAGATCGGACCAGCGAGGCGACGTCCCCCGTCCGACCTCCCCGTGGAACCGAGCAACAGCGGAGCGGTGGAGATCGAAGTGGAGGGAGGACGACGAGGGAGGTCTCACGTCAACTTCACCTATCGGGTATGACTCAGTGCCGCTATCACGCAATGCTAGCTACGTAACGCCAGCTTCTTAAAGCTGCCTTTAATTTTGGGCTTTAGCAATTATTCAACAAATCGATTCTTAATTGATTTGTAAATTAATTGTCAACTATTTTAATGATTGATTCTTCAGTTTTATAGTTCTTTTTTAATAATTAAAGCGATTTTCTCTGATGTTTCGGCTTTTTAAATGTGAATATTTTCTGGTTTCTTTGATCCATATCAAAGAAATCATTCAAATTGAATCATTTTAGTTTGTGGACAAAACGGGACATTTGAGAACGTCATCATTTCCAGGTTTGAAAAACGTTATGGACCAAACGATTACCAAAAACAAATCAACATATTACTCGATTATGAAAATAATTGTTAGTTTCCGCTTTAATTCAATTTACACCAGAACATGGAAGTTCTGATGTAAATGGACTGAGTTCATTGCATTGAGAAGCCAGAAAACCATGGACGCTTATGTATCCTGGGCTAGCCGTTGCTAGCAACAACAGATAATAACAATGTGTAGCAACATGTCTATGGTTAAGAATTAAACAGTGCTATGTGAACAATTGATTTACTGTGAAGCAAATACGTTGTTTCACAGTTTTTGTTTTGTTTTGTTTTTTTTCTTCAGAATAAAAGTCCCCGTGTTGATATTATATTGTATTTCACTTATTTACATCGACACTCTTGTAAATCCAGCCTTCTCGTTCTCCGGTTGGTCATTGAAACATCTGTTGCTAGTGTTTACAGTACATACTGTATGCAGTTTTTTAATTACCGTGATGAATCCCTGTCTCACAGCTCCAGCTGTCTGTCTGTGCTGCACGTTGATGGACGACACACACCGGTCTCTAGGAAAAAAATGCCGAATTTACTGTTCGCACAGGCGCGAGTGGATGTAAAATTTACTTGCACTGACTCAAATTTTGGTCATAAAATGCGACCATTTGGTTGCAGTCTGGAGCCTTGCGTTGTTTTTTCAGCCTATGAAATAAATTTGGTTTTGTGTCCTTTCTGTCTCTTCCCTGATGTTTTCGAGAAGCTGCTGTTCTGTTTGTGTGGCGCCTCCAACTGGGCCAAGCTGCGATGCCTTTGTATGTCTCTCTCCGACTGTGGGGGTATTTTATTTCTCTTGTCAGAACAACAAGAACAAATCAGAAACACCAGCAAACCAAATGACTCGACAGCTGCTGCCAAAAAGACAGTCACGTGATTATATTTAATATTACTGCTTTTTTACTTTACTTTCTAACAAAGTCACATCAGTTGTTCTTCTCGCTCGCCGTGTCTTAATTCTCCCGACAGGTTTGACTTCAGCGCAGCAGAGATAAAATCCCGTCGTCTTTTGTTTTTGTCGTGCTGTCAGCGCAGCGGCAACAGGAAACTGAGCAGCTGCTGTCGACTTTATCCAGATTCCACACACACACAAAAAACGCCCCTGAGGCAAAGTTTGACTTTTCTGTTGAACAGAGTGAAGCAGACTTTTATGGTTAAAATTTATATTTTTTTGGTTTTAATGTGATCACATCGTACCTACCTTTTGGATGACATTAGGAACAAATTTTACATGGTTAATGTTTTATTACCTTGTCATCAGCGTACGTTTGTTCTTCTGTTAGCCACTTCCTATGTGCAGTTTTTTGACAGATCAATCTGAATTTTTTTGTGATTGGTGAGTGATCAATACCCATTGAATGTTCCCATTAAATGTTGGTAAGAATCTACCCACTGGTGACATCACTACAATGATGAAATTTTCAAGAAATCCCTATCTTTTATAAATGGGCAAAAGACTAAGTTTCCTCTGGATCTGATCCAGATTACAGATTTGGCAACAGTTTAAATGTAACATGGTTCAAGTTCAGATGTGTTTATTTCAGTGGCATCAGGATGAAGTTTGTCATTTTTATGTGAGATGGTAACGGATATAAAGTTCTGTACAGTTCCAGCCTTTGTGGAGGTCTGTGCTCTCTGAGTGGCCTGTTTTCTCTTTGTTTGTGTTTGTCCTTGCCCTTTCGATTTTATTAAACCTGTTTTTTTGTTCATTAATTTTGCCAAAAGAAGTACAAGCCCTTGGAGCAACAGCACAGGTTTTAATTGCTGTGTTTTTTTGTTTTTTTTTTTAAGTAATTTGAAGTGGATGATGATGAAAAACTCGGAACTCACCGTGGGCAACACTGCGGTGCTGAGTTTTACCGCAGGCCTTAAACTCAGCAGAGCAATTTTGTGAATTGTTGTTCTGCTTTGCAATCAGGGCCGTCACTTTTTCCACAAATCAAGTTTGAATAAATATTATGTGACACACTTTTCCTTCAAAGATATTTGAAATCTGTCTGCACATTTGTTTGTTGCTTTACCATCTGCAGTAAAGAACGAGGAAAAAAAGAACACATTTCACATGCTTTAGTCATTTTTATATTGTATTCTGTATATTTGAATAGTTGTAACTTGTCCTGTCGATAATCTGTAGAGAATGTCCTACTGTCTGTCTTGTCCTGGAAACTCTTGCCAAAGAGATTTTCACTGTCAGTGGGTTTTTACTTCTAGGTTAAATAGCAAAAATTGTCTGCGCAGGAGGACAGTTTAATCTAACCACAAAACCTCACCCTCACTTTATGTGGATTAAGGGTCAACCATTGAATAATTTCTAATGTTTTCCTCTCCAGGATCCTAAACCGGAGACTGTGGAGCCGGTGAAGGGTCCAGCAGCTGGCGGAACCGTCATCACCATCAAAGGAAAAGACTTGGACACTGCGTCCAAAGACGACATCGCTGTCACCGTCGGGGGCGTTCCCTGTGAAGTGTAAGCCACACCTCCTCACTGTGTGGACACAACTTGTTTTTTATGTGGTAAAATGTTTTACAGAAGTTAAAACCTGTTTAAACTTTCTTGCACCGTCCTCCGCAGCCTGTCCTTCGGCACAAATATCACGTGTAAGACCGGGAAGTACCGGGGACAGAAGATTCCGTCCGACCTGTTGACAGTGAGCGTGAAATATGGAAAGAACACGACTAAAGACGTCACGGGAGCCTACCAGTATTCTGAGAATCCCAAGATTAGTGATTATTACCCCAAAGACAGCTTCGTTTGGTGAGTGTGTGTTTAAAATCTTTATGTTCATGTCAGATTTGATAGGGGTTCTACGCTCATCAGGTCAACAGCTACTGGCTGTCCCCTGTCAAGACTAAAATGGTGGGGTGACCGTTCCGAACCTCTGGAACAGGTTACCCCCTGATTTGCATTCTATCACTGATCTGGGAGTTTTTAAAAGTAAACTCAAAACTTATTTAGATTAGTTTTTGTTATTCAGTAGCACGGTGACACTTTCCCTCTGTTCTTACAGTAATTCTACATTTTCTAATTTTATTGATTCTAATTTTTTAGTTTTCCTCACTGTTTTATTGTGTATTTTATTCCTGCTGAGTGTTTTTTTTTTTTATCCCTTCTTTTTTATGTGAAGCACTTTGAGTACCTTGCAGATAATGTAAAGTGCTGTATAAATAAAGTTTGATTGAGTGATTGATTGATATGAATTTGCCAGGAACAAAACACTCAGGTGATGACTGAAATGATCAACTGATCATCAGCATGTGTTGTTAGTTTATATATTGATAAATGTATATTGGTAATATTGTAAACACTGTGTGTGTGTGTAGCGGGGGACGAAGGATCGAGGTGGTGGGAAGTGGTTTTGATCTGATCCAGAGAGCCACAATGAAAGTGCTGCCCTCTTCTGACGAGTTTTCACAGGCCTCCACTCCTGAAGAGGTGAGAGTGTGTGTGTGTGTGTGTGTACCTGGTATTTCTTACATTGTGGGGACCTAAATCTGTTTTCACAGTCACATTATGGGGACTTGTCTTCCTTATGGGGACAAAAATCAAGTCCCCATAACATAAATGACTGCATTTTGAAGTGAAGACATGTTTTATAGTTAGGTTCAGGGTCAGGGTCAGGGTTAGGACACTAGTAATTATGGTTAAGGTTAGAATGAATCTCCAGGAAATGAATGTAAGTCAATGCAATGTCCTCTGAAGTCATGGAAACCAGTGTGCATTTGTTTGAGTGTTTTTTTTGTTTTGTTTTGTTTTATTTCATTTCTTCTCATTTTCAAACTTCTCTCCTGAAAGTTTGTTTTCCTTCCTCTTTATTTATTGTTCACATAAATCTATTTTTCTCTCTTGTCTTTCTCTTCTTTCATTGTCTGACATTTTTTATTTTCCAACCACTTTGCCCTTGAGTCTCACACCAGTGTGTTTGCTTGTTTGGAAAACATCTAGAGCAAAGAAAAATAAGAATGAAAATGGTCTTTTAGTGTTTGGAGTTTTCAAAACAGTAAATTAATTACTAAGATAATGATAAGAGGAAGAAAAAAATGTTTGGTTTTTTTTTACATATGCACTGTCATAGATGAGATTTCAGTAAAACAGAAGGTAAGGAAGATTTTAACAAAGTCAAGTAAAAAGAAATTACTGTTGTATTAAAAAAAACCATAAATGTGAAATTTGAAGTATCTTTAAAAAAAAAAGTTTATTATTTTTTTTATTATTATGTAATTTATATCAAATAATGAATATAAAACTTTGGAAATTGCTTAAAAATTAAACAGATAATAAATCTTTGTGTTATAATCCAGGTATGACAGTGATGTTTCTCTTCAGATTCATTTTATGTTGCTGTAAGATGCACTGTTTTAAAACGACATGAAACGGACTCATTATTAATCAACCAAATAAATTTAGCAAAATTATTTTGACTTTTTTGAGAGAAATTGTCAAAAATAGTGTTTGACATTTAAATTCCAGGGCTCTCGAATTATCAAATATGTCACCTGGTTTTGTAGGAAACAATGTTGGTTGGTATTTCATGACAAAACAATTATTGTATAGTAACTTGTCTCTCGTCTTCTTCCTGTTTCTCTCAGTTTGTCCAGGAGTCTTTGTCTAAAAATGATACCGTGCTGCAGTTTTACTCTCCATCAGTGAACAGAACCCTGGGCACTCAGTCTCTGAGGACTGTCCTGCAGCTGGACAATGTCATGGAGGACATGAAGAACTTCCACTACCACCCTGACCCCATCTTTGACGATCTGGCCAAGAACGTCATCACTGAGACCAGTATCATCATCGTCACGGTGAAGACGCACAGTCCTTTTACATTTGTCTCTGAGCATCTGTGACTTTGTTGAACTCATTTCTTTTAATGGTTGTTTCCATCAGGGTCAAGGTTTCTCTAAGGCGATGACTGCGAAAGAGGCACAGGCATTTGTTGGTGACGCTTCCTGCCACGTTAATATCCTGCAGGTAAACACACACCAAAAAACTACACACACAGGAATTGTTTTCTACCCGATCTGTAGGAGAAACCTAATTTTTGCTACGCATGTTCAAAACTGCATCTTATTGCCATGATTGTTGTCAGAAAAACAGACGAAAGTCCACAAAACCTATTTATTTTATAAAAATAACTACTGAAACTTAATAAAACTATGGCTGAGTATCACTGTTTATTTCCTCAATGGATTTAATTCCAATGCATTTCGAGAATTTTCCTTTTCATACAGTTTTTAAATTATATGGATCTCTCTAACCTGGTGCGTTGTTAGAAATATTAATGTTTACATTTAAAAAAGTGGCCCCAAAGTTGTTTCATCTTTTTTTATTTATATGACGACACAGTGTAACTACAGTACAGTCGTAGATGAAAATTCAAACTCTAAACCTGTTCAAGTTCAAAAATATCCATCCTGCAATCACCACAGACATTTTAACAAGTTGAGGGAGCTGTGAGCGCTTTATGTCCTCTTTATGTTTATAAGATGATCTGTTGTTTTTGAGGTGACAGTGGAGGAAACAAACAAACTAAACTCATTTTAGCAACAACCATGACTACAAAACATCTGAAAAACAGCGTGTTGTAAGTTTTTCTGCTTCTACACCAGAGATGGTGAAGTAATGAACATACAGTATCTGCTGACTCAGATGTTAGCTCCAGTGAAGCTAACAGAGACTATTGCAGTCAAGTCATGTTTTTGTACGGCGGAAACAGGACAAAACATATTCAAAGATTGATCTCAGGATTTCATGAATCAATATCAGATCTTCCAAATAAAATTGATATGAATCAGAAAACGTTTCTAAACCCACTCTAAATATAACTTCCTGTGTTGACAGGAAGTAGCTTGTTTTGATAGGAAGTTGCTTCACTTCACACATTTGCAGAACAAATCTGGTTTCCGGTACAGATTGCTACAAGTAAAAGGAGTCTACAGAAACATGAGCTTCCATAATTATAGTGTTGATATTAAGGAGTTAGAACTGATACTCTCATCTCTTTCCGTTGATTCTGTTCAGGATGATAAGTTGATTCTGGAGGCGCCATCGTCGCAGCCCAGAGCTGGATCCAAACGCCAGCGCAGAGACACGACTAACGACCTGCTGGAGCTCGTGGTAAAAATCCAAACAAACAAACATGTCGTATGTTCCTGCATTGAGACAAGACTAGCATCACAACTATTTTTATTTATATGAGGACAATGAAAACATGGCTGCCAGCAGGTACACAAAAAAGGTTTTAGACACTTAAATAAAATCTGTGTCAGTTTTTTACCGTATCTTAAGAACATGTTCACGTCTTTATCTTTATCTCAGTGTTAGTCAGACCTTTCCAACAGGAAACTGAAGTTTGTAAACAGCTCACTCTCCCACACCAAAGTCCATAGAGAAAATCAGTGATTTTACATCACAGCACACAGGAGTTGTTGATCCATTGCTGCCTCCATCAGTAACGTCAAAGGTTTATTTGTCACTTCAGTGTTTGAAATTCTTTATTCAGATTTATCTCAGTGACACAAAGTGACCACACGAGGCAGCAGTAGACCAGCAGTTCCTGTTTCCCCGTGAGCTAAAATCTCTGATTTTCTCTATGGACTTGGTGGAACTAAGTGACTTTTGAATTTCTGACTTAGCATTCCAGCAATTGAAGTTATCATTCCTATTTAGCTATCTGACAGTGAAATAAATGTTGTGACATCCATCTATCTGCAGGTAAAGTTCGGTCATGGCGAGTGGTTGGTGGGTTCAGTCTACTATGCCAGAAAAGACGACATTCCTCTGGCGATAATCATCCCAGCTGTCATCGCACCCATGCTGCTCTTTATTGCGGTGTCTATCTACTGCTACAGGTTCAACAAAATTATAAAATATCTAATAAATAAATAAAAATGCAAAGAGACATGTTTGTTTAAATACATTTGTGCGCTAACAGGAGGAAGAGTCAACAGGCCGAACGAGAGTATGAGAAGGTCAAACACCAGCTGGAGAATCTGGAGGAAAGTGTTCGCGATCGCTGCAAGAAAGAGTTCACAGGTATGGTCACCTGACGGCTGTGAGGTCACATGACCTCATTCTGACATGGCCTTCAATTTACTTGTTTGTTTTTTTTAGATCTGATGATAGAAATGGAGGACCACACCAGCGACCTGAGCGAGGCTCGGATCCCCTTCCTCGACTACCAAACCTACACCGACCGAAACTTCTTCCTTCCGTCCAAAGATGGTGTCAACGACGCCATGATCACAGGGAAGGTAGAAATCCCAGAAGGCCGCAGGGCCATCGTGGCCCAGGCGCTGAACCAGTTCTCCAACCTACTCAACAGCAAAACCTTCCTGATCAATGTGAGTTAGCACCGAGTTAGCATCTTTCAATGTTTCTTACCTCTAGCATCATCACAACAAAGCTTTGATGATATGATATGATATGATATGATATGATATGATATGATATGATATGATATGATATGATATGATATGATATGACATGATATGATATGATATGATATGATATGATATGATATGATATGATACCGTAAGATATGATACGATATGTTACTATAATATACAATATGACACTGTATGTTGCGATGTGATACTGTAACTTACGATACAATATTGTAAGATAGAACACAATACTGAAATATACAATATACAAGATACTGTAAGGTACGATACTGTATGTTGTGATAAGATACTGTAAACATATGAAATCATACAATAACATACCATATATTTAGGTATGATACAATAAAATAAATAATTTACATTATGGGAGACACGATAAGCAGTTCCACATGATATGCGATATGAGATACAATAAGATAAGTTTGATCCTTCAGTTTTCTCTGCTCATCAGTGTTTTGAATGAAGTACAAAAGAAAAGCTGAATGTTTGATCACTCCCCCACCCCCCGTCTGTAGTTCATCCACACGCTGGAGAATCGCCCGGACTTTAACGCCCGCTCTCGTGGTTATTTTGCGTCTCTGCTGACGGTGGCGCTACACGGTAAACTGGAGTATTACACAGACATCATGAGGACGCTGCTGCTGGAGCTGATGGACGAACACGTGCAGAGCAAGAACCCAAAACTCATGCTGAGGAGGTGATTCTATCGATCAGTGTATCATCAATAATTAATATCAGTCTTTTTGTGTTTCTACAGTTTATACTGTAAATATACATGTAATTTTATTTTATATTTTCTGTGTGTGTGTGTAGGTCAGAGACAGTGGTGGAGAGGATGTTGTGTAACTGGATGTCCATCTGTCTTTATCAGTTCCTCAAGGTAAAAACATGTTTTATTCCCTTCCCCTCCGTTCCTGGTGTTACTCTGCTTCTTTCTTTGTTTCTTAGATTTTTTTGTACTTGTTCTTGTTGTACTTCTTTCTCTTCTTGTACTCGTTCTTGTCTGGTTTTGCTGACGTTTTCTTCTTGTTTTTGTTGTACTTCTTCTTGCTGTTGTCTTACTTCATCAGTCTTCCTTGTCTTTCTCATCCTTCTTCTTCAACTTGTTCTTGTCCATCTTTTTTGACATCTTCATCTTCTTGTTCTTGATTTCCTGTTACTTGTTTGTCCTCCTCTACCTGTTCTTCTTCTTCTTCTTCTTCTTCTTTTTCTACTTCTTATTGTTGATCTTTAAGTTCTCCTACTTTTTTTCTGTTATTGTTATACGTCTTTCTCTTCTTCTCATTCTGAATGTTGTCCAACTACTTAATTCTTCTATGTGCAGTTGTTCTTCCAGTTCTTCTTCATCTACTTCCTCCTTGTCTTTTTCTTCTGAGTTACTATATAAAAGTTGACATAATAAGACTAATGATAATAATGTTAATGTATGATATGATAAAATAAAGCACAATAAGGTATGATACAATATTATGGGATATATGATGGGCTACGATAATTCAGTTTTCTCTCCTCATCAGCCTTTATGTGCAGATTAAATTATTCCCACTTCTCTACAAAATAAATAATAGCATGATATAAAAAAGTAGAATGTCACAGTAATTGTGGCCTGTCTGTGTGTGTTTGTGTGTGTGTGTGTGTGTTGTCAGGACACAGCTGGAGAACCTTTATACAAACTGTTCAAGGCCTTGAAACATCAGGTGGAAAAAGGTCCAGTTGACGCTAAGTTAAAGAAAGCAAAGTACACGCTGAACGACACAGGGCTGCTGGGAGACGACGTGGAGTATTCTGTACTGGTACGTCTGACACACATGCTGGTTTTGCATTCTTTGTGTGGACCCTCATAGACATAATGCATTCCCCAGTGCCTTACCCTAACCTTAACCATCACACTTAAATTCCTAACCCTAACCTAAACCTAGTTCTAACCCTAAACCCACATCTTAACCCTTAAAAGCCTGTTAAAATTGTGTAGACCAGCCAAAATGTCCTCACAAAGATAGGTTTGCTTGGCAGTTAGTCCACACAACCTATTTGAAGACATGTACAGTATACATACACACACACACACACAGTCTTCCATGACTTCAGAGGACATCCATTGACTTACATTCATTTCCTGGACACTTACTTTAACCTTAACCATAATTACTAGTGCCCTAACCTAACCCTAACCTTAGCCTAACTTTAAAACATCTCTTCACCTTAAAATGTAGTAATTTAGGTTATGAGACTTGATTTTTGTCCCCATAAGGAAGACAAGTCCCCATAATGTGACATGTGTAAAATAAATAAATAAATAACAAACAGACAACAGATAGAGTGCATTGGTAAATGATGTGCTGGCGCCCCTGTGTGGCAAATTGCAAACACTGCAATCAACAAGACAAAAATGATTAAATAAATAAAGAAATAATTCAAGGAGGATTAAAAGAAATCAATCCCAGATGAAGGACTTAAAGGCCCAATGTGTAAGAGTTAGTAACAACAGATTTGTTAAACCCCGTCCTTTCCCAGAAACTATGGTGGCCTTTACAGACCAAAAAAGGATGTATTTCTTCTACATTAATCTCACAAAGCTTTTGCTTCAAAATGTGAAACACAGAGTTTGTTTGCTAAAGCTGTTGTAGAAACATGGCAGCACAGTCAGTGGTGACAGGAAGTAGTCACCCTTTACACATGTGCAGAACAAATTGGGTTGTGACACACATAAAAAGCTTGTTCTAAGGCTGAGAAAATCAAATGTTTTTTATTTTGATACTTATACAAACATGAGTGGACTATTCACATTTTACAGAATAATTTCTCCTTAATCTTTCACACTGGACCTTGAAAGTAATGGTAAGTGACTGTTGTGCCCCCTGAAATCCTCATTCCTGCTTGAATATTTTAAAAGAATTAATTAAAATGCGACTCTGATTTGACTTGGGTTTGGTGGATGTGACCGGTCATGTGACAGGTCATGTGACATGTGGCGTGTGTGGCATCAGACTCTGCAGGTGCTGGTTCACGGTGAAGGACCGGACGTGACTCCAGTGAAGGTGTTGAACTGTGACACCATCACTCAGGTGAAGGAGAAGATCATCGACCAGGTTTACAGGAACCTGCCGTACTCACAGAGACCGAAGGTGGAGTGCGTCGCCCTGGGTGAGACTCGCAACAGTCGTTCAGTGGTAGAGACGAGTCGCCTTTCAGCTTGAAGGTTGTGGGTTCGAGTCCCAGCTCTGATAGTCTACGTGTGTCCTTGGGCAAAACGCTTAACCCCACGTTGCTCCTGACAGTTGTGCCGGCGGGTGTGTGAATGGATATGAAAGACGAGTGGTAGTGTGAAAGTGTGGGGGAATGAGGGAATGGCAAAAACTGTAGTGTAAAGCAGCTTTGAGTGCTCATCAAGACTAGGGATGCTCTATATACACTACCGGTCAAACTACCGGTCAAACTACCAGTCAAAATTTTTTGATTGAATTCAATGAGAAAGTGTACCCAAACGTTTGACCGGTAGTGTAAGCACAAACCATTTAACAACATGTTTTATTTTGAATAAAAGCGACGACACTCATTAAAGTGCACTTCCTGGTCCTTCCTCAGAGTGGCGCCCCGGCTCCACAGGTCAGATCCTATCCGACCTGGACCTGACGTCGCAGAAGGAAGGACGCTGGAAGAAACTGAACACACTGGCTCATTACAACGTGAGTCTGAAAACGACTTTGTGCTCCACGTCTCCTTCAAGCGTCCTCGTCCGTCACTGGTCGTGTTCTCTGTGTCTCAGGCTCTGAGCTGAAGAATGAGTTTCATCTGGAGGAGATTTAATTCCTCTCCTGTTAAAACTCATCTGAATGAAGCTCAATTAACTTCTTTATTTATTTATTTTTTTTACTTTAATTCAGTAATTGTTGAGTGAAAGTTTCCTCAGCTCAGTCTCACTGTTGTCTCGTCTACAGCAACTCATTTAATCTTAATTTCAGTCCATCAATCACGTTTTATTGCACTATCGTAAGTCACAGCAGAGACAGAATAGAGACAGAGAGCTGATTTACATCACTTGTCTTTATAATATTTTGTAGTGTTTAACAACGATGACAATACTACTAGGTTAAGTGAAGTATTTTAAGTGTTTTAGCTGATTCAGTTGAAGTATTAAGTGTTTTTATTTATTTTAAAATCACTTTTTTTTTAAAGTTTTTAGTTCTTTTAAGGATCAAATCAAACTTCATGTCTGATTTATGTTAAGTCTCTTAAGTGTTTTAGTCCTTTTAAGGATCAATGAATTCTTTAAGGAATAAAATCAAAAATTAGATCTGGACCCTGGAGTCACAGGTTATTAAAAATAATCATAACAATAATAATTATAGATATTATCCGTATTTGGATTTAACTGTGTTCATGACTGAAACACACAAACACGTTTGACTTATATCTCATTTTAATTCTTATGTTAATTTCCACTTGTTTCAAACAATGCTTCCTAAATGAAGTTTATTATTATAATATTATCTGTTATTTATTTTTCTGTGTTTCAGGTTCGAGACAATGCCACGTTGGTTCTGTCCAGAGTTTTACACACACAGTCTTTTCATCAGCACCAGGACAGTCACGAAGAGAGTGTGTACACACACACACACACACACACACAGATCTGAAGGCTAAAAAATATTAACTTATAACAGATTTTTACTCAGATTTGTCTCTCTCTGTCTCACAGAAAACGCGCTGCTGGAGGACGACAACACTTTCCACCTGGTTCGACCTGCAGACGAGATGGACGAGGTCAAGTCAAAGAGAGGAAGCATGAAGGACAAAGCCATGACCAAAGCCATCACAGAGATTTACCTGACCAGGCTGCTGGCCGTCAAGGTGCAAGAGAAAGAAAACAGCAACCTCTGTGTTCGTTTCCTCGTCTGTATGTTTACATTGTTACTCAGTTTCATCGTGCTTTTGTCTTTGCGTGTGCCTCACAGGGGACGCTGCAGCAGTTCGTGGATGACTTCTTCCGCTGCGTGTTGTGTTCAAGTTCCGTCGTTCCTCCCGCCGTCAAATACTTCTTTGACTTCCTGGACGAGCAGGCGATGAGACACGACAACGTGGACGAGGAGACGCTGCACATCTGGAAGACCAACAGGTACAAAGACACACGCACAGAGTTTGAATATAAGCGGAACTGAAAACCATGATAAAAAAAAAAAACTGCATATTTTAAGGATAAAATCAAACTTGTTTTCAGGTGAAGTATTAAGTGTTATTTTAAGAAGGGTCTAAGGACAGAGGGTGTCACTTGCTGCACAGTGTTTTACTCTTTTGTCTATCTTGTTTGTTTTTAGGTCTTTTAGATTAGTATTTTTCAGAAGTTTATTTTATTTATCTCTAGTGTACAGCACTTTGTTTCAGCTGTTGTTGTTTTTAAAGTGCTTTATAAAGTCAGATTGGATAATAACAACATTTGAAGTATTTTAACTGTTTTGAGTTATTTTAAAAAAACTTGGTGATGTTTATAGGTGAAGTATTTTAAATGTTTTAGTTCTTTTAAGATTATCGTTGTTTTTAGGTAAAGTATTGAGTTTTTTAGTTTTTAAGGATTAAACCACAGTCCTGTTACTGTTTTTAGAGGAAATATTAGAGTAAAATCAAATCAATGAATCACTAAATAAGATAAAGATTAATTATTTTAATAATGAAATCAAACTGTGTTGATCTTTTAAGGTGAGATATTAAGTGTTTTTGTTCTTTTAAGAATAAAATTAAACTGTGTCATTGAGTCAAATTTCTGGTGTTTTTAGTTATTTTAATGAAAAAACCTTCAGTGTTTTTAATGTTTTTAGGGCAGGTATTTTTGTTTTTCTTTTCTTCTCAGAATAAAAGTGAAGGTTTTTGAAGTGTTTCTTGTGCGTGTGTCTACTCAGTTTGCTGATGCGTTTCTGGGTGAACATCTTGAGAAACCCTCACTTCATCTTCGATGTCCACGTGACTGAGGTGGTGGACGCTTCACTTCACGTCATCTCTCAGACCTTCATGGACGCCTGCACCAAGACAGAGCACAAACTCAGCAGAGTCAGTTCACACACACACACACAGACACACAGCTGCAGCAGCATCGGCGCCTCCTGCGTTGTTTCACTGAATTAAAAAGCAAAATTTGTTCAGAATGTTTTACAATTCGAGGTTTCTTTGCCTCTTTTTAACTGATCCACTGCTTTAACGCTGTAACACATTAAAGTCAGTCAATTTGGCTTCAATCTTGACTCAATTCAGGATTTAGTTCATCACATCAAAAGAATTACCAGCTAGTTTCCAGATAGTAGATTACTAATTTTGGTTACATAAACTCGTAGTTAGTAAATTAATAGTAAAACAGAAGTGGTCCCTTGTCAAGTGAAGTAACAACGACAAATTAGCTACTTAATCATCAAAGTGGAGTGTAAACAGTTTTCGTGGATGCTCTTTTAGATGCCAGCATAAACCCGACATACTTTACGACACTCGGTGAACTTTGATGTCGCTGTAGCAAAATATCTCCATGACCTTGGTTATGTGGGAAAATGGTACGGGGAATAAATATCTGTGTCATCGTACTCATCCAAAGGGTGGAGTCTTTCTCAGAACCCTATTGTGGATGACAGGCTCCTCCTCCTGCAGTGACATCATCATCGCTAGTGACATTTGGCAAACATGTCTGTCACCTAAATCCAACAGGAAGGCGTCCATTTTGAATCAAATTTGCCAATTTGGGCCTTTTTTTTTTTAGTTATGAATAAAAAATTAGGAGAAGTGTCACTTAGTATCACATTGTTTTGTGCTGAGGGTAGATATTCTGATGACTTGTGGAAAGAAAATATGAAACTATTATGAATTTGCAATAGAAAATTGCAGATTACAGCCAAACTTGCTAAGATTAGAGAAGTTGTTGTCAGAGAAGTTTAGCTCTTTTAAGATTAATACCAAGCATAATGTCTGATTTAATTGAAGTATTTTTAGTGTTTGAGTTAGTTCAAAGAAACAAAATCTAGTTTTTTAAGTGTTTTATTTCATATTCTAAGTGTTTTAGTCCTTTTAAGGATAAAATCACAGTCTTTTTTTTTCTTCTTTTTTTTTTTTTAAACAGTTTTTAGGTGAAGTACTGTATATGGAAGTTTGAAGTTGTCAGAGTTGTCACCTCACCCTGACATGCATCAGGGGGAGTGAGGAACTGCTTCTCTACGCATTCCATTCTGCTAGCTAGGTTTCGTTAGAATTATGCTACGTTCTACTAACATCAAACTCTGCAAATGTATCCCAAGTTAGCCACTGAATAGCAGTCGATAAAAACACTCTACATGTTTTGCTTTTTTGTTTGAGCACACAAACAGCATAGCAACACGTCAAAGTATAAAAATTAAACAGTTCTATGTTTACGACTGATTTACTATAAAATAAACACAAATTAAGTGAAATTAACGGTGAACGTAGCAGAGTTTATTTGGCGGCAGCCATTTTAAAATCCTAACTCCAGGTTGTGAGTTTCCCATGACCTCGGAAAATCTGTGTTCCAACTACAAATGGAACGCAGCATTACACCACCTATTAGGTGTAAATGTTTAGTCATTTCTAAGCTCTAATTGTTAGTAAAATTGGTGCAAACCATTTGAATTTAACAGTCATTTAGAAAACACTAAAGTTGTGTCATACAAGAAAAGACATCCAAGATTCAGAGGGCGAATTCAATTAACTCTTTTACAACTGACCATTTTATCAACACTGTGAAACAGTAACATCATGTTGCTTTAACGTAAATTAAAGAACGTTTCTTTGCTTGTTTGTTTGTGTCTGAATGCAGGAGTCTCCCAGCAACAAGCTGCTCTATGCAAAAGAGATTTCCACTTATAAGAAGATGGTGGATGAGTGAGTCTGAAATATGAAAACATTCAATTCTTGTTTGTTCAAAAGATTGTTTGGATATTTGAGCAGAACAATAATAATAGTGTTACACAAAAACAATTGGATTGAAGGTAAATAAGTACAGACGTCTCTGTACATGTTGTGGGCAACACCAGCTATTTTTTTGAGGACTACTTTATAATAATATAATTTCTGATTAATATAATAATCAGAAATGCTTGTGATGATTTCATTTGTTCTGTGTTTTTCCTTCAGTTACTATAAAGGCATCAGGCAGATGATTTCAGTCAGTGACCAGGACATGAACACACACCTCGCTGAGGTTTCCAGGGTAGGAATCACCTGCTCTATGTGTGTGTTTGTGTGTTGGCATACAGGGATCAGGGTTCCAGGAAAACTCTTGTAATTGGTTATTCCACGTAAAAAAAAAAAAACTCTAAAAAATTCTTACTTAAAAAAAGTTTCCTAAAAAAGTTTAGGAAAACGTTTTGAAAAAGTACACAAAAACGCAGAAGTTTTGTGGCGGGGGTAAAATATCTCAAATAATTGTAAAAGTAAAAAAAATGCATAAAGTATTGAAAATGTTAAAAAAGAGAGAGAGAAATTTGGGGGAAATAAGTTTTTGAAAAGCAAAAAAATGCTGAGTTTTAAAAAGTACAAAAATGCTAATGGTTTTGTAAAATACAAAAAAAATGCTTTTAATTATTAGAAAATATTTTAATAGGAAAGAAATGAAAGAGAGAGTAAAAAAGTCAGGCGTTTAGGGAATTTTACAAAATGTGAACATTTTTAAAAATAAACCCTAAGAGTGTTGAAAATTTTTTTGGAAACATTGTTAAAATCAGATTTTTACGAGCAGCTCTGTGTAACAGCTGTGCATCGTGACAGCAGATTTTTACTTCAAAATTTGTTATAAAATTTTTTTTTTGCTGCTGAGGACAAAACTGTGACCAACAGTAAAAACAGGAAAAGGCCACAGCTTCATCTGGAACAGACTCGTAGTGATTTTCATTTTCTTTTCCCATCGTTTGATCGCATTATTGGTCATATTTTACTCTTAAATTAGTAAATATATAATGTCGTAAATGCTGACTTTGGTATCCATAGTTTGACAAGTGTATCAAGATATTTGGGATTGTTATTGTTATGAAATTTCCCTCAAAGACATTACAAATTTTGAGGTTTTTGGTGTATGAATATGCTTGAATGGATTGATTTTAATTGTTTCTACGCATTTCCATAGCAACACACAGAGAAGCTGAACACTCAGGTGGCCTTACATCAGCTGTACCAGTTCGCAAGCAAATACTACGATGTGGTGAGAAAAGATTCTACGTCTTTTTTGTTTTACATTTACTTATTGTTTAAGAAAAAAAAACATCAATGTCCATTTTGGTCAAAAGTTGTAGTTCCTCCAAAATATATATTTTTTTCCTTTGGTGATACTAATAGTTTTCGTACTTTCTTTAAGTGAATATTTAAATGTTTGATTTTTTTATTTTTCCAGATCATCCAATCATTAGACGAGGATCCAGCAGCTCAGAATAAACAGCTGACGCTCCGCCTCCAACAGATCGCTGCTGCCCTGGAGAACAAGGTCACTGACCTTTGACCCCTGACCTTACAGAGTGGGGTCAGGGTGGAGGTGCTGATTTGCCACTAAACATGATGATGTTACAATTAAAAGACTCTAAAGAGACAGAGCCTATGGACTAACCATGTCAGGACTGCAGTGGGAGGAGCTAGTGGAGCCACAGGAAAGCTGCTGACCATATAAGTACTGAAGGGGGAGGAGCTACGGGACTCAAATTTTAAAATAAGTTAGAAAGTGGTGGAAACTGAAGAGCTGAAATCTCCTGCAGTTACGATTTAGTTCCTGTTGGTGTCCCTGAACAAACACCAAGCCACCAGGACGTAGCTGCGTGTGTGAGCGCATTAAAATCAAAGGGTTATTTTTTTTATAATCGTAGCTACGGCGTTGTGTTGCGTAACCTTCAGATATAGCCGCACGATGTTTCTGGGTTTGGCTTGTCAACGTTATCGCAAGATTGAAGATTTTGGGATAATTGAAGAAATAATTGAAGTAAAGAAACATCACATCGTAAAGTATTTACTTTTTTTCTATTTTAGCTCTTTTTGAAGTTGGAGTTGCACATTTTCGGGACGTTTTACGACTTTTTCCTCCAATGAGTAACGGTAGATTTGAGATGAAATCACCTCCAGCTGCTGATCTGACCACAGTTTTTGTCCAACACGAAAGAAACTTTTTGTCGGCAGCAGAGGGCAGTGTTTAACCTAAAGTGTGAAAATATTATACTAGCGAAAAATAATCAACCAATGAAAACCCATGACGGTACACACCACTGACCAGTCCAGGTTTTGGATTGGTCTCAAAAAAAGTGAATCCAGGGTACGAGGAGTTAAGTTAAATCCAAAAAAAAACAAACTTTCTTTTTCATGTATCAGTTTAGCAGCAGAGTTTGTCACTATGCCGATGACACTGTGCTGTTCATGTTAGTTTACTTTTATTCTCTGTGTAAAGGCTTTAAGCGGAAGCTTTGCATTTCCACGTCTGACATAAAACCTCTTCATTTTAACAGACTTATTTCTACCACTTTTTTTCATTTTTATAGTTGATCGGGTCTGTCCTGAGTGCCATTTCTCATTTGACGACTAATGTGTTTTTACTTCCTGTGAAGAAACATGACTGCCTACTCATGTGGTCTCTTGTTTTCTACAGTGTATGATTTTTTTCTTATACACCTCTTATACATTTTTCTGTTTGTCAGCGAATGTCAGAAAAGCTTAAAGTAAAATAAAAATGATGCTGTAAAAATGCAATTTACAGCTATTATTTTATCATACATTTTAAAAATATATATATGCTTTCATCATTTTTACTGGAGTTGAACTGCAGTTCAGACAAAATTTGAACATCTTCCCCAGAAAACATCTTTTCCTACTTCTATCTCCTATTCCTTCAATAAAATTAAAACTGAGTCAAGGAATACATTCAAAAGATAATTAAAGCCACATTAAAAAATATTTTAATGTGGCTTTGAAAATGTCATGATTTAAACCAATTCATTCACAGAACACACAACACTGAATCATTTCTCTTCAAGATTTTTGTTTAAAGAGAATTATGACTTTTAATTTCATACATAAAGAAGAAATATGTTTCATGTTAAATTTATTTTTATATTTTCTACGTGTTCACCAGTACAAATAGCACATGTACATCACATGTGACCAAAATAAAGAAAATAATTTTGAGCTTTCTACAGAAATATTTGTTTGCCATTACCTGGGATGATGCCTCACCCAGATTAACTGTATTTTATCTGTTAAATGTTCAATTTAATGAACTTAAGTTACTTTATTTTTTTGGGGGGGGGAGACGACAAAATCTGTGTTTTCAATACTTTTGTAAACAATTATTTTTCCCCAGACTTCTGGGGAAAACAAGTCACATTCTTGGTTTAAAGTGCCGTTACACGCAGCAATTCATTTCTTTTGCTAATTGTTTCCGTAGAATCAACTTATTCCTGCTTTATTCTTTGCCTTCTGAGCCCGAAACCATGTGCTTCAAAGGTCAAGCTTGCATTTTGTAAAGAGAAATGAAAAAACCCCAGTGCCTTCTGGGTAAGAACATGATATGTGTTTTGTTTTTTTGCTCAATATGTTGATTCCTCTGAGTTTTCACAATCTCACAAATTGCATCTTTAAATTCTGAAGCAATACAGCAGGTGCTGCCACCTTGTGTTCATGTCTGGATTTGACTTTGGCATCACATGACTCATAGTCACACACACAGAGAAAGTCTGAAATATTTTAATTATTAATATTTTTCAAAAATATCTTCACAAGCTTCTTTCCGCACGTTTCTCCAAATTTTTCTTAAATCAAAGTCTTTTTGGTGCCAAATATCTCGTGTGTCTTGTTCTGTGTGTGATTTTCTGAAACTCCGACTGTCACATGATTTGTATGTTTGACACGTGTAGACGGAAATTAAGGTAAAACACGTATGTGGAAAAAATAAACTGGTGGTACTTTTATATAAAAAGAAAAGAAAACTGTGGAAATGTATACTTTTTTTGGACGTTTCCAATCGAACATCTGATGTTGAGATGAAGTTCAGAAAAGTTCCGTAGAGCCACTTTTGGTTTTCCATGTGTTGATCTGTAGATTGTTGTTGACCTAAAAAACTGTTTCCATCGATAAATATAGTTTATGGATTATAAAATTTAAGACGTCGGATTCGTATTTATGCAGTTTTATTGTTTTAAAGTGTCTCTTTTCTTCAGCTTCTTTTGGCCTCGTCTGACCACCAGCTTTAGTTTAGAGAGAAGTGAAGGTAAAATTTTACAAGAAAAAAATGAGTTGATAAGAAGCACTTAAAGTAGGTTTGCTGCACTGAAAAAAATGATGGAAAACTTTAAATAATGACCTAAGTTGGAAACGCAAAGGTTTAAAGTTCATTTAAACTAAAGTTAATGAGTCGTAGGTAATTAAGTTCATATAACTTTAACTTTAATTAACTCAAATTGTGTCAATAAGCATAATCCTTTTTTTTAACTTCTTATCAAACCAGTAATTTTTTTTACAGTGCTCAAACTTTAGCTGAAAAATAGCACATGTATGTTCATGAATGTATGTATGGATTCAGTCGAACCATCACTGCATAAAATGTTTTTAAATGGAAAAACAACTAAATGTTTCCTTTTTTGGTCAAAATTTTCTTGAGTATTTATAAGTGAAGATACAGTAAAGGAGCACAAGTTTTGAAATTGAAATTTAAGCACTGCAAAATCTCACACAACCTTCTGATATGTTTCGTAATCAGCAAAATCTGCGTTAGACCAGTTTAAGACTAAATGTCGGGCGATTTATCGATTGTTGTGGTGATTCAAGGAGATCCTGGTGTGTGTTTTTATTGGAAAGGAAATCACGATGCTACGGGGAGATTGGTGTCAACCAAATAAATTAAGATAATTCACACTTAAAATTAAATTTTGAACGGCACTAATTTTAGTAATTCTTTATTTCCTGTGTTAGTTAAACGTAAGACAATTTACAGATTGTTGTGATGGTGCTATACTACAAGGGAAAACTGTGTACAATTAAAATTATGAGTAAAATTACTAAATTTTGTGTCACCCAAATGAATTTAGTGAAATCACACTTAATGGTTGATGCCAGTTTTAGTATTTTCTGCATTAGACCAGACCAAGACCAAATTTCCCGGCAATTTATAGATTTTTATTCTGATACACAGAAATCCTGGTGTGTTTTTTATCGAGAAAACATATGTACTTTTCCTACACTCCATGAAAGAAAATGGTTGAGAGACTTTTTAAAAAAATTATTCAAATAAATTAAGATCATTCGCACTTAATCAAATTAATTTCTGTGGGGGAACCGACTTTATTAATTCAAGAAAAAGGAAACTGTATTAATTATTATGGTGATTTGAGGACGTCCTGGTGTGGTTTTATGGAGAGTAAATGCTACGAGTATTTTTTTTTTTTGTCTTTTTACTTTTTCCTACTTTTTCCAAGTTCAATTCAAAAAATTTCAATTCAAAAAATTTCACAACATACTGGGAAAGTGAGTAGAGAAAAAAATCAAATTTATGTCTATGTTAAAATTTCAACAGTAAGTGAAATCAGTGTTCAGCCAAACTGAAACCATTTTTCTATAGTGTTTATAGTTTGTACATGCACAGAAGTTAATACAATAAGCTGCAGCTGTTTTTTATCATTGAATTTAAAAGGGTTTAACACTAAAGAGCTATTGCTGTAACTAAAGCTTAAATCTCACTAAATTTATTTGTCCACTTTTTTGAGAATATCTTTGTTTTCATGATTGTTCATGAGGCAAAAATCTAAATTTTTCAACATGAGTCAGTAATATGCTCTTTGGCACCAGAGTTGAATTAAAAAAATTAAACAAATAACGTTGTGTTTTCACCAGTGTGACTGTGAGAACATGAACTTTCCTGTTTGTTGTTAAATTTTTGGACTGAACTCAGATGACGCGACACCAGTAACCGGGACTTCAGAGACTGGACTAAAACCGGACTGGACTGGAGTTCACAACAGTGACGTGGGCAGAAAATCCAGATCGGAGTCCAAATGTATTATAATAAAACATTTTTATACATTTGAAGATCTGTCTCATGTTTTATGTGTGTGTGTTTTACTTTATTTTAATTGGCCTTTTTTTTTTTTTTTTTTTTTTTTAGAAATATAGTTATTAGGTTTTTTCAAACTTAGAACAAGAAGTCAAAATTATATTTACAAAATGTGTGTATGTATGTGTATAGATAGTATATGACCACACTGCCTCCCTGTGGTTGTAATAAAGAATTACACATTACACGTGTTGAACGGATGTTCTTGTGTCAATATCATAAAGTCAATCAAAAATAATTAAAAAAAAAAAAAAAAGAAGAGTTAAAATTCTAATTCTCACCTAATTGTGCATCAAGTAAAAATTGTGGAGAAAAACTTAATCCAAACAATTAGTTCCTTGTAAAATCCTGAGTCTTTAAACTTTTTACATTGTTTTCAGCAACAGTAAGTTTATTTTTCTGTATAAAACACAGTCTAACTCTGTTTTATTCCTCTTTTCATCTACAGAACCTAACGTAGATGTTTGACCTGCCATGTCTCCTCCAACTCTGTGGTAAGAAGCTGTATATTTATATTTTATTATTATGATATTTACCCTTAACTGTGTGTTTAAATTGATACATTGCCATTAATCTCTTGGCAAAACGTCATAAATCTCATTTTCCTGCTCTCTGGCAGGAATAAAAGTGAAGCTGTACATGACATTTTAGCATGTTGTGATTCTGAACTGAAAGTAGCAACAGACGGGATGTTGGCTAAAAGATGGTATCACTGCAGCTAACTAGCAGAGCATAGCTAGTCTGGGGGGTGAATACTGTCACGTTTAACGTGTTTAACCACCACTGACAAACGGGTCTGCTGTCCCGGGCCCAGGGTAGGTGGGGGGGGCAGAAACCCTCATTAAATTATGAAATAATTTTAAAAAATAAATAAATAAAAAACAGGCCTATTTGTGGAAAAAATATGTAATATTTGAGTTACATAAAAGCGTTTTATTTGTTTTCTTCCTAATTGTCCTTGAAATAGTGGTCAAGAACCCCCCCCCCACACAAAAATGGTTTGGCCACTGATCAAAATTTGATGTTGCCATTTGATTTGAAGTCCAGTACGCTCAAAATGTCAGTTCAGCACAAGTCCGGTGCTCAGAAAAGAAAAGAAAAGAAGAAGAAAATAGATGCCTTAAAGATTTTCTATTAAATATTTTAAAAAAGGTGGTGACGGTGAAGCTGGGACTAGTAAAGTGAACGTAGAGCAAGGTGAGAAAGAGCGCAGCCAACGTTTACCAGCCGTTAATTTATTAAAATGTCGCATTTCTGACATCATAAAAGAAAAGATAGTGGAAAATTTAAGTTTTCAGCAGATGTTAGGTTATGTTGTATTTTTTAGAAAAAGCTGAATTATTTGTCTGGAAACGGCTAATTGCAGTTTCTCCTACGGTTTGTGATTTAGTTTGTCAGATTTTAATTGAATAATCAGTTATAGATTTAAAAACAAGATGGAGCCTCACTGAGATACTAAAAATTTTTTTTTATTTTACTCAAAACACTGATGAGAACTTTAATATGAATTATTTAAAATACTTTTTTTTTTTTGTTCTAGCTGACATTGCCCTAGCCTAGAATGTCACAGTAAAAGTTTTGTCACTAACAAAAGTACCAAAGTTCTGTTTGAAGGCGCCACTTGTTACACTCAATGACCAGCAGGAGGCGATGCTGAGTCACCATGTATGTGTGTGTGTGTTTGCTCAAAAGTCAAACAAGAGTCTGGAGATAAAACATGTTCAACTTTATTCACTCACACAAATTAAACACGTCACTCATAGATTTATTTTCTTATTTAAAGAGCTCATAGAAAAGTGTATGTGTAAATAAATGTCCAAGCATCTTAAATAAACAAATAAATATTCCGGATGTTGCTCAACACTTTTTTTTTACATAGAGGCGGAGCCACATCGCAATTTTTCCACAAAGTTTCCTGGAAAGAATAATTAGGTAATTTTTCTCTTTTATGAACGAAACAGAAAAGAGATGTTTCACAACGAGTGCACAGTAATTAATTCATTACAAGTAGAAAAGTCAGTGCACGACCTCGTGAACTCACACATGAAATTAAGTTAATGCTAAATTATTCATCTAAAAAATTATATATCAAAAGCTCCAACTTCAAATTTTCTTTCCAAGAAACTTTGAGTGAAAATATGAGATTATAGACCTTTCAAATTAAAAATAAAGAGTAGAGACTTATTTCATTGGTCCATTATATTTTTGTTTTTTAAATAATTTGCTCCGGGAAAAAAATAAGTAATTTAGATTTTGAATACATTTTTTTTAAAATGGAGTGTGTTTAACAAAGTGATCTGTTAAATTTGTCAATATTAATAATTTCTCTGTAGATTTTCTCCAAAATTATAGAATTCTTTATATTAAATTCCAGAGCAGTGAAATAAAATATTGCCTAGTTGGAAGAATCGGACAAGGCTGAAATTGATTTTTTCATAAATGATAAAAAGTGTTGTTTTTTTTAAAGCAACTGAGGGAACAAAAAATAACTATTACTCACTTATGTTTTAGTTAAAGTTGAATAAATCCAAAAACCAACATTGAAACTACAAATAGTCACTTAATATCATCACCATCATCCATTATGGCATTAATTCTCAATTAAATAATTATAGAATTTTTTCAAATTCTGACTGTAAATGTTTTTTTTAATCGATTAAATCACTGAGTAATCCAGTAAAAACAGAGACGTTCAGTTTGTATGAGACACTGCAACCAGGAAATTAATGATTAATGACAAACTACTATTTAAAAAAATAGCTTGTAAATGGAATTTCTTTGGGTTTTAAAGTACTTTTAAAACAAAAATGTGTAGGTTTTTTTTGGCCATGAATAAAATGTCTTCATGTTGTTTTCATCTGTTTTTTTCCATTTAAGGAACTTAATGACACGTAGTTTGTAGTTTAAAGACATAAAAATGAGTTGTCTATTTCTCTACTGTAATTTACACATTTAACTTTGAGTGTGAAGAAAGTGACGCTAACAGGGATGTAAGGATACTGTGAGAAGCTGATGGAACAAACTCACAAAAATGCAGGACTTTCTTGATAATTTGCTCGATTGGTTGGGGAAAAGTGTGAAAATGCTAACTGTCATTTACCACAGTGTTTTATTGTATTTACCAACAGTCCATCATATGTGATCATATACGTCCTTCACAGTCATATATGAGGAAGAAGCTAATTTTAAAGGGACAGGGCCAGTTTTTATTTAGGTTGAGCAAAAGACTTGTGTAACAAATCTATGTCAGTTTAAGTCTAAGATATGTTCATGTCTTTATCTCACTGTTTGACAGACTTTTCCAACAGGAAATTGAAGTTTGTAAACCACTCACTCTCAAACTATAATTTTAGCTCACAGGGACTCAAGAAGTGCTGGTCTACTGCTGCCTCATGTGGTCAGTGTGTGTCACTAAAGTCAATCCAAATGTAGGATTTTAAATGCCAAAGTGAGAAAACAACACTTTTGAACTTACTGATGGAGGCAGCAGTGGATCAACAACTCTGTGCACTGTGATGTAAAATCAGTGATTTTCACTATGGACTTTGGTGTGGGAAAGTGGTTCACACACTTCACTTTCCTGTGGGAAAAGTCTAATAGTGAGATAAACATATTTTTAAGATATCATAGACTTCAACTGACCTAGTTGACAAGGGACTTTGTGTCAGAACTTCATACAAACACACTTCAAAAAACCTGAACTATCACTAATTTGTGTCACTAAGTGCCTGAAGTGGGAAAAAAAAAAATGTCAGGACAGACAGGGGACAGAGTCTCAGCTGAGGTAGTTGAGGACAGACAGACGGGACAGAGTCTCAGCTGAGGTAGTTGAGGACAGACAGACGGGACAGAGTCTCAGCTGAGGTAGGTGAGGACAACAGACTGGATGGGCAGCCTGCACACTGGACACAGCTTGTTCCTCTTCTTCAGCTTCCTAGCACAGATGTAGCAGGACATGAGGTGTCCAGTCCGCCCGTGGACAATGCAGCCGTTTTTGGGCCGGGACTGACAGATGAGACAAGGGTCCAGACACGACTCAGGCAGCCGCCACTCTGCCGACGAGCTGCGTTCCAACTCTGGCACACCAGCAGCAGCGCCAGGTGGAGGCGACGCAACGAGGGACGACTGGAGAAGCTCCTGGGAGTCGAGCGAGGAGGAAGGCTGGGAGGAGCAGAGGAGATCCTGGGAGCTAGGCGCGGAGGAGGCGGAGTCAGGAGCAGAGGGGGTGGAGTCAGACAGTGATGCAAGAAGAGGAGTTTTTGCTCTTTTTCCATCAGGAACATCAACGGCGTCATTTTCCTCCACGTCAGAACCTTCAGGAGAAAAATCAATAAATAAAATAATAATAAATAAAAAGATGTTCAGACTGTAATACACCCTGCTGACACATGGAGGCAGTGTTTTACTGCAATTTATATCCCTAAAACAGCAGCAATTACATCATAAAAGGTACTGATGGATCATTTGAGACAAAAAAAAAAAGTACCCGTGGTTTCTTTGGCAGCCGATTGGCTGTTTGGCTTTGTGGGCAGGGCTTTGGGGCAGGAGGGGGAGGAGTTATTAATGTTGCCAGACTCATCAGGCAACCAGTCCTGACGCAGAGTCCAGCAGCGGAGGCAGTTTCTGGGGAGAGGAGGGTTTAACTCATCGCACTTCACACACCGCCAGTAATCCTGGAAACACACACACACACACACAGTTAGACCAAGGTCAAATTCAAGCACTTTCAAGGTCAATCTTCTAGCTTTTCTGGCACTTCAAAGCTGTAGTGAACGACACATTTTTGTAAATAACATTTTCTGATAAAACACACAGACAGAGCAGTTTTCATTAGGGATGCGCGTTATTATCAGTATGATATCGGTATTGGCCGATATTATAGAGCTCTAGTTTTCAAACAAGTGCAAGGAGCTGCCAACTTTAGCACAGCACGCTTCAAAGTCATGAGCATGGGGGCAGGAGGTTGCTGCTGCTCAAGGAAAAGGATTACGTTAGCAAATGAGAAGCTAACTTATTCCTGAGCCAGTTGGTTATGCTGCTGTTTGTCATGGAACAATAAAATTTACGATTTAAGTTCTTCATCCAAAAATTCAAGCGGTTTAAAAGGATTTAACCTGTGTGAACCCTGTAATGAGTGTGTGTTTGTTGTTTTCTGTGTGTGTTTGTGCGTCGGCTTACAGCTTCAGTGATCTCTGTGTCTTCATCGAAGGAGTCGTCGTCGTTGTCTTCATCGGCCTCAAAGATGGTGACTTCGTAGACCTCAACAACGACAAACACACACGATTTTAAACATTTATTTGCAAAAATATATTTTCTTTTATTGATTGATATTTACTGCTAGTTATACCAGTTTAAATCAAGGTTCACACACGTTTTCAAAGGTCAAATTCAAGCACTTTTAAGGACATTCTTAAAGACTTTCCAACACTTTGCAGCTTTTAGTAAAGTAATACAAGTATATACAGTACACCCCCCCCAAAAAAAAAAAAACTGTCCACACTCTATCGCAAAAAATGAATGGAATTTTGCTATAAAACAACCAAATTTGTGTTTTATAAAAGTCACTGTCACACACACAAATGAGTTCCAGGCCCAGTTTTTGGTAATAAATTATTCGCCCAATCTCAAAAGCAAACTCTTCATCCAAGACGCTATTATTGGGAAAGAAATACAGTCAGTTCTTGAAGTGTTTTTAAGCACTTTATCAAAAAATTCAAGCACTTTTCAATTGTTTAAAAACACATTAAAAGTCAAGCTGTTGTCTAATGCTGCAGGTCTAGAATAATGTCCATACTCATGAAAAGCAGCAGGGGGCAGTATAAGGATCAGATGTCAGATTCTGTGACATATTTGTTTGATCTCTATGTGTTTAAAGAGACGGTGAACTCATAGCGTTTCCTTGCGGTGTAAAAAAAAAAAAACCCCAAAAGACAACAGGTCATGTGACATTTATTTCATTTATTGTTGTTTACCTGGTCATCAGCTGACACAGAGGCGTCGTCTTCATTATAATCGTCAGAATCAATGGAATCGACTTCAAACTCGACGCTGAAGTTGTCACTGTCTGAATCTGATGCCGGGACCGTGACCTCTGACCTTGTGGACTAATACACAATTAGTGTTAAAAAAAAATACAACTCCACGTGTGTGTGTGTGTGTGTGAGAGAGAGAGAGACTCACAGTGGTGTGCGAGTCCGATGATTGGCTGCTATGTCTGTCCCCCCCACTTCCCAAACCACCAATCACACACCAGGACAGACTGTCATCGAAGGTCAGGGAGTAACTGTCAGACCTCCTCCTCTTCCTCCCATCTTCTTCATCTTCCTCCTCTGTTTCTTCCTCTTGTTCATCATCCTCTACACTGTGGGAGGGGCCTGAAGAGAGAAAGAGAATAGGGGAGGGGTTTAGTGACAACACAACACGTCACGACAGTTTTCTGTACTGATGAGGTGAGGGATCACTGACCGGGGTCACTGCTCCTGCAGCTCCTCCTTCTCCTCCTCCTCCTCGTCCTCTGTCTCCTCCTCCTTCTGTCTGGTGATGAAGAGCGACTTTCTGATTCCACCTCCTTAAAACACAAACAAGTTTTTTTTACTCCTACTTCTTTTAAAATGTAGTTTTTAACTTAAAAAAACATTTTATTTCATTTTCACCATCCATTGAAAAATCTGTGAATTTTAAATTTCCTTTATTTTCTCCACCGATATAAAATTTTGTAAAGACACTGAGTCATATTTTCTTAAATGTTACGGTTTTATCATAAATTTAGTGATAAACGTTTACTCACAGGAACATTAACTCTGAGTTTATGAACAAACACTGAGCTCCTAAAGTATAACACAGTCCTCACCTCCGTCCCTCTGTCTGTCTGACTGTTGCTGTGAGCTTCACTTACACTAGGTGGCGACTCTACACAAACAGAAAGAGAAAGAAAAGGATTAAGTCTAGAGTTTTGTTCACAGGCAGGTGAATTCTGTGACAGATAAAAAACCCTCATAGTTGCTACGTTGGTTAATCAAGAGAAAAATTGAACATTTTTATTACTTCACAACATTAACTAACACACCATTATTACTTATGTGTTCATGCAGGAACTCTGATCCAGAAACAAGAACTCATTATCAAGAAAGCCCTGGTTTGGAAAATGACACAGTGTAAGTCTGTTGTTTAATTAAATTAACTGTTCTTTAAAAAGCATGTGAAATGGATTCCAATATACTTGGAATATATTATTTCCCTAATTCTAATATGAATTGTTTTTTTTTTTAAGTACAGAAAGTTAATATTTAGTTGAAAATATTCAACAGTCTGAGGATCTTTGACATGGTTATACTTGATAATGTTGTCTTTTAGTTTGTCACTACACAGGTAAATGAGACACAGGTTTCACGTGAAACCAGGAGATTTTTACCTTGACTCTTCACAGTCTCCAGGTTCTTTGTGATCATTGCAAACAAAAGTCTGTAACAAAACATGGTTTTGTTACTTCATCGGCAAAGTCCATCACATAAAGCATCACTCTGGGTTTCCCGTTATTAATAAAGATTGTGGTGACCTGCTGTACTCTAATTACACTTCCCATAATAAACCATAAAATTACATGAAAATATTTCATAATAAAATAAAACAATCTTGAACTAAGTATTTTGTTTTGTTCTGTGAACTGTTTACAAAGACAACCGAGCGTGTGTGTTTTTACTGTAGCTACTGCCACATATTTTATTATCCCTGTGGAAAACATTGCACTATTTTATATGTTTAACACTTAAATCTTTCCATGTGACTCACCGTGGCTCTTTAACAGAGAAGCTGTCGACTCCAAGCAGCTGCCCCAGTGCATCCTGGGAGCAGTGGACGATGTGCTGCTGCTTGTGGTCGTACAGCTGTTTCTGGATGATGTACTGACCGAGGTAGAACATCACCTGAATCAACCCAGCAATAAATAACACACAGACATCTGTGAGTTTAATTGTTTCTCTTATTTCCTGGAGGCTTTGACTTCCATATACACAGAAAGACTGATGATATCAGATAAAAATATCACCAAAATAAGAAGTCAACATTTATTTTCTGTGTTACTATGAAACAGCTTCTCACCCAACGCCTCAAGACGACATAACAGTCACAAACCACTGCCCCTCCCAACAAAGGAGTTATTACCACGTTCTGAACTAATTGAGTACTTGTGTTGTCCGTAAAATGTCAGACAATGTTGAAAAATGTTCAGTGTTTCCCAAACCAAACAAATCATTTCCAGATTTGGAAATGACGATGTTCTCAAATGTCTTGTTTTGTCCACAAACCGAAATGATTCAGTTTTAATGATTTCTTTGTTATATGGAGCAAAGAAACCAGAAAATATTCAAATTTAAGTCGCTGGAAAATCTAAGAAACTTGTTTAAATTATTGAAAAACAAAAAAAAACCTCAAACCAATTTATCAATAAACTAAATAGGTGACGATTAATTTAGTAATTGAATAATGGTTGCAGCCCTATACATAATTGGGCCATTGGGAAAATCATATTTACCTATTTACTGTAAATATATTTATATGCATAAGTATTATTTGTGATATTTATATGACTGGTATCCTTGTTTCACTATTGTCAGTGATGTGGATTGTGCTCCCAACATCAGGAAACATATTGTTTTGTTATGAGTAAACAACATAAATCAATTTAAAGCTTTAAAATACTTTGGGGGCATGTTTCTTTAACTTTCCAGATTTCTACTGACAAACTGACAACATTTGGAGATTTTCATGTGGTTTGTAAAGTCGGGATGAATAAATTACAGTTAACAGTATCCACACACAGTTACCTCCTTCATGGTGAAAACATCTTTAGTGGCTCCTGCAAGTTGTAGCAGAGTCTGAAACTCAAGCTTTGGTCTCACCTGAACACAGAAAACACACACAGTTTAATGTCAAGTCACACAGTAAACAGTCAGTGAACAGTGAACAGAGCAGTCTGTCACTCACCAGTTTGTTTTCGTCAACAGAGTCTGTGATGAGCTCCTCTTCAGCTGACATTGTGATGCTGATTATTCCTGCACACAGTGATCAGTAACTACATTGTTTAGCAATAATTGATTTTATGTTATTTATTTTTACATAACTTAAAAACAAACAAACAACTGTACTGTACACGGAACAACAAAAGGGATGCGAGGGAATTGCCAAACACCCTCCAGGGGCTTAAAGGTGGGATTTTCCAGGACAATAAATATTATAATGGTAAATATCAGTTATGTCATCATATCAGGAGAGGAACTTATTGCTCCAACAAATGACCACAACAATTCCCGAAAACAATTTGAAAAAGCACTTTTTATCTGGTGACAAAAAAACAATCATATGACCAGATAAGAACTAAAAAACACACAATTAAATAAAAAGGAAACAAGCAATAGCCCAAAAATGATAGACAGGACCCAGTTTATAGTGAAAACCATATTGTCACCCTCTTAAGATAATTGCCCAAGTCATTTTTTTTACAAAAATTATTTTTTTGCCTAAATCATCTCCATTCAATAAAATTGGTTCCGTTTTTTGTGTTTCCTGAAAACTCTGAAAAAATTACTTAGGCAATTATTTTGAGAAGGTGTTGAGAAAGTATTTTTATGAACTGATATAAATTACTATTATAAGCATCAATACAGGACAATAATGTCAACTGAACAAGATGGAATGGTTTTCTCCACCTGAAGATTAGGTTATTAAACGTTGATTATTAATTGTTATTTATTATTGAAACATTTCACTTGATTTTAATGAAGTAAACGGTAATATTTTTACTGTTTAAAAATATTACCGTTTACTACATTAAGTTAGAGAGGCCCAAATGTATACAATTAGCTGCAATAGTTCTGTTTAAATCTAACCAAACCACATTGGAATGACAAATGAAATATGAATCCAAATCAAACTGATTCAGTATATCAGCAGCAGTCACTTTAGCTCTCAACTCTGAAACTGTAAAGAAGCCAGATTAATTGTAGATTACTAATTTCTTAAATTATTGATAACCACTTAATCAGTTTGAGAGTTTTTGAATATAATAATTAAAACAAATTTTTCTAATTTTTTAGCTTCTTATATCTGTCAAATATTTCCTCCATTAATCAGTAAACCTTTGGTTCATAAAATATCTAAAAATGTTGATCAGTTTTTTTTGCCAAACTGATCAAACAAACTGTCAAACTAAACTTTTGGCCAAGAATAGCTGTCACTTACAAATGTGTTTCCAGTTATTTGACAAAATAATGAGGTAAAACAACTTTTAGGGTGTTTTATCAACAATATTTTTAATTATTGCTGTTGTACTAATCAACGGCTGCCAGTTGTCAACAAACCACACATATTTACCATGTTTAATAATTTTTAATTATTTAAAATGATTTAGAACATACAAATAAAAGTCTTACCAGTATATTCAGAGATAAAGTGTCAGCAGCAGCAGCTCATCCTGTGCAAAGTAAAAGCAGATAAAGTGCAGTCAGAGTGGAACAGAGCAGAGCGACACGCTCTCTTATTATAGCACAGCTCAAACATGTCAGGACTAGACCAGAGTCTGAGTCCTGGTCTGAAACTGAGGCCCAGGAGCAGCAGCTCACTCACACACTCCAGTCTGAGTCAACAGCTGTGTCACTGTGTGTGTGTGTGTGTGTGTGTGTGTTACATGACTGTACCAGCTGATTCAATCATACGGCTCTCACTCTGTGTGTGTCTGTGTGCGCGCGTAGACATGCCGAGACTAGTCTACTGTGACTCATCACCTTTGATGACCACTAACCATAACTAACTTTGACCACTGCAGACCAGTTTCCGTGGTAATCTGGATTTAAACTGACGCCAATACAAAATAAAACAAGAATTAATATTTTGGTTTTTTTTTAACTCACGTAGCAAATGGATCCAACTGCAAGAACAGATCTTTTAAAAAGACAGGAAATGTAGCTTTAATGTCAAAAATGTTTTTTACTGATAACTAAAAACTGCATGCCAATCTAACTTGGAGAAACACTTTAAAAACTGACTACTGGCTGTAGTCATTCTGTACTTCCATTCATTCAATTATTCATCTTCAACAGCTTCATCCTCCACATGATTATTCGAATGTGTGAACCATTAGGAAGTCATGTGTGCCCTCTTATCATTATTAGTAGTTTTTAACTGATCAAATTTATAAAATCAGATCACTAGAAAATAAAAATGGTTTCGAGCTCTCCTGGATTGTACAAATAAATTTGGTTTATTTCAGTAAATCAGATTTTTTATTTTATTCAATTAACGTTTTAATCCATGAGCATCAATTTAATTACTTATAAATGTCAAGAAAAGACAACCAAGTTTTGTTTCCACATGTGAAACCTTGTATACTTCCCAACCCTGTCAGCTCTAGAAAACTGTGATGATGTATTTTTTTTTTTAAATAATTTCTAAATAATTATGACAATAACTAAATAAAGAACAAAGAACGAAGACAACTGTCAGTTGCATCCATGGATATTAATTTTCCAGACAAATGTGGAAAAACAGCAGCATCCAAATTTCTCAGGATAGCCGAACATCAGATCTTTCCCGGGATAAGTCCGGACAGGTCAGCCTTGTTCGGTTTAGTTTGGCCTTTAAATGAGAATGTGTCTGGACATTTGGCTTTTCAACAGTCTGTCTCTCTCTCTCTCTCTCGCTCGCTCGCTCTCAGTGAAATATGCCTGGACTTGTCCCGCTTTACTCGCACACACGCCTACAGTGACAGAGTTGTCCATCATCGTTTTAACACCTCATACTTACATAGTGAAAATATCCTACATTCGGCTCCACAACACCTTTAAATAAACACTGAACATTTTAACATTAAGTGAATAAAACAACTACGGGTTCGCACAAAAGCAGCGAAACACCACACCTTAAATCCTAAGATATTTAAACAATTTAAATATTATACATGTATATTTACTCCAACGGTAGTATTTAAGACAATGGTAGATTCACATTTCCCAGCTTTTGTTTCTGTCTCAAGCTGCATCAATCTAGCGGGATTGCTCGCCAAACATACGGCGTCCGTGTTGCTGCGTCTCAGTCCGGGCTCTTCTCCGCGAGGAAAGCCCGAGGCTCCACGGCCTGTTAGCATGCTGCTAACCTGCTGCTAAAGGGCGCCGCTGCCCTGGTTAAAACAATAAGCTCTAGGTTGGTTATGTTTAAATGTTACTCACGTACGTTTCCAGTTGCCTTTGCTCCAATATAATACCAAACAGCGTTTAAATCAACCAGTCTTATCAAACCGATGCTACTAATAGTTCCTCTGTTGACTGTTAAGTTTGTTAGGATTAGTTTTGTAGCGCCCCTGCTGGCCGGGGACGAGGAATACACTGTAAACATGCCCGTTTTTAAACAACTGGCTGCAAAAATATATATAAATGCACATAAAACACATTAGTAATTCATACAATTTTCATAATCAATGTTCTTAAACACTTTCTACGTCAATATTATGATGGTAATACTTCGAACAAAATGATCATTATATCAAATGTAAAATACATATATATATTAATTTCTATAGACACTGTATTATTTAAACTTTTTGTGCTTTTGAACCGTTTTGTGTATTTTTACACATGATATAACTATGATAAAGATGGCTAATCTAATACCGACCTGCGGGGGGCGGTAATGCGTCAGCAGGCACGCGGTTTTTGACGAAATTCAAAAGGAGAAGAAGTAAAATGTAGGAAAAACACACGAAGAAGGAAAGCGACTGTTGAACCTCGTGAAGCGGGAATTGACCACTCACTAACATGGACTGGTAACATTTTCATTTTATTTTTAAAACCTAAATAAGCGATTACTCAGATGCGTTTCCAGTCCTTTATTTAAACCGCTGCCTTTTTTTGTCTGACTGTGTAAAATCTCTATCCCGTGCCATTTTCACTGCGCTTGCCGGAGCTAACGATGCTAACGACGCTATTGCTCCCGTTCATAGTTAATGCAGGTGCTAGCAGGCTAATGTTGACATTCGCCATATGAAGGTGTAGACACATAGAAGTAACACGTCCACACGGTAATTACTTATGTGTTCAGAAGAAAAGGCTGGAAAAAATCTCAAAAAAATCTAAATATACACACATAAAAGTTGTAACCTGTTCCATGTTAAATAAATAAATCACAAATAGTGTTTTAAGGAATCCGTTACCTCTCTGTGATACACTAGTTCAGATTGGACAAAGTTAGTGGCAGTAGTTTTAAGGGGTGTTTAGGTTTTGGTTTATAAAATACAATAATCGCCCTTCTATTGCAGTGTTTTACAAACAAATTAAAAGTTTTATATATGTCATAATGTGTCTCAAATTACAGTAAGTCTTTCTGTTTCACTCCAACATGCTTTCACACCTATAATACGCAAGGTAAACAGCACCTGTTATCAGAGACTGTGTTCTCTAAAAATATGAAGCTAGGATGATGTACGACGTACAATAAACATGAAATGAACTCTCATGATCTATGCCACTTTGCATGTATTATACTTGTTTTTATGCTGGTTTTACCCTTCTTTTATGAATATGCTTACTGTGTGTATATAGGAACTGCACATAACGTCTTTTCGTCCAAGTGTTTGTATTTATGTGGGACACGTCAAAGAAAAAAAAATCTTATGTCAAACAATAAAGTTCTCTGATTCTGATGTGATATTTTTTTTCTTGTGGTCCAGGGGTCAGAGTGAGCTCCCATCTCCTGTGGTTCGAGATGACGAGGTGACAGTCGCCGCACGCAGGCGAAGAAAGAAGGTGGCCTGTATCCTTTCACTGGACAACTGACTTTCTGTGTCACTGTTTTGTTCGCTCTGTGACATTCACACCTATTACTTTTAAAATTACAATAAAAAAACTAGAAGCAATGTTCATTGAGTCCAAAGGAAGAAAAAATACAAACTAAATATTCACTCTTTGTATTAACAGAAACACACAATTCAATCCACTTCATACCACTTTCTTTGTAGAACAATTATGCAACCAAAAAACACTCATCAACCTAGTTAAATGTGTAAATGAAGTGTATATCCAAACACCAAAACAATAACACTTTTTTTTTTCTTGACCACTGCTCTCAGTCCCTTCACCAGGCAGCGGAAGTCCTGTCATTTCTACAGTAACACCAGCCCGCTCTCTCAGGGCCACTCCTGCTTCACTGTTCAGACAGGCTGGTATGGCACGCATTCACGTGTGAGCGCACGCACACACAGAGGTTCTGTTATCATTCTAATCAGCTGACTTACCTGACAACTTGAGGTGCAACTAATGAATATTTCCATAATCATTTAGTTGTTTGGTCCATAAAATGTTAGAAAATGTTGATCAGTGTTTGTCAAAGCTGGAAATGATGATTTTCTCAAATGCCTTGTTTTGTCCAAGACCAAAATGATTCAGTCTTAATTATCTTTTGTTATATGGAGTAAAGAAACCTGAAAATATTCACATTTAAGAAGCTGGAAAATCAGAAAACCTGTTTTAAGTAATAAAAAACACTCATTTATCTATTATCAGAATACTTAGATTGGTTTATTTACATTGTTTGATTAATTGGTCAATTATTTCACCCCTCACCTGTGTCTGGTCTCTTTCTCAGTCACCCCCAGATTTCCAGATGTTTCCTCCATTTTGGCTCCAGGAGGTCGAACTCCTCGGTACACACACACACCCAGGAACGCATTCAGTAGTTTGGTAAGACACACACTGGTTTCCATGACTTCAGAGGACATTGTATTGGCTTACATTCATTTCCTGGAGACTTTTTCTAACCTTATCCATAATTATTAGTGCCCTAACCTCAGCCTAAATTTAAACATGTCTACACCTTAAAATGTAGTTTGGGGACTTTTTTTCCACATAATGTGACTGTGTTTAGGATTGTGTTTAGGCACAAGATATCATTGGAGAGAAAAAAAACTGCCTTTAAACAGGAAGAAATCTCTGACAGAACCAGTCAAAGATGTGCGGTCATCTGCCTCGACTGGTTGGGGTGAGAGGAAAAAAGGTGGACACAAAGTGGGGAAAGAAAGTGAAAGTGGGAGGCGAGGTAGAGACAGAAGAGAGAGACCAGGAGCATATCTATAATAATTGTATCAAGTTATAAGTTTAGACAGGACAATTGTGAATCAGTTTTATAGAACTACGGTATCATTTATACAAGCAGCAGCTGAGATTGAGGATAGGATACTGATATCAACTTTTAATCATAGTATAATAATAATGACAATAATGCTACTGTTATGGATAATAACAGCATCGAAACTGGATCTGGATCCTGCTGCCTGCAAGATGAGGGCACACAGTGAAAGAGGGGAAAGGCACAGACTTGGGAGAGCGAGAGAACAAGGTTAATGACATGTAATAAAGTCATATTCCCTCAGCAGTCTAGGCCTAGTTTAATGACAGTGATGTAAACAAACCATGATGTGGGAAAACAGAGACAGATCATTAAACGTGATGACTTATTGAAAAGTTGTAATTAAAGGTGTGTGTGTGTGTGTGTAGAATCTGGATGACAGTGATTGGACCAACAGCATGTACACGTCTCCTCTATCTGGAGTAGAAAACACCAGCCTTTTCACTGACGACATCACCAACCTGAGCTCAGCTCTGCTGAAGGAGGACGATCCAGGAGAAGCTGGTGAGTGAATCAAACACACCCCCTGTTCCTCTTTACATCACTCTTTTTTTAACACTGTTTTTTCCGTTTCTTCAGCGGCGGCCAGTCTTTTCCCAGAGTTTCTTGCGTCTTTTCTGAAACACTCATCCTCTGCAGTGTTTGATCTGCTGGAGGATTTTCAGACCCTCTGTCAGGATAAGGTTGGATTGTACACATCTATGAGACCACCACTGTGCATTTGTGCAATCTGACTGTTAAACAGCTAAACTACTGTTCTTCAGGTGGACGTGCTGCAGTCTGTTGTCCTCAGGGCAGGTCAGAACAGTAAAACAGCAGGGGTTCGCTGGCTGCTGCAGCAGGAGAACAACACCTGGAGACTCATCGCCTCCCTCTACAGGTGACAGACTGTATGTGTGTCTGTCTGACTGTTAGAGCTGGGGGAAATATGGCTTAAAATTAAAATCTCAGATTCTCTCACTCCGAACTTGATTTGATGTTTCCCACTTCTCAAAGACAAACTACAAATAACAAAGAAATTATTCAAAAAGAGTTTTACTTTTATTTAGTATGGGTTTTGAAATTTCAAAACAAAATAAACACATGCCTCAAAAGAAGCAAATAAACAAAAAGGCCATAAACGAAAATATAAACTTTCAATAAGTTTTTTTTTACTGACTTCAAATAATGTCCCAACTTCCAGGGATTTTATCTGAACTACGGAAGCCCAAGAGGCTCTTGATAGTTTTGAACATGGGTCATTGAAAGTGCTTGAATTTTGTGCAAGAAAGAAGGAAAGGTAACAAGAGAGACATTCAGGTAAATGTCTCCCTTGTTTGTTATGACCCATCCACTGTTTCATGTCCTGCATTGCTTGATATATGTAGACTAGACCTACGTAGGACAAACGTGGAGTCATAATTACTAGCAGTGTTGCGGACACTGTCCACTGTTTCTCTCTGCCGTTGATGCCATGCAGATTCTGCCTCACTAAAAAAATGAACAAAATTCCAAGTACAAGCAGTTGTCCAGATACGGAGCGGGTTAGCACTTTTATTGATGCTGCACATCAATAAAAGTGGACACCATGGGCCAGGTGGCTCTTACAAGTTGCCTTCCAATCTTAAGCTGTGTCAGCACAATCACTGCTCCTGCAACTTGAGCAAATTTGTCCTAGATAATCTTTGAGTTTAATGTCAAGCAGATGTGGGAACCCTGGAATTAATTAATAAAGTCTACTTAGTGTCCAGCCCTACTGTCTGTATGTTTTCTTTTCTTACTACTAATAATAATAATTATTATTAATATTTTTTCTGGCACTTTATGCACTAAGAGCTGCAATGCTGCCCTCCACTGTTCAAAGTTCCAATCATGTTCCTGACTGTCCTCTGTCTCTAAATGAATACATGTTTATTTCTGCAGGGATCGGGTCCAGTTGGCGTTGGAAGATGACATCATGGCAGACTTAATCGTGAGTGACAGTACCGACACAAATATATATTAGGCATAGTTCCTGGTACCTGGTGCTTTTAACTACCTGCTCTGGCGAGGTTCCAAGTGAGCTGAACCAATACTAAAATGTGACGTGGACAGACTGCCGGCCACTGATTGGTCAGAGAGTGACGTCCATTGAAGAGTCATCAGCGCGACGTCTGACATAAGACTCAAACCAAACAATGCCGAAATGTAGATCAGTTAAAAAAAAGACTAACAGTGTTTTTTCGCAACAGCACTGCTGAAAGCTGGCAATCATGAGCCGAACCACAATCTGTTCAGCCGTATTTCAGCTCAGTGACTGTGTTAGACGGAGTCATGCAGGAAGAACTGAATGATTCTGTGTACAAATCTTTTAAATTAACTTATTCTAATAATTTAGAACACCAAAAAGAACTGCTTTGACTGTCACTAGTTTGTGTTGCGTTTAGTAATGTAAAGTGATGTGCCTGAGTCAAGTGCCGTGCTGTGCCGTGCTGAAACTGTGTAGTGGGTATAAGTTTTCGATGCTGTAAATATTTGATCTATGTATATATGTAAGGTATAAATTACTTGAGGATTGATATTTGGCATCAGAAACTCAACTTCTTTTGTTTTGTTTTGAGTCTCTTTGTTGCTTTTTTATTTTCTGTTTTGTTTTTATTCTTTTTTGTTGTTTTTTAGTGTGTGCGCCCCTCACTTACAACTTGTGTGTGTGTGTGTGTTAAAGCATTTATATGTTTAGAGTTTTCAAGACATTCTTAATCTTTTTCTATCATTTGGTCCAGTGATTTTGATCAATATTTGACTAATCCTGTATTTGATCAGCTATTATTTGATCTTAATTGTGTTGTGTTGAAGCTGAAGTGTGTGTTTTCAGGTTCCCAGCGAGAGTGAGAAGGTTGTGGTGGAGCAGCTTTTTCAGCGTGACGCTGTCATACGACAGAGTCAGGTGACTATAACACACACACAATCATACACACTTACTACATTTTCTGCTTTCCCCCCCCCCCCCTTTTACTGATCATCAATAATGGTCTGGTAAATGTGTCACAGCTGGTCGTTGATTGGCTGGAGTGCATTGCCAAGGATCAGATTGCAGATTTTTCTGACAACATAGAATACTACGCCAAAAACGTCTGCTGGTGAGTTCTCACATCTGCAGCTCTGTGTGTGTTGCACAGGTAAGTGTGTGTGTGTGTGTGTTTGTGTTACACAGTAAATGTGTATGTGTGTTTCAGGGAGAACACACTTCATGCTCTGAAGATGAGGAGGAAGAGCGGAGCTGCCTTCACTGTCCCTCTGGTCACTGAAATGGTGAGGCCTGTTACCATGATGACACACACACAGCTCTGTTGTTAATTAAAACATAAATAATGTGTGTGTGTGTGTGTGTGCAGGACCCAGATGCTCCTCTGCGGCAGCAGCGTCCCCTGGCCGACCTGGACAGAGAGGATGATGCTCGGCTGCTGAAGAATCTGTTCACACTGATCAGAGCAGGAATGACTGAGGAGGTAGAGAGACTTGAGTCCATACTGAATTTAATGGTCAATTACACTCAAATTAAAAGTTGCATTCTGTACAGGCTCAGAGACTGTGTAAACGCTGTGGTCAGGCCTGGAGAGCTGCCACTCTGGAGGGATGGAAACTGTACCATGATCCCAACATGAACTCAGGTAACCTCCTAGTTTTGCTTCTTTGTATAACCTACATTACTACAAGTCCAAAAATGTAGTAAACAAAGGCAACTGGACTTACATTTTTGGATACCATGACCTGGATGACTGAGAATCTTCACAGACATTACTACAAGTAAATTGTTGAAGAATAGATTAAAGTATTTGTCTTACTGAAGAAAACAAAATTACCATTAAAATGTTATCAACTCAAAATCAGGATTTCTCAGTTTTTCTCTTCTGTTTGACCATCACTTGACCTCTGACCTGCAACACGTCCGTGTTTGCAGGCACTTTAGAGCTGCAGCTTGTGGAGGGAAACCCTCACAGAGGAATCTGGAAAGCCTGCTGCTGGAGAATGGCTGAGGAGGTACAATCTTAATATTATCATCATTTTCAGAGCTTTACTGGACACATAGTAAGAGGAAAAGAGAATAATTCAACATAGACAATCAGAAACAGTTTTTAACCTTAGTTAAAGTGAAATTTGTAGTTGGAGTGCTGAACAAAAAAAATCCAACAGTTGTTTTGTTTTTGTTTTTTAATGTAGTACCTCCCTAGTAAAATATTGTTTATTTCAAAGTAATATGAGACAAATAATAAAATATTTAACTTGCTACTATATACAGGGACAGACAATCTTTGGAAGAATTTTATTTCTGTCCAAATGTAAACCTTTCAATTATTTTTTAATGAAAATAAAAGCTAAATTCTCTTGTTTTTTTGTGTCTAAAGTACCTTTTAGACAGACTTCTTATGTTAAACACAAGAGTGACAGTGTGACAGACCACACAGCCTGCAAACATGTTGACGTGCTGTTTTTTTTCCCCCTTGTTTTGTTTTGTTTTGCTTCAGGAGCAGTTGAACAGATACGAGAAAGCGATCTACGCCAGCCTGAGTGGAAACATCAAACCGGTAACAGTTCACTCTCCTCTCTCTGACACTGAAGTAACAGTTCAATCATCAGTCTGAGGGTTCGTTTGTAGACGTGTGTGTGTGTGTGTGTGTGTGTGTGTGTGTGTGTGTGTGTGTGTGTGTGTCAGCTGCTGGCAGTGTGTGAGTCGTGGGAGGACTGTGTGTGGGCTTATTTCAGAGTCATGGTCGACTCGCTGGTTGAAAAGGATCTGATGTCGTCGGGGATGACCCACCAGGAGGTCGAGACACTGCCGAGAGAATATCTGGAGGCCAAGTACGTCACACACGCACACAGACTGATTTCCATGACCTTAGAGACTTACTCTAGCTTAAACTGTAATTGTAATTATTAGTGCCCTGACCCTGACCTTAACCTAACTCTAACCTCAGCCTAACTTTATAAAAATCTCTTCACCGTAAAAAGTAGTAATTTATGCTATGGGGACTTGATTTTTGTCCCCATAAAGAAGACAAGTACCCATAATGTGACTGCAAACAGATTTAGTTCCCCACAACATAAAGAATACCAGACACACAAGCTTACAGCATGGAATGGCAACTGTCATTTATGTTTTTTTGTGATGCCAAGCCAGAACTGCTTTAAACTCTTGCTTTGCAGAATTGAACACATATTTATATAAATAGGACTGTATGTTGTCGAGTCACTCATGTGAAATATGAACGGTGTCCTCTGTCCTGTTCAGTTGGACCATGGAGAAAGTGTTTGAGGAACTTCAAGCTTCAGAATCTAAGGTGAGGAAAAAAACAGACTGAAAACTGTCACAGTCACATGACTGAAGACATCATTTTGTGTGTGTGTGTGTGTGTGTGTGCGCACAGAGAGTGTTGGAGGAGACCAGAGAACATTACCATGTCATCCAGAAGTTTATCATTCTTGGAGACCTGGACGGTAAAAACATCCCATTTTCATTGCTGTTACATTTGAAGGTTTGTGAAACACGACATCTGAACTTTGAACCTTGTCTTCTCTATGTCAGGTCTGATGGAGGAGTTCTGTGATTGGCTGAAAGCTTCTAAGCCCCTCCCCTCTCATCTGCTGCGTTTCATGACTCACCTGGTTCTGTTTTTCAGATCTTTAGGTTTGGCTCTGAAGGTAAATCTGACCACACATATCTTCTGCCTGTTTGTGACTGTGAGACACATTAAGGTCAACAGACACCGAGAGGAGATGAGATTAAGATTAGGTTATAAAAATGAAGATTGGGATGAAATTAAGATTACAATTAGACTATACATTTTATGTATAAATTTTTGAATCTTGAATTGCAAAATACTAGGTTAAATGAGGATTATAAAAAATAAAGACAAAGATGATGATAAAGTTAAGATTAGGAAGATTAGGTTATTAAAGACAAGGATTAAGATAAGATGAATATATAAGAATATATGAATATATATTTTTGATTAAGAATTTCTTACAAAAGAGATGATAAAAGATGAGGACAGAAACAAGGTAAGGAGGAAAGTGTGATTTGGATTAAGGTAAGAATGAAAATAAGTTGACTGTAAAGATGAGAGGGTTAAAGTCATGGTAGGGAGAAAGGGACGTTTAAATCAAGATAATTTTCTAAACTCTGTCTCTGTTGAAGGAGGACGTGTGTGTGGACGTGTTAAAATCGTACGTGTCCCTCCTAATTCGGGATCAGCAGACTGACCTGGTGGCGAGTTACGTGGGTCAGTTACCGTCTGACGTGTCCACAGCTCAGTACGCTGCTTTTCTGGAGACAGTCACACAGACTGAGCTCCGCCCACGCTGCCTGCAGCTCGCCACTGAAGCCGGTGAGGAATTATTTTAAACAAAGGCGCACAGTGATGATGAATATAACGGTGTTAGTGAAGGTAAACTGAAGTGTTACTGTTGTTTCTGTATATGTGTTTGTGAAGGTCTGGATGTGGCTGCGATAACAAAGATGGTGGTGGAAACAGTGAGGGAGAGAGACGACACTGAGTTTACTCACCACAGCCACACACTGGAGACAGGAACGACAGCGGTAAACACGTTCATCTACACAACAACAATATAAAATTATGTTTAATCACTCTGCCAACAGGAACACACCACTGTTATAGATCTGGAAGTATGAGTTTATTCGGTCTAGGTGGAACTAAACCTCCTCTTCTGAGGCTAACTCTGCCCAGTGCCATGTTTTGAAAAGGAAGTGGGCTGAGAGCTGAGTGAGGGAGGGCGAGGGGGCGCGGCCTGATAGTTAAGTCTGTCACAGACAGAGTTTCTCTGTGAGACGAAACTCACAATCACTCGCATCAAGAGGTGGAGAAAGGAAGAAGTTTACAAAGGGGTAGAAATCTGAGACAAGATGCCTTGAGGTGATTGGACGAGTGGACTAAGCCAATGTCAAAATTGGAATGCAGTAGCTGGTGTCTGACCAGAGAGGGCAGTAGATACACGGATTATTATCATTTCAATACTTAACACTAAACTAGCAATGGCTTGATACCACTTTTGTGTCCTGTATCGATAAGAATCTTCTGATACCGAAATCAGTCTGATACAATGTCTTTTCAATGACAAGTTTATCAAGGAAACTACTAATGTGTTTGAACTAACCATAACCACAATTTTAAAATCTTTATTCTTCTGAAAACAAAATTAAGTTACAAGTTACAAACAGTGATGTTTGTTGTGGGCAGAGTCACAGTGTTGCTGTGCTTTGACAGGGGGATCAAAAGAAGATTGACATTATTGACTGGCTGCTGTTTGACCCCGCCAACCGGGCCGAGGCCCTGAAGCAGTCTAACGCCATCATGAGGAAGTTTTTGGGTATTTATTTTAGTTTTTTCTTGGATTACTCATTCATGTTTTTTTTGTCTTTTTAGCACATTGAAACTATTTTTGTGATTTGCTATAAAACAATTGTTATATAATAACTAGATAAAATGCTAAATAAAATCAGGGAGATTATTCAGTGGTTTAAAAAAATAAATAAATAGTGGTTTGTTGAGGCATTCGGGTTTCCTCTTCTTCCTCTTCTTCCTCTTCTTCTTCCATCTTTTAATTTCTCGTTTGTCTTCCTGCAGCTTTACAGAAACATGAAGCAGCGAAGGCGGTTTTCTCAAAAGTTCCAGAAGATTCCATGAAGGAGGTTTGTTGTCAGTGGGCAGGCGTTGGTCAGAGCACGTTACCTGCCGAGGACGAAAACGCCATCCGAGAACACCTGTGTATCAGAGCCTACCTGGTCTGTTCGCACTCAGTATGGTTCATAAATGATCACAATGTTACTCTGTTGTGTTAATACCATTTAAAATAAATGTTCTCTCACACAGGAAGCTCATGAGGCGTTCACTGACTGGTTCAGCCACAGTAGCTCCGCCCCCCAGAAGCCTGCGCCCGCCCCCGAGGCCAAATTCACAGAGAGAGTAGCCAATGAGATGAGAGAGAAGGAATACCAGGTAATTTTATTGTTTTAATTACATTTATGTTTTTATAGCTTTTCATTGTTTTTTTTTTGTTTTTGTTTTTTTTTACAGTTTTGGTTATGACTCTAAATGACTGTAGAATATGTATGACTGTGTGTATGTCAGGTGTCTCTGGGGGCGTGGTCATGTCGTCTGGACGTCCTGACTGAAGACGTGAAAGAAAGAATCTACAATGTGCTGCTGTTCGTAGACGGAGGTTGGATGGTTGACAACAGACAGGTTTGATATGCGAATGTTAAATTATGACATTTTCATCAAATGTCAAAATACCTTCCAAACCCCTGTGACCCAAATTTTCAATAATGATATAGATTGCAGCATCACTTTCTTCAATATCAAATAGCAGAATTTTAATATTAATATACATTAATTACATTGTTTATGTTCTGTGTAATTTACTAAAAGACAAAATACATAAATGATTGTAATGTTTTGGCCTAAAATGTTTATTTTCTATTTACTTTGACGTTTAAAGCTATAATTAAATGTTATCTCAGAAAACTCTCAATCTTTAATTTTCCCCCCAGCATTTAGGTTTTTCCTTCTATGTCCCTTCTGGTTCTCTGTAGATTAAAAAAAAATAATCTGGTTGTTTTCAGGATTCTGAGCAGGATTCTGAGCGCAGCCACCAGATGGCGGCGCTGCGTTCCCTCTGCCTGCCTCGCCTTAGCTTCCTGCTGCTCAGTGTGCTGCAGAACTCGTCCAGACACCAGGAGGCGCTGCGACTCGCTGACATCATCTCGTCCGACCAGCACCGTCTCTACCAGGTAGCCACACAAACTTTCTCCAAAGACATCATCGAGTTGTTAACGTTGACAAGAGACAGCGACATCATAGATTTTATCGTCCGTTTCTTTCTTTCTTTAAACAAATGTAGGTTTTCTCTAAAGAAGAGCTGAGAAGGTTCCTGCAGAAACTGAGAGAGTCGTCACTCGCTCTCTTGGACCAAGGACTCGACCCACTGGGCTACGAGCTGCAGCCATGAACCCAGAACACACAAACACACACTGTCATTTTGAATTCATTTTGTGTGTTGTTGTTTTTTTTGCTAAATAAAAGTCTGTTTCTTGTTCTGAACCACAGTTAATTTTATTTGAATCACTGCTGAAAATTAATCAAAACTTATGAATTTATATGGATAAACATGATCATATACCATTGACGGTGCAGTCAGTAGAATTTTGATTAACGATTCTATAATTGTGTTTATTTTATCACATCTTAACTTTTTACTGTTTTTAATTCCCTCACTTATATATATATTTTAACTTATAATTTTATTTACAATTCCTTACATTAAGTTTACACATATTTACAAAGTGGCTGCCAGTGTTTTGGACAATATTCTCTGAATTTCTGAATCTCTGAGGTTGATTGATATGTGGCTTTTCTGTCGCCAATGCAGTTTTTAAAAATTAAAGCAGCCGATAATACAATTTTTTTCATATACCATATATCTAGCCATTTTTGTCTCCATCTAATAAAATATAACTACATATAAACGTTAAATGAAAAATATTACAACAAAAATTGCTATAAAAACAATAATGGTCTGTCTCTACAATGGCTTTACTCGAGACGCAGACAGCAGTTATACAATACCTTTATTGGTTCCCCATTTAGGAAATTGTTTGGGTTTATTTTCATGTCTATTATTTATTACCTTTACTTTTTACTAAAATGCTTAATATAAAGTCTAAATATTATTTATTATTATTTAATATTATTATTTAATTTATATTCAGTACGTAGTTAACCGTTAGTAACTGTTTAAATATCTTGTAGTAATATAGAGGATGCGGTTCTTTCACCTGCCCGCACAGTTTGTAGTGCGGAGTGAGTCGTCTTGTTATAGTCGACGATCTCTGCTGTTCTTCTCCAGTCCGCCAGGAGTCGCGGTTTCTCTCAACATACCGTTAAATAGATAAGTGAAGAGGAAACAGGAAGACAGGCAGACAAACGAGGCGGATCATGAGTCACTTTTAGCAGAAGAAATAAATCACGGCTGCTGGAGCGTGGAAGAGAAAATCTTCCAGCGCTGCAGCGGACATTCTTCATTTAGAGGGCCGGCACTGGAGCTCTGTGTGTCGGCGAGGGGACGCGACAGGGCCCGGTGAAGCCCCGCAGGACTGGAGTCAGTGACAGAAGGAGAGATGGAGAGAACAGGTAAACTTTTTCTTCATGCGTGGCAGGATCACAGACAGGCTGACTGACATTTAATGTCTAATTCACTTTCACTGCTTTATTCTAACTTTCTTAGAATAAACTTACTATAGAAAAAAACTGCCATTTTACTATTAAATTCCACAATCTAACATCAATCTCACACGTGTAATTTGTTTAACAGAAAAACAACTGTTTTGGAATATGGAATATAATTAAATTCGGTTCCTCAAATTATGTGATTAAATATACATTTAAGGCACTTTTACTTTATTGTAGTATGACAGTTTTTTGCAGGAGTCTACGACACTCCACTACATGTTGGCAGAGACTGAACTTTGTGCTGTAAGGAACAGTGAAGACATTGTAACTGCACACAACAAAAACGGATTGTTAGTGAAAGGGAAAGTCTTTAAAAGGCAAAAACAGATTTAAATATTAACCTAGGTTAAAGAGCGAAACAATGTTTTTTTGTTTTTTTTTTACTCTCGATTTAAAAAGTGTCACGTTCAACCTATAATGTAAAACTCAAACTTAAGTGAATAAACTTGGATAGTTATCTTTACTCAAAGTGAGTCTTATAATTAAAGTGTAGGGACATTTTTTGAAAATATTCAGTTATTTTTTTAGTGGAGGGGTAATATTCCCGACTTTATATTTTTCACTTAAGTTGAAATACATCTAACAAAGTTATTTTCTCGTCTTGTGGGGTTTGTACGGTTTGCGTTGTCCAGTGCAAATGCAAAATTCGCCATGTGGGCGGAGCCTCTCAGAGATGGAGAGATTGCCTCGGGTCAATTGACACTTATCGGGATCCGTACTGGAAACAGGATTTGTTCGACACAAGTGCGGTTCCGGCTGGGCTGAGGGCTACTACGTGAAGTATCCACAGTTTGCACATATGTAGAACAAATTCGGTTTGCGGTATGGACCTGTGAGTGAAACATGACGTTTCTGTTTTCATCTTGTGGGAGGAGCTACGGACAGAGACCCGAAATTTGAAAATGTTAGCATTTAACACCTGGAGATGATTCACAGTACCATTGTTATCGTACAACTCTAAGTGTAAAATAACGTTAAACATTAAAAATAATGTATTTGTTCTCCTTTTTTGCAGCTTGAACAGTTCACTCGTCAAAGTTTAAAACAAAGCTCAAACGAAGAAAAAAAGCACTTGCATAACAATGGCGGACAAGCGGTTCAGTTTTTCAGCCAACCGGCGCATTATTGCTGGGCTGCTGGTCAACCTCTTCTCCTCCATCTGCATCGTCTTCCTCAACAAGTGGATCTACGTCCACTACAGGTTCCCCAACATGACCCTGACCCTGGTCCACTTTGTGGTCACCTGGTTCGGACTCTTCATCTGCCAGAAGATGGACATTTTCTCCCCTAAAAGTCTCCCGGTCCGAAGGATTGTGTGGCTGGCTCTGAGTTTCTGCGGCTTTGTGGCCTTCACCAATCTCTCCCTGCAGAACAACTCGATAGGGACGTACCAGCTGGCGAAGGCGATGACCACACCCGTCATCATCCTCATCCAGACCATGTACTACAGGAAGACCTTCTCCATGAAGATCAAACTGACTCTGGTTAGGAACATTTTAACTCATCTCCTCTATTCAGTTGTTTCAAAGCTGGACAAAGTTGTGATAATAATCTTTTACATAAAAGCACTCTGATGGATCATGACAAAGATATACCAGTAGATGTGGAATAAAAGGTAAATAGATTAATTTTAGCTGGTGGTTTACATTATCCTTGCAAGAAATTAGTCTATAATGAAGAGTAAAAGTAAAAATAAAGTCCTTTTACTTAGTAGGACCATGCTAACAATTGCTAATTACTACTAAAAGCAGTTGATTCTGAAGATGTTTCATCAAAAAGGACTAAATATCAACAAAATAGAGGAAAAGTTCCTAATGACAAAAGGGGGATTGTGGAAAAAGATCTTGGCTGCTTCCTGCAGCTTCAAAGACTCTTGAAGGAGCACTGAAGGTTCTTAGGGGTGACTCTCTCTCTCTCCAGGTGCCCATAACGTTAGGCGTGATACTGAACTCATATTACGATGTTCGGTTCAACTTGCTTGGGACAGTGTTTGCGGCCTTGGGTGTTCTGGTGACGTCACTTTACCAAGTCGTGAGTAAATGTATAAACTGAAATTAAACGTATATCGGACAAGGACAAATATTTCTTACTTTGTAACTTGTTTTGTTATTTTTCAGTGGGTGGGGGCCAAACAACACGAACTCCAGGTGAACTCCATGCAGCTTCTGTACTATCAGGTATGACTTCACACTAAAGACACAACAGTAACACTCCTTGTCCTGGTACCACAGTATGATTGGACATTTATGATACTGTAAATCAGTGTCACATGATTAAAGAGTCTCACAACCTTTTTGAGTTTCTGGGGCAACCAACTTTTGACTTGCTGATCTGCTTGGTACTTGTACTGAATCCTCCACTGCTCCCCTGTCATGCGGGGTCCCGCAGGGCTCAATTTTAGGGGCCCTGCTCTTTTCATTGTATTTACTTCCTTTGGGGTCCATTCTCAGGAAACATGGCATCGCCTTCCACTGTTATGCTCGTGACAATCAAATTTATGTTCCCCTGAAGCGCAAGGACGCCTACTCAATCAATCCACTACTTGCATGTCTTGAGGAGATTAAAGCTTGGTTGGCCCTGAACTTTTTAAATTTCAATGAAAGGAAGACAGAAGTGATGGTGTTTGGACCAAGTAGTTCCTGTGAGTCTCCTCCTGTTGACTTGGGCCCATTGGAACTGTATGCTAAGCCTACAGTCACAAATCTGGGCTTTAAAATGGACAGCGACTTTAAGTTGGACAGTCAAATTGGTGCTGTAGTGAAGTCCAGCTTCTTTCACTTAAGAAAGTTATCGAAGGTTAAACATATTCTCTCAAAACAGCACTTTGAGTCAGTAATCCATGCCTTTATTACATCTCGCCTGGATTACTGCAACGCACTTTACTTTGGAGTCAGCCAGTCGTCCCTATCACGTCTTCAGCTTGTTCAAAATGCTGCTGCGCGTCTTTTAACTGGAACGCAAAAGAGGGAACACATAACTCCCATTTTAGCCTCACTTCACTGGCTGCCTGTGCACTTTAGAGTTCATTTTAATATCCTTCTCTTTGCTTTTAAATCCTTAAATGGTCTTGCCCCGCCATACCTCGCAGAGCTGCTTCATCCTTATACTCCTGCCCAGTCTTTGAGGTCAGCTGATCAGCGGCTCCTACAGATTCCTAAGTCTAAACGGAAGCTCACAGGGGACAGAGCTTTTTCTGTTGCTGCGCCTAGATTGTGGAACGATCTTCCTTTACATATTAGACAGGCCCCTTCTCTGTCTGTATTTAAAAAGCATCTTAAGACCCATTTTTACTCTTTGGCTTTCAACCCAGTATGAGGCATTGATTTTACCTGTTTTTATTGGTTTTATGTTTGTTTTTGTGTATATACATAGGTGTGTGTGAGTGAGAGAGAGAGAGAGTATGTGCGAGTGTATATATATTATGCATATGTATGCAGTGTGTATGTAGGTATGTATGTTTCTTATGCATGTTTGTGCTTATGTATGTGTATATAGCCCATTTCATCTGGTGCACGGATGTACTGTATATATGTGTACATAAGTACAATCAACAGTGTTTTACGTTTTGTCTATCTTTTAGCATGTTTCAGTAGTTTATCTTATTCTTCTCTAATGTACAGCACTTTGCCTCAGCTGTTGTTGTTGTTTAAAGTGCTTTATAAATAAAGTTGGATTGGATTGTTCAGTCTTTGTTTGGGACTTCTTTTTGGACTTGTTGACTTTGACTTCAGGTGAGATTCACTGGCCTTGACTTGTAGATTAAGGACTTTGTTTGGTTCTTCTTGACCTTGATTTGGAACTTGACTTGGGACTCTTTGGCCTTAGAGCCATTTACCCCGGAGTAGGGCTGTCATTTTTTGTTTGAAGTTCAAATATATATTTGAACGTGGGATTAAAAGTTTGCATTCCTACCGAATCAAAGCAGCAAGGACAACATGCGGCTGTTAAACATGTAACTATTGTTAAAACTGTTCATAACGTAAACTGATTTTTTGTGGAGTATTAGATCTTAGTCCCTCTCATTTAGGATTTTACTTTGGACTTGTTCGGCTTGTTTCACTTGGGACTGGTTAGTATTTTCTGGGGAGATTTGATCCTAGCCTTGGGAATATACAACAAAGATTTGGGCCTTCGATCAAACCAAGCTTAAACAATCAAAGTAAAATACACCCTTTCTCCTCTGGAGAAGGTATCACAAGTTGTGAACAAGGGGTAAGAAAAATGTTGAATGGAGAACAACACACACCTTCCTTAGTTGCACAGAGGGAAAACCTCCAGCAGTCCCAGACTCACAGAGACCAGTCCTACCTTTTTCCCAGCTTTTGTTCTCCACATGTTGATTGTTGAAGTGGAGGCACCTGTGGAAAAAATCCACCAGGCCCACAAAGCAAACACAGTCCTACATGGCACCTTTGCACGTAACATTAATTAATTAAGAGTCGATGGACCACAGAACTTGATTTGGATCTTGTTTCCTCTCACTTGGAATTTGACGTAAAACTTGTTGAACTCGACCAAGGACTCTTGCTCCCCTTCATTTGACACTTCTTTGTCTTTACATGTGACTTTGTGGTTTTGACCTGGGCCTGTTTTAGGACTTGTGTTTGACTTGTGTTTGACTTGTGTTTGACTTTAGGACTTGTGTTTGACTTGGTGTGAAGTTGGGACTTGACTGAGGACTTGTTTCCCTTCAGTTTGGACTACGTAGAATTTTCTGGGGACTTAGATCGTTGCCTTCTCTGGGGACTTGTCAATTTTGACCACAGATTTGGGACTATACTTGCTCCTCTTGAACCGACTTGATGGATTTTCCACAGAATTTGATTTGGACCGTTTTCCCCTCTCACTTGTAGGAATTGATTATGGATTTGTTTTGTTTAAAGCCTTGACTTGGGACTTGTGCTTGACTTGGTGGTTTGAACCTGGGACTTAAAAATGGACTTGTTCACTTTTGTTAGGACTTGTTGATTTTGACCTGCTCTCTTATTTGTGACTTGCTGGACGATAAAGTGGTAGAAGATGAGTGAGTGAGTGTCTTGAATTAAGACTTGATTTGAGACCTGTTCTTTTTCACACATGAAAAGACAGATCAGGTAAACTTCTAGTCCAAACTGAGTGATTTGATCCCAGCGATTTCTCTTGTCAGGCTCCTCTGTCCTCAAGCTTCCTCCTCTGTATTGTCCCTTTCTTTGAGCCACTGACTGGAGACGGAGGAATATTTGGTCCCTGGTCCTTTCCTGCTCTGGTGAGACTCAACAAAATACAACACAAACACACAAAACTCACACTCAGATCACACATACTACGTTGCTGTGATAATAGTTCTATCATTTTTTTCTTTCTTCTTTTTCTTCAGATGACAGTGTTGTTCTCAGGTGTGGTGGCCTTCCTGGTCAACCTGTCCATCTACTGGATCATTGGAAACACCTCAGCTGTTACGTATCCTTGTATATTTTTTACCAGAAGAGTTTTGGACCATTTTATCAGACTTCTACTTTAGTCTCTTGAGAATGAAGGTAGTTTTTGACAGGTGTAGAAGGTTCTTGAAGTAGTTTAAGGAGGGCACTGATGTAAGATTTAAGGGTTTTGGGGGGAGATTTAAGGTCTCCTAGGTGTTGGGGACTTCTTGATGATTTCTTTGGTCTTCTTGGGGAGACTCTTGGTGTCCTTAAGGAATATGTTTTTGGTTTTCTTGAGGAACTTTAAGGTCCTTATTGCAAACTTACTGGTCTTTTAGAGCTTTTTGTTTGTTTGGTGAGATCTAATGTTATGTAGAGTTTCATGGCGGTTTCTCATTGTCTTGTGGATGTTTTCTTGGGGAAGGTTGACGTTTGTGAGGAGGTTTCAAGTCTCTATGGTTGTAGGGATGTCTTTATGGAGACTATGTCTCTTGGTTTTATGGGAAGTTTCTTGGTCTTCTTGAGGAAAATTTTGTCTTTGGGGGGATTTAAGGGCTTTTTTTGGTCTCTGTAAACAAACTTGTTGGGAATATTTCTCCTGTTGTTGCTTAGTGAGATTTTTCAGTGTTTGAAGAGTTTTGTAAAGGTGGCTCATCCTCTTGAGGAGGTTTTTTGTTTTCTTGTGCATCTGTGAGGAGTTCTGATTTTGTGGTTTGTGTGACAGTTAACAGAACAGTCTTTGTCTTATTGAGGACATTTCAGGTTTTATTGAAAGTTCTCTTTCTTAGATTACGTCTTTGATGTCTTTGATGATAAAGTGAGACATTAGAGTCATCAGTTGTTTTCAACTTGTCCTTGTTTTCCTGAATCTAGTTCACAGCTACAACATGTTTGGTCATTTTAAATTTTGCATCACCCTGATTGGAGGTTACCTGCTCTTCCATGACCCACTGTCACTCAACCAGGTGAGTCTTCTGTCAGATGTTCTCTCTATTGCATAGACTTAGTTCTATTCAGAGCTTTATTGACCTGGGAAATTTGTTTTGTAGTTGGTTTCTTCTGCTTCATTTTATACTTCTGCTGCTGCTTCTTCTGCTTCTTCCACTTCTTCTGCTTCTTCTTGTTGTTCTTCTGCTTCAGCTTCTCCTTGTTCTTCAGGCTGCACATAAAGAGGTGTAAACCTGTTTTGTCACATTTCTTGTCCAAACAAAGTCAAAGTGGACACTACACACACTTGAACCTTCTTTTATCAAAGCATGTTCAAGTGTGTGCTTAACTACCATGGTTGCTACGGTAACCTGCATGCAGATCAAAGGTGAGGAAGGTGAGGGCGGATTCTGACTCCATTAATTTGTCCATTTGAGGGACTGGCCTGAAGCAGCTTGGTTTGCAAAGTTTTTCATCCAAATAATGTCAAAGTTTGATGCCGGTCGAGTAACCTGTTGGACAGTTATATGATTAACAAACAGACAAATGTTGCCTGAATTATAAGATATATCTCTGGCATTTCTCTGATGTTTTTGTTTCAACAGTTAGTGTCTCCTTACTCTTTTTTCCTCCTTCACCCTCTCACCCTCTCACCCTCTCACCCTCAGGCTCTGGGAATCCTCTGCACTCTGGCTGGAATTCTCCTCTACACTCACTTCAAACTGGTTGAACAGGAGGAGGGAAAAAGTCGCCTGGCTCAGAAGCCATAGAGCGACACATTTGTCATTCAAGTGCACAGACTCCTGCCACTGGCTGATCAGTGTGTCAGTGTGAATGACTGGCAGCAGCACACGCCCATTTTACACACATCTACACACACACACACACACACACATATATACACTACTCACAAAAAGTTAGGGATATTGTAAGAGACTCAGTGGATGTCATACCCGTTTCAATGTGGCATCAATTTCAACATTCTGTGGGTATAAAAAGCTGGTATTGTCAGTAAGTCATTCCAAGTTCATCATTCAAACAGCCATGAACACACGACGTCACTTAACGTACGAGCAGCGCCACCTGGCCATAACGCGCCTTCGGGTTGGTGGCAGGCAGTCAGATGTTGCTCGTGAACTTGGTGTGTCTCATTCATTTATAGTAATATCAAAGGTAACTTTTACTTATTTCATTAAAATTCAGACCAAATAGGAAAAGCACTCATGTAAATAACAATATCCCTAACTTATTGTGAGTGGTGTGTGTGTGTGTGTGTGTGTATATATATATAATTCTAAATTTAGTATTTTTCTAGGAGAGCAAAGAATGACCATGTGTTTCTCAGTCACAAATAAAAGCGTTGAAGCACATTTCAAATGTTTTTTCACCAACATGGAGATTAGAGTTAGAACTTAATTTTCCCAGAATGCTGCTGCTGTTGACAAGGCAATGATGACAAGGTTAAACAACTGAAACACCCGCTGAGCAAAGCATCAAACTCAGGCTGAACAATATCGGGGAAAATAGACTAATTATGTTTTATTTTTTCTAACCAGTGTTGCAATTTGTTTTGCAAGATATATATACAGTGCATCCGGAAAGTATTCACAGTTTTCACGTTGTCATTATGGGGTGTTGTGTGTAGAATTTTTAGGGAAAAAAATGAATTGAATCCATTTTGGAATAAGGCTGTAACATAACACAATGTGGAAAAAGTGAAGCGCTGTGAATACTTTCCGGATGCACTGTATATATATATATATATATTTATTTTTTTTTATTTTTTATTTTTTCCCAAGTAAAGCTTTGATCAAATATTAATGTGTTTTAGATTTAAAAACATAAGGATGGAGGGTAATTGCAGCTAATGCAATTTGCCAGTTGTCGCTGTTTCAAATCGCGTTTCTTTGTTTTTAAAAATGAGAGAAGTCATCGAACTGTCACCTGCTCTTGAAAGCACTGCTGCCATGGAAGCTGTATAACAATTGCTGTTTTAATGAGTTTGTTAGAAAGGAAAAAAAAAGACCTTTTTTCCTGCTTGTTCGGTTCATGTGGCTGAATTTTTCGTCTCTGGACGTATGATTTTAGTACAATTTATCTGGGTTTGAATATTTTTTTTTGACTGAGCCTTTAAAGTGAACAACATTAAATCTTAATTTCTTTGGTTTATCAGTAATTTTATACTTTTATCACAGCAGAATGTTCAGTCTGCTGCATTTCACTGTCCTTGTTTGTCCTGCTCTTCATCTCATTTAGTATTTAATCAATTTTCTATTTGAAAAATGAGTGTTAAAATTTAATGTCATTGTACATTAAATTGAGATTTCTTTTTTACATGATTTTTTTGGTTTTCATTTCACATTTAAAGTTTAGTACGATGGTGATTAAAATGAGCATTAAAAAGTATTTTTAATTGCAATGGAAACTTCATGACTGTTTTTATTTGACTTGACAGAAATAAAACTGAATCAGATTTTAGTGAGCTTGAAATGTTCTTTTTTTAAAATAAACTTTAAGAAAAATGCTGTGACATATTACAAATAAGGTTGAAAATATAGGACAGGCAAATGTCAACCTAAAATAAAAATAATTAATTATATTAAGAGAAAATAAGTTAAAAAAGGGGAGTGGTGGCTAAAAACAGGAAATTGAATAGCAGGGAGACTGACTTTGCAAAACTTTATTTTTGAAAATGAGAAGCCATTTAAAATTAAGTGTGAGTCATTACCTGTTAAATAAGTTTTTCAATGATAAATAAATTTCATTATAGGGAACATGTTTGCTAATATGTCAATATAAGCTGTTTTTGTCAATTTAATCAAATGTTTTCTTCCAGAAAGATTGGTTTTGTGATGATTGTCATTACAGTGATTAGGAAACACTAATATCTTTAAGAATGGAATCTTTGATAATGTTTGTGATTGTTTTTTTTTTTTTAATGACTCGTAATTATTTCAAAAAGGTTTGGGGGAATATTTTTAATTTTTTTTAAAAAAATAATTAAAAAATGAGCAACAGTTTAAGCAGTTTCTCTGCTGTTTTGGCAAAAAAGTTAAGGAAGCTTAGTTATGGAAACATTTATCATGGTATTAAACTTTCTGACAGTTAATGTCTAGTGTCTGGAAACATACAGTATGCCCATTCAATTCATTCACTCATTCGTTCATTCATTCATTCATTCACCTGAAATGTGAAATGTTTTTCTGAGCTGCTGTAGATTTTCCTGTGAGCAGAGATTCAACTCTGTAACACAAATGTGGCTCTGTCTGTCTGTGTGTGTGCGGAGGAATTTACTGATGGATGAATGAATTAATGAATGAATGAATGGACAGAGGAGAGAGACTATAAAAACACACAGAGAATGTGCTTTTCCTCTGGTTGTGACTGTTTTCTTTCCTCTTACATTCGTTTCCTTTTCCGTTTCTTGTATCACTTTCATTAACTGGGTCAGTGTATCTGCACAGATTCTTTTTTTTTTTTTTTAGATTAAAGGTACATTGCACAGTACTTCTGTGTGTCCGAGAGATCCCTCCTCATCTGTGGTTCTTCCTGAGGTTGACTTGACTAATTTGTTTTTTTTTAAAAAAAAGTAGCGAATACAAAACATTTATTTAACATTTAAACAATTAAAGTAAATCAACATCATTATAGCAGACGACTCAAACTCGATGCCCGTCACTCAATATCAAGTTATAATTTGTTATTTCTGTCTGTTTTTGTTATTTATAGATTCCTTTTATATAAGTAGAGTTTTACAGCTGTAGTTGGTCGTGCTGAAGTTATTTTTAAAAATAATCTACCACTGATCTTATTCACATTATGTAATCTATCTTTCCATGATCTGAATAAATATCTGTAAATACATTAATAAAAACAGATGTATTTTTATTTTCCTAATTTACATTTATTAAAAGCAATTTCTGTCGGTGTTGTTTCAAGAATAGGCCTGTTTTCATTATTATTAATAATTTTGAGAACTTTTACAAGTTTACAAAAGTAAAATAAATAGAAATTAAATGCAATGAAAACATTAAAGATAAAAGGACGTCACTTAAAGGCAAGTCTGCAAAATGCCATTTAAAAGATAATAATTCTAAGCGTCTATGAAAAATACAATATTTATTTCAACAATAATTTCATCATAAAACATATTTTTAGTCAGGCATCGTGTTGGATGCCATGAGCGGGTCCTTGTGTGCTTCACGGAAACCGACGTTAATGACCGATGTTTGTTTTGCTACAGTTAGCAGGTAAAGATGTTCACTTTTAACTTCATATTTACGTGAAAATAAAAGTTGCCACGCTGATATTCATAATTCATATACTTATTGTTTCACATTTTAATGATTATTTCTCCGCTAACTGTGAATTTAACGCCGCTTAAACGTTTGTTTACATATAATTCACAGCGTCCATTCAAGTGGCCCGAGTTAAAGACGTAAGCTTTGCTAATGCTAGCATGTTATTGTTACACATTTAAAACATTATAGTTTAATAACATCGATTTAAAACGGGTCGTTTTACTATTAAAGCAAATGTCTAACTCAGAAATGTCACTGATATTGTGAAAAGGTCACGCTTCTTTGCTAAACACGGCAGCTAAGCTAAGATAGGTGGCTAACGAGGCATAGCTGTAAAAGACGCAGCTGCAGACACATTGACGTTCACAGTTGAAATTGTCTGATAATTAAAATTTCAAATGTTTATTTTATGACTCAACTGCAGTGAATGGATAACGTTATATTTTTAAGGGTGAATGTAATTGATAAACAAATTTTAAGTAATAGATGGAAAAATGTGTCATTCTGGACATGCCATCCTCATCCTTGATTTAAATAAGTGAAGAGTCATTTAGACGATGATTTTTCTCTCATCTTTCAGATGTAACAGACAATCCATGGGGGCCATTTTTATTGTCAAGAGGGGTGATAAGCTTCATGTTTTTTTTCATAGACAATCTACTTAATACGTTCACTGGATATTATTAGCTGTGTGTGAGGTCATAACATCAGTTTCTGAAATACTCAGATCAACAACTCTGTTCATGTTCAAAATCACAAATCAACATTTCTGCCTCGGTCTGATGCTCAGTTTTATCTCCAGCAGCTTGTTCTTATTGTGTCTACCTAATTAAATGTATTGTGTTGCTGTTAACTGATTAATTGAATAGATGTCAGTGTCAACTTTATGCAGCACATTTAAAACTAGCTTAGTAATATAAATATAGATATATATGAAATAAGAATGAGGCAGTGCAGTAGAAAAAGCAAGTTTTCTAGGTCATCCTGAGTTGTAGAGGTGCATTTTCAGGAGGGAGTTAAATGTTTCTAGGGTTCTGGCTGCTCTTACATGATAAGGCAAACTATTCCATAGACTGGAAGCAGCTACTGAAAAGGTTAGATCACCTCTGCTTTTACACCTTGTTTGAGGAAAATTTGAGGGCAACTTGTTTGAGGATCTCGTAGCTCTGACAGGAGTTTGAAGATGTATTATGTCAGATAAATAGGTTGGGGCCAGTCCATTTAAAAATAAAATAAAATAAAATAATATCTTAAAATCAACCCAGAACCAAGCCAGTGTGGGCAGGACAAACCTGGTGTTATGTGGTCATTCTTTCTTTTTCCAGTCAGGGGATAAGTTGCTACATTTTGCACTAATTGTAGCTTAAGAAGAGATGACTGTTCCATACCAACATATAAAGAATTAGAGTAGTCCAATCTTGATGTAATAAAAATATGAGTAACTCTCTCAAAGTCACTGTGCGGGATATAGGGTTTTATCTTAGCCGAGAGATGTAACTGGGAAAACTTTTTTTGTTTCTTATAGTCGAGTTACCACGCAGTCGTACAGATGTACCTAATAAAGTGCCCAGTTATGGTATGTGTTTGATTTTTATAGGAAGAGAAGATCTCAGATATCTACCAATATCCGACAATACATTTTAAAGCCATTATCAGCCAAAATCATGCCGATAATATGCATGCTGGAATATAAGGGAACATGAGCTGATACGATATGTAAAATTGGTATTGGTCCAATACTGGTCAAAATCAGGGGATCAGATATTTTATAAAGAGAAAAATGCAAAATCTCATTCAACAACATTCACACTGAGTCGTGTTGGCTTCCTTTATTTTCTTTACACAGTTGAAGAATAATGTGTTTAATGGATCAGCACAAGTGTGGTGTTAGCAGCAATTATTCCAGAGTGATATTAGTATCGAGCATGTAAAAAAGTGATGTTGAGGCGTTTTTAATAAATATTTACTTTAATTATCACAACTCTAATGTGCTGGAAAAGCTTGAATATTGATCTTAAAAGTGCTTGTTTAAAGTTGGAAAAGGTTAATTAACCCTGTACATGTTTCTTACTTATTCCGTGTTTGTGGTCCATGATATTTAAAAGTACATTTTTGCAGTGTCAGTGTTGATGTGTTGGTTTTTTAAAACCAGATTATCTCATGACATGGTGCAGTTTGAAATTGGTATGATATGAGAGAGACACTTTTAAGTGTGTTGTTAAATAAAAAATGTTTTCCTCTGCATTTTCTCAGAATGCCTGCTGAACGCAAGCGCTCAGTAAACATGGACGAAAAAGACGTTGGCTCCTTCAGCAACAAGGAGAAAGACAAGGACAGAGACGGTGAGAGACGAGCAGCATCTGCCCGGGACAAAGTGAAGGATGAGGCCAAAATGAGCGGCAAAAAAGACGGTGGTGGCAGTGGTGGCAGCAGCAAGGAGGAAAAAAGGAAGAGACTGGAGGAGGAGAAGAGGAAAAAGGAGGAGAAGGATCGCAAGAAGAAAGAGGAGGAAAAACAGAAAGCAGAGGAGGAGCAGAAGAAGAAGGAGGAGGAGGAGAAAAGGCAGCAGGAGGAGCAGGAGAGGAAACTTCAAGAGGAGGAGGCAAAACGACAACGTGAGGAGGAGGCAGCTCTTCTCAAGTGAGTGATGCTGAACATGGTCGTTTGGTTAATAAATTACATTATTCTTGACATCTCACAAACATTTCTGTCTTAAGAGTCTTTTTTCGTCAGTGGTTAAAGACAACGTCCACATTATCACCAGGCCACTATTGTTGTCTCTGACTGAAGATGACTGAAGATGTTTTAAGACACGAGCAACAGTCTGTGGCAACTTTTAGTTCAATTAGTTAATTTTTGTTAGTGTAGTTTATATGTCAAGTTTGTAACAACAGTATCAGTATATACTCAAGTTTGTGATCGGTATATGCAGATACTCGACTTTCTGATATCAGAATTGGACACTTAAAAGTGATATTGTACCATGCCAACTTTAAATGTGTGTCTTTCTTTATTTCATGTCACATGTTCAGGGAGAAGGAGGAGGGGCATCAGCTGCACCAGGAAGCCTGGGAGCGCCATCACGGCAGGAAGGAGCTTCGCAACAAGAACCAGAACGCTCACGAGGCACGGCCCGAGGAGGCCTTTTTCAGCCGCCTGGACTCCAGCCTGAAGAAGAACACCGCCTTCGTCAAGAAGCTAAGGACTCTCACTGAGCAGCAGCGCGACTCGCTCTCCAATGACTTTGCCTCGCTCAACCTCAGCAAGTACATCGGCGAGGCTGTCAGCTCGGTGGTGGAGGCCAAGTTGAAGATCTCTGATGTGGGCTGCGCCGTCCACCTGTGTTCGCTCTTCCACCAGCGCTACGCCGAGTTTGCCCCTCTGCTGCTGCAGGCCTGGAAGAAGCACTTTGAGGCCAGGAAGGAGGAGAAGGCGCCCAATGTGAGCAAATTGCGCACAGACTTGCGCTTCATCGCGGAGCTCACCATTGTTGGCCTCTTTACGGACAAAGAAGGTCTGTCGCTCATTTATGAGCAGCTGAAGAACATCATTAGCACGGACCGGGAGACGCACACGCACGTGTCAGTAGTGATCAGCTTTTGCAAACACTGCGGGGACGACATTGCCGGTCTGGTGCCGCGCAGGGTCAAAGTGGCCGCAGAGAAGTTCGGCCTGTCTTTTCCCCCGAGCGAGATCATCAGCAGCGAGAAACAGCAGCCCTTCCAGAACCTTCTGAGGGAATATTTCACCTCCCTCACCAAACACCTGAAGAAGGACCACAGAGAGCTGCAGAACATCGAGAGGCAAAACAGGTGAGTTCATCTTGACCACACAGAGAGTTCACCATTTTGGATCACCATTAAAAACAATCTCTTAAAGGGATTGTGTTCTTATAAAGTTTGGTTGTTGGTACTGACACTGAACTAGGATGTGGTGTTTCTGAAATACAAAGATCCTGGAATAGTGGAATAGGCTCTACCTACCAAAACGTGTAAGACATTTTTAGAATATGTTCACATCTTTGTCTCACTGTTAGACTTTTCCACAGGAACTGAAATTTGTAAACCATTCACTCTTCCACACCAAATTCCACAGAGAAAATCGCAGGGACACAGTAGCTGCTGGTCTTCTGCTGCCTCATGTGGTCAGTTTGTGTCACAGAGGTAAATCTGAACATAGGATTTTGAAAGCCTAAGTCACAAAATAACAAATTTGAACTTAGTGATGGAGGCAGCAGTGGATCAGCTCCTGTGTGCTGTAGTGTCAAAATCACTGATTTTCCTCCATGGACTTTAGTGTGGGAGAGCGAGTGGTTTGCAAACTTCAGTTTCCTGAAAACTTTCTCTAACAGTGACATAAAGACATTAACATATTCTTAAGGCACTGTGTACTTAAACTGATGTACATTTTATGAGCAGAGTCTTTTGTTAAATAGCTTAAATTAGTTTTTCCTTGTGTCTCTGCTGGCAGGCCATGTTTTTTTTACTTAGCCTCTGTGTGTCAGGCTGGTTCTTGGCTGATTGTGGCTCATTGTGGAGTCAGCTCTGGCATTCTTCATACAAATAAAATACCTATTGACCATACATGTAAAATGAACTGTACTTCAAAACATTTTCTCCTCTTCAGGCGTATCCTTCACTCTAAAGGAGAGCTGAGTGAAGACCGACACAAACAGTATGAAGAGTTTGCCACTTCTTATCAGAAGCTGTTGGCAAACACTCAGTCTCTGGCTGATCTGCTGGATGAAAACATGCCAGAACTGCCCCAGGACAAGACTGTGCAGGAGGGTGTGTCTCCTCTTTTTTTTTTCTTTTTTTAAGTATAAAAATAAAATGCTCTTTTAATGGAGGTAAAACGTTTCTATTCAACTGTTTTTCTCCGCTCTCACAGAACACGGTCCTGGCATTGATATATTCACTCCTGGTAAACCTGGTGAGTACGATCTGGAAGGAGGAATCTGGGAAGACGAGGATGCTCGCAACTTCTATGAGAACATGGTGGACCTGAAGGCCTTCGTCCCTGCCATCCTCTTCAAGGACAATGAGAAGAGTGGCCAGGGCAGGGAGAAGGATGACACCAAGGGTAAATATGAACAAATTCCAAAAAGGATGAATAAATTATGAAGTTTAACTGACTGAGCTGCTGCTGTTTCTGTTCCTGTGTCTGTCTGTTCCAGATGGTAAAGAAGGGAGGGACACGGGCAGCGCCACGGAGGAGCTGGAGCTGGAGCTGGAGGCTCTGGACATCGCGGATGAACCTCTGGAGCTGGAGGGAGCAGACGAGGTGGAGAATGAAGAACTGGCCAAAAAGTTACTGGATGAACAAGGTACACAACATCATCTTTTTTAAACAAACAAACAAGAAACACTATTGTAAATGCATATAATGTAATTTTTAATAATCAGTTTTATCATTATAACAGTTCATTGTCATTGTCCATTACAGCTTGTCCAAAGCTGTGTCATTGTATCATTACTGCTTTGGGGGGATCTTCTTTTCATTATAAGCTTTTATTTTTTTGTGTTTACAGAACAAGAGGAGGAGGAAACAAACACAACATCTCACTTGAAGCTCATTGTGGACGCTTTTATCCAGCAGCTCCCTAACTGTGTCAACAGAGACCTGATTGATAAGGTGACGATAAACATAAACATTTTAATATGACATCTATATTGTTTGTCAGAGAAAACAATACAAAGTGCAACATTTTTGAATCGTGTGTCTCCCCCCGCAGGCGGCCATGGACTTCTGCATGAACATGAACACCAAATCCAACAGGAGGAAGCTCGTCCGAGCTCTTTTCACTGTGCCCAGGCAGAGGTAAAGCTCTGCTGCTGGCCACCATGATCTGCTGACCTCATAACTTTGGTTTGGTCTTTTGCTGTAATAAGGGATAGAAAAGAGTTTTAGGTCTGATTACACTGAGATGTGTTGCTAGAAATTGGTTTTCTATGATGCACTCAGTCTGTCAGCATAGTTGATAGTGTGACTCTTCCCTCAGGTTGGATCTGCTTCCTTTCTACTCTCGCCTGGTGGCCACTCTTCATCCATGTATGTCTGATGTGGCTGAGGACCTGTGCTCCATGCTGAAGGGAGACTTCAGGTTTCATGTATGCCCCCTATTTGTTGGGTTTTATGAATGATAATAGTGACTGACTCACATGAGTCACAGTGTCAGACACTAAAAGCCACAACATACAGTTTTATACTATGGACATTTGAACATTACGTGGTTAAAATTCTCCTTGCACCTGAAACTTTTACAAAGAATTGGCTTAAAAAGTGCAGTCCCGGGTTTTAGCTGTTTGTTTTTGAATGGTTTAGTGTTAATTGTTACATCTTCCAAGTTTTGCGGATTGTGAATTCGGATTGTGAATTGTGAAGAATAATAATGAATAATGTAATTTTTACAGTTGTATACACAAATTTTGAAAACTTTATTAGACATCATGAGTCAAAAATAAGAACAAAATTTCTTTAAAAAAATTCAGGCAGACAATCACTTGGCTGTATGAATTTTATTTTATGCTGTGTTCACACCAAATGCACATTTTGGCGCCGGACTATGTGGCTACACAGGAATTAAAATTCTCTTCCATTTTGAGCAAAATCATGGTGCCATCAAGTACATGATGTCACCCGGAGAATCTCATGGCTGATTGGTCTCTGTGTAATCGTGGCAATATGAATTTGCCATAGTTGAAAATTGTTGGAGCAAATGACGCGTTGCACCGTGCGCACTATTCATGCAGCACATCTACTTGCCGTGAATTGACTGTATGTAAACTTACCATGCGCAACATTTGCGCCGTCTCCGGTGTGAATACAGCATTAAAGTTCCAGATCTGTATTATTGTCAGTGTTTTGTTTCATAAAAAGGAAGAATGTTTGTGTTTTCAGATTCGTAAGAAGGACCAGATCAACATCGAGACAAAAAACAAAACAGTCCGGTTCATCGGGGAACTGGCCAAGTTCAAGATGTTCTCGAAAACGGACACACTTCACTGTCTGAAGGTGAGAGAGAGAGAGAGGAGTCAGCTGATCTGAGGCTATGGTGTGTGTACATGCTGATCATAACTCTGTTTGTGTGTTTGTGAGATCAGATGCTGCTCTCTGACTTCACTCATCACCACATAGAGATGGCCTGCACCCTTCTGGAAACCTGCGGCCGCTTCCTCTTCAGATCCCCGGACTCTCACCTGAGAACCAGCGTCCTGCTGGTCAGTGAATGCCACACACATACACACAGATACAGGTTAAACCAGGAAAAAAACACACTCTGCTGTGAAGATTGTTAAGAAGTAATCTTTTAGTTAATTGATTCTAATGAGTCAGTACCACGAAAAGAAATGGTTTGACCGTCACTAGTTTGTGTCACATATAAAACTAAGTCATGGTAGTTTGGTGCAGCTGTGCTGTGACGACCACACCCACGTCGAGGAGGTACTATAGTAATGGAAAATGACGTGCCTGATACCAAGTAGAACCGAGTAGAGTCGAGCCATGCTGTGCCATGACCAGCCCTGCTGGATCTGTGTAGTGGAAAGACACCAAGTGTTGTCTCACTGATATGTCGTTAATAGAAGATAAGATGAAAATATAGAGATATAAAGTCAGAAAGAAAAATATCAGGTAAAAAGTAAAAAATATGAGATAAAATGTCAACATATGATATATGTTAAAATGTTGACATTAAAATTACAATAAAAAATTTAAATGTGAATTAATGCAGTTATGAAATTGCAAAGACTACAGTTTAATATTTCAGTTATATATTTGTTATCCTGTTTGCTGTACATGAATTTAAAATTCAGTTTGTAAAACTTTGTGAAACTTTGTACCAGTAGGATTTTATCCTTACATTAGAGTTTTCTTCAGAATTAGTTTTAAACCCAAAAATTAGGAATGATGCAGTATGATCAAAACACTTTTAGCAGCAGATTTATTGCATTATATATTTAACACGAAATGTAAAAATCTGTGCTTAGTAAGGAAAATAACCCCACAAACTATGACAGTAGATATAACTGAATAATAAATTTATGGTATTTCATGTGTTTATGTTCCATCTTGTTTTGACTTCTAAATTCTACAGTCTACAGTAAATAATAAGCCAAAGCTCTAATCACATTTTCAATGTATCATGGAAAAATTAATATTAACATAAAAAAATTAGTCTCAAATACCCAGCATCAGTAGGTTTTTAGTTACCATATTTAGTTAACATATTTAGTTTTTAAGTTGTCGGTTGAAATGCAAGCGGCCGATATTTTTGCGTTTCAGGAGCAAATGATGCGTAAAAAGCAGGCGCAGCACCTGGACGCTCGCTACGTGACCATGGTGGAGAACGCCTACTACTACTGCAACCCTCCGCCCATGGAGAAGACAGTGAGGAAGAGGAGGCCGCCGCTGCAGGAGTACATCCGCAAGCTCCTCTACAAGGACCTGTCCAAGGTCACAACAGAGAAGGTGCTGAGGCAGATGAGGAAGCTGCCATGGCAGGACCCGGAGGTCAAGAGCTACCTGATCTGCTGCATGGTCAACATCTGGAACGTCAAGTACAACAGCATCCACTGTGTGGCCAACCTGCTTGCCGGTCTTGTGGCCTACCAGGAGGACGTGGGCATCCACGTTGTGGACGGAGTCCTGGAGGACATCCGGCTGGGCATGGAGGTGAGGAGACATTAGATGAAGTAAGAGTGTCAGACGTGGTGAGGTAAGGTGCTGTGAGAGAAGACAGGAAGTAAACCACTCACTCTCCCAGAACCGAAGTCCATTGAGAAAAACTGTGATTTTAGCTCATGGAGACACAGGAGCTGCTGGTCTACTGCAGCCTTGTGTGGTCAGTTTGTGTCACTGAGGTAAATCTGAACATGGATTTCAAACATAGAAGTCACTTAAATAACACAGATGAAGTTGCAAAATTTTGAACTCACGAAGTTGTTGATCAGCAACTCCTGTGTGCTGTGATGTAAAATCACTGATTTTCTCTTTGGTGTGAGTATTTTTTGTGACACAAACTTTCCAAGTGGAAAAGTCTGTCTAACAGTGAGAAGAAGAAGCCAGCATTTTCTACTAGATATTGTAGAAGCATGTTAGCCTGAACTATCCCTTTTTAAACGGAAACTTTTGCAAGTCTTGGACCCAATTTGATGGGATTCTTTCTAAAAAGTAAAGTTCTTTAACTTCCACAAACATCAAAGCTTAATCAGGGTTGACTAACTGTCAGGCTTAGACAAGAAGCTTTTTTGTCCTCGTGACTTCAAATGGTCAGTTTTCTTAATGGATTTTGGTGTTGGAGAGTGAGTGGTTTATAAACTTCAGTTTCTAGTTGGAAAAGTTTATCTCATTGAGATAAAGACGAGGACATATTCTTAAGATATTGTAGGCTTAAGCTGATCTTATTAGGTCATATGTCAGTACCTAATGCACTCACACTTCATAAGACCCTAACTATGCATTTAAGCTGATGTGAGAATCCAAAAAGCTGGATTTTTTACTGTTTAAGTGAAAAAGCATTTAATGTAAGGAACTATTTCCAGGTTTTACTTTTAACTGTGTTGTACATCACTGTGTGAACATCTCCTCCGTCATTGTTTATGTCCTCAGGTCAACCAGCCCAAGTTCAACCAGCGGCGCATCAGCAGTGCCAAGTTCCTGGGTGAGCTCTACAACTACCGCATGGTGGAGTCGGCCGTCATTTTCCGCACCCTCTTCTCTTTCATCTCCTTTGGTGTGAACCAGGACGGGAGCCCGAGTCCTCTGGACCCACCGGAGCACCTGTTCCGCCTCCGCCTGGTATGCACGCTGCTCGACACCTGCGGTCAGTACTTTGACCGAGGCTCCAGCAAGAGGAAGCTCGACTGTTTCCTCATCTACTTCCAGGTCTGTCCTGCTCACAGATACGCCTCATTACTGCATCCAGCTGTGTTCATTAACAATTAAACTGTTGATTATTTTCTTGTTTGGTGCATAGAATGAAAAAAATGGTAGAAAATGACAATTTTACTAAAAGATAATACTAAAATAACATAAAATAATCCTTTATTAGTCCCACAACAACGAAATTTACCTCCAGTCTATATCATAACAACAGCCTGTTAAAGTGCACCTGCAGGGGGCGATGTTGCATGGATGTTGTGTTTTATAACTGGGTGTTGATATTTACTTAAGTCAGTGTCAAAACTGGGTGTGATTTAAGGGGAAAATGATGTTTGTTAATTTTAATCCAGAAGGGAAAACATATGTTGATAAATAAATAAATATTATATTGATTAAGATCTTCTATAAATTTAGTATTTATTTTTAAGGCGCAGTGATGCTTCTCTTGGCTTTATGCATTTATTGATTTTGCTGCTATTTGTTATTTAAAAAAAATGAGTGGAGGAAGAAAAGAAAAGACTTTTGAATTCAAAATATAGCCTGCTTGAACAGTTTCAGTATCGTAAAAGCTGCCAAATAGTTTTGTTTATGGATATGCTAGTTGATTCATTGATGTATTTATGCGGCAGTGATGGACTCGCTGCTGCTTTTGTTTGGTTCATGTTCCCTTAATAAAGAAACCTGGCGGCTCTCTACGATATTTGTGTGTGTGCAGCGTTACATCTGGTGGAAGAAGAACGTGGATGTCTGGACCAAAGATCACCCATTTCCCATCGACATCGACTACATGATCAGCGATACCCTGGAGCTGCTGCGACCGAAGATGAGGCTGTGCTGTTCTCTGGACGAGGCCACCAGGCAGGTCACCGACCTGGAGAGGGAGCTGTTGGTAAAGCTGGGTAAGAACCACACACTCTGCCAGAGTTTATTTGACACGTAATAACCTTCCTGTGTGGTGGAAGTGAGCGTGTATCAGCGGCAGCAGCAGCAGCCAGTCTCTCCAGTCCAACTGCTCTCAGTCTGTCATCCCAGCTGAGTGACATTCCTGACAGTGTAGGTGGACAACTGTGCTAAATTCATCACTGTTTAATCTGTTTGACAGGTTTTTAACTCTTCTAAACATGCACGTAAACACAGGAAAGTTCAGGATTCATGATCATGGATTAACATTAATCCACGATTAGTCAAAACCAAAATATTTATATACAACGGCATAGTGATATAGAAAACCATTTCTGCGATAAAATAAAAGAATAAAAAAACTTGAAAATGTAAGAGAAAATCACTCATAAATATGAGTTTGAAAGAGTTTTATTTTGGAATCAATTCTCAAAGGTTTAGGGTAGAAATTCATGATTTTGAAATATAAAGTCAAACTTTAGGTAAAAAGTCAAGAATTTTATATTTAAAAGTAAAACATGAGCTAAAAAGTCATAATTATGAGGTAAAACAAAGTGCATTAGGAATTCAAAGATCTGAGATAAGTCACAAACATAAGATACAAAGTTATACTTTAGGTTAAAAAAAGTACAATATGTGTGTGTGTGTGTGTGTTGAAATTTGATTTAAATTCTATGATGTCAAAGGTTCAAAGTATTCTTTGAATCGTCCAAATTAAAATACAGAATCAATAACAAACCAGAATCACATTGAATTTGTGAAATCAATGGTGACACAAAGAAACTGGATCATTTGTTTTGTAGCTGCAGCTGCAATTATTGTTCTTCTGTCGCTGCATAAACACTTTCTTTGTGCAGCTGCTTGTTAAAAAGGTTTGAGCTATTTAAAAAAAAACAACTTTTTATGTCTATGATCATCATCCTGAATAAACACTCACAGTAAATCATCGTCCATCAGGTCCTGTCATCACACGACATCGTCTGACATTTAACAGAGCAGAAACATTTGTTAAATAAATGACATGAAGGAGAAAAGGTGGAACACTTTACAAAGAGGTTTCTTTTAAGTCATTATAGAGATAGTTATGATAAATATTTGTAATTTATTTGTAATTTATTAGTGTCATTTTTGTCAAATAGACAGAAGAGAATGACTGGTGTGTTTACGTGATGATGTGATTGAGGAGCAAGGTTTGACTCTAGATGTTGAATGTTGACAGAAGTGATAAGCAGCAGCTCCTCCTCAATATATTTGTTTGTTAATTTTAACATTGGATACAAAATAGCTGTTGACAAAAAAATAAAATAAAAAAAATTAAAAAAAGTATTTGAAATTCACATATGAAAATAATGAATTCAAGGGTATGATTTTGCATGGTACCACTTTTTCATGTCCGATATCACAAAATCCACTATCTACTGATACCAATATCATAAACTGGGGTATCTACCTCGATATTTTCCCTGGAAATGAAGTAGAGTAGAATTATAAAGCAGTAAATGCGAGTAGAAGTAGTTCAACTGTGTGTGTGTTAGTGGAGTGTTCAGTTATTTTCCACTGTGTGTGTGCTGTGCAGAGAGTGATTAGTGACAGTGATGGACGAGTTCCTCAGAGCCAAACAGTCGAGTCATTGTTTGACTAGGATCCGTTCATTCCTCAGTCACTGAATCACACACTGAATCTGTTCAACTCTAAGCCACGCCCCACTGTTAATTTCTCTCACCTAATTTACCTAATTACGTTTTATATTTGGTTTCCATGATGAAACACTAACATAGTCATGAAATTAGTAGCCTTTTATATGATGACATCGTTGCTTTTTTTTTTTTTTTTTAAAGGTATGGCCATGGAGAAGGACGGACGCTCCAGTGCCATGAGTGAAGGTGAGGCGATGGATGAGGAGGAGGACGACGATGATGAGGAGGGCGGAGCTGAGACCGAGGAGCAGTCGGGCAACGAGAGTGAGATGAACGAACAGGAAGAGGATGTGAGTCGCCTTTCTGTTTTTGTTTTGTTTTGAGGACCTCACTCCTCAAAACTTCACCCTCATGCTCCACCCACCTGTCACTGTTGCGATAGTGAAGTCATGTGATCACCAGATGTCATTGTTTGGGTGGAGGAGAGGAAATAAAGATGTTTTTGATATGAAACCATTTTAATCTTCAGCGTCTTGAATATCCAGTCGGTTTAAAAGCTGAGTCTTTTTTTTTTTTTAACAGGAGGGGTCAGAGAATGAAGATGAGGAGAGGGAGGAAGAGGAAGAAGAGAACACAGACTATCTGACAGACTCCAACAAAGAAAACGAGACTGATGAGGAGAACAATGTATGAACGACATTGGCTTTTTAAAATAAAACCACTCAACACGTGAGCAGTAGGTGTCTGCATGTAAAGTCTTAACACGTGTTTTTTGTTGTGTAGGAGGTGACGATCCGTGGTGGAGGACTGAAACACGTGGCCTGTGCTGAGGACGAGGACTTCATTCAGGCTCTGGATAAGATGATGCTAGAGAATCTGCAGGTACAAGAATCTTGATTTTGTTAAAAAATTCCTGTAAATGATAGAAATGTGTTTTTTTTTATCAAATTTGAATGATTAATGTTTAAAAATTAGGTTTAAACTCATGTAAAATTTAGCAAATTTCTCTGCTCAGAGACACTGGAGCCACTACACATAGTCACTGTGGTCAACTCATGTTTGTGGGGACCAAAGTCAGTGGTTGTTCACAGTGTTAACATCACACTGTTATTAAGCTTCCACTCACTTCAGAGAACATTGTTGTACGTCAGTGTTTGTTTGGGGTTGAATCACCAGAGACACCATGATATGATATTATCACAAATATTTAAATCACGATTCTTTGTCAAAATTGTATATTGCAATACACTCACACAACAGAGCTAGTGAGAGTGAGGACTTGTTGCTATCTAATGGGGTGAAAAAGTTTAACAGTAAAAAATTATATTCTAAAAAGAAATGATAGTTGCTGTCTCAAAAAGCAAGATAATATTGCCACGCAAAATATCGCGATGTTTCACCATTTTCATTTTTTGTTTTAACAATAAAAACAAACACTCAAACAAATGAATTTATTATAAAAAATAGTTAAATATTAATTTAGTAATCGACTAATCAAGTAATCGTTGGTGGTTAAAAAGACTATAAAAGTGTTATATAAATACATTTTATCGTAAAAAATGATGTCCCCTGACATACTCCCTGTGTGTTGTGTGTGTGCAGCAGCGTAGCGGTGAGGCAGTGAAGGTCCACCAGCTGGACGTGGCCATTCCTCTGCAGCTGAAGAGTCAGTTGAAGAAAGGAGGAGGAGGAGGAGGAGGGCAGTCATGCCTCGGTGACGGAGAGTCAGACATTTCTGAGACCATGCAGTTTGTGATGTTGACTCGCAAAGGAAACAAGCAGCAGGTAAATATGCACAGAGGCCAGCGCCCATTTTACAAAACTCTGTATGTACAAGTTAATCTCAGACAAACATCTAATCGTACGAGGAAGAGTCAGGTTCTTAGATGTTCATGTGATGTGATGACACTGACTCTCTTTTCCAAACAACACAGAGGTTTGATTTGTTCACAGACAAACAGAAATAAACAGAAATACACACAGAGGCAGAAACTGAGTGTAGCTTCTACTGAGTGAAGGAGAGAAAAGAGTAGCTGATGAGAGAGAGAGAGAGAGAAACTGAGTCCTCATGATCTAACACTCTGTGCCCAGCAATAATATTGACTCTGCTCTGTCTGTGTGTATGGTTAAAGGAAGAGTTCAGGTTTTTTGAAGTGTGGCTGTATGACGCACTGACATTTATGACGCGTTCCAGTTGTAGTCATAAATCAGAATTGTTAGTCAGATTAAAGATTAAGATTATTCAGAATTCATAAATTAAATTCTGCCTTTTTTCTCAAACTAGAGTTAAAAAGTAATAATTTATTGTCAGAATTTTGAGGAAACAAAACTCAAAATCTTGAGGGAAATTTAACTCAACTGAATCTAAGAATTCTGAGAAAAAATCTCAAAATAGGGTCACATGTGAATATTCTTTTTGGAAACCCCATTTAGAATTCTGAGACACCCCCTCAGTTCAGACCTCCCAAAAACGACGTAGGAAGTCACCACTCATATCAATAGTCAAAACTCTCTGCTACTTTTACCATTAATTACACTTCTGTCTTTTTTGTTTTACAGTAAATCAGTTTTGCACATAGTACTGTTGTGTGTGAAAAATACCCAATAGATCTTTTAAATTATATTTAAAGTTGAGTTTTGATTGTTCAACAAATACTCATGTTTTCAAATTAATGAATAATCGTGTTTATTATTCGTGATTTCAATATCAGTCAAAATAATCGTGATTATTATTATCACCATAATCATCCAGCCCTAAAATACAGGTAATAAAGCACCCTTAGACAGACTTTTCCAACAGGAAACTGAAGTTTGTAAACCACTCACTCTCCCACACCAAAGCCCATAAAGAAAATCAGTGAATTTAGCGAAAGGATTTCAACACCAAAGTCATAAAATAAGACATTTGAACTTGTTGATGTAGGCAGTAGTGGAGCAACAAATGCTGTGATGTAAAATCACTGATTTTCTCTATGGCCTTTGGTGTGGGAGAATGAGTGGTCTACAAACTTCAGATTTTTTGTTGTAGAGCACAAACTAACAATGTTAACAAGGGTCCACAGAAACAGGGTGTGTGTGTGTGTATGTACAGTCAGTGGTGGAATTTGTGGTCAGAGGGTAGAGGCTGGCTCTTGTACTGTAGGGTGTGTCTGTCTGTGTGCGCGGGTTCTGAGGTTTTCTGTCCACACGTCCTCGCTCTCTGTTTAAAGGGCAGCTGCCAAAAAAAAGGAAACTCCTACATTCATCTGAATTCTGGAGAGAAACACAGAAAATCTTTGTAGGTGTGTGTTGATGGGAAGTGACCTTTCTCTCTGTAAACACACACACGCGCCGTCAACACAGTCATTGCTGCTGTGAATGAAAGCATCCTGTGTGTGTGTGTGTGTGTATGTTGGACTTTCTTGGACTCATTTAGTCCCTGGTGAAATAATTATTACTTCATGGGCCCCTTTATTAAGTTTCAAAAATTGTCAGATGTGAATATTTTTCTAGTCTAGTTTTCTGAGACTTTTATTCAGTAGAAAATATTGCTGAAGTTTGTGTCACTCTCCCACACCAAAGCCCTTTTTACACCACAGCACACAGGAGTTGTTGATCCACTTCTGCCACCATTAGTAAGTTATTGTATGAATCTGGTGTTTGAAATCCTTCAGTCACATTTACCTCTGTGACACAAAGTGACCACACGAGGCAGCAGTAGACCAGCTGCTTCTGTTTCCCACAAGCTAAAATCACAGATTTTCTCTATGGACTTTGGTGTGGGAGAGTTAGTGGTTTTGCCAAACTTCAGTTTCCTGTTGGAACGGTCTGTCTAACAGTGAGATAAAAACGTGAACCTATTCTTAAGATAATCATAAACTTAAAGTAGATTTTATCAGGTGAATCTTTTGTTAAAGGGCAGATTTTAGCCTCTCATATTTATCTTTGATCTTTTTTTGTGTTTTTTTTTTTTTTCTTCCACAGTATAAAATTCTGAACGTGCCGCTGTCGTCTCACCTGGCAGCAAACCACTTCAACCAGCAGCAGGCGGAGCAGGAGGAGCGCATGAGGATGAAGAAACTCACACTGGACATCAACGAGAGGCAGGAGCAGGAGGATTATCAAGGTACAACACACACATGCACACATAAACACACACACACACACCGAGTGTGTGGAGTCAATGTGTACATTCATATGTATATCATATGTGTTTTTACAGAGATGATGCAGTCCCTTGCTCAGCGTCCCGCTCCTGCCAACACCAACCGGGAACGTCGGCCTCGATACCAGCATCCGAAAGGTGCTCCCAACGCCGACCTCATCTTCAAGACTGGAGGAAGGTGAGACCACATGACCCACCGTCGATTTAACTCTCCAACTGACCACTTCTTCACCTCCTCATCGGTATTTTTGTAAACTAGGGCTGCACCCAACAACTATTTTCACAATAAATTCATCTGTTGATTAATTTCTTGATTATTTGTGTGGTCCAGAAAATGTCTTAAAATGTTGAAAAATGTTTGTCAGTATTTCCAAAGCCTGGAAGTTTCACATGTCCACAAACAAAAATGATTCAGTTTGAATGATTTCTTTTTGATATTTTAGCAAAGAAAACCAGAAAATATTCACATTTAAGAACCTGAAGAAGCAGACAACTTGTTTTACTTATTAAAAATTTTCACTTATTAAAGGAATCGATTAATAATCGACTAAATGTTGCATCTGTACTTTAAACAAAGAGGAAAAAAGAAAGAAATAAACAGAGTTGAGGCAGAGAAACGAGACGAGAAAATTGACAAGATAATTTTTCTGTTTGCACTTTCAATAACGTTAGTAAATTAGTATTTTCAGGTTTCATAGTTATTTTTCTTTAAAAGCTTGAGGAACAGTTGTAAATGAAGTTTGATTGTTACGCTCAAACATTGGCAGCGTCTCTCCAACTTCTGCGACATAAAACAATGACTTTATCTACGATGAAGATGGTTCCACAGTGCATTCACACTGAACACAAAGCAAATTTCTGCATCGGAAAAATCAGGCTGAAAATCCCTTCACTCATGAGGTGAAATATTCAAAGACACTAGCTATTAGCTGTTTGGTCCAATTTTTACAAAATCTTTAAATGTTCAAGATTTTGATCAAGATTTTGACATATTTATGGAGGCAGAAAAGTGTGTGTATCAGTAAAAGGTAAATGCAAAGCTGGAAATGAAAATGGAGTCAGCAGACGCGTCACAGGATTTAAAGTTAGCATCTCGTCACTGCTTTGTCTCAAGTGTAAAGTGAGTGTAAACCAGAGACAAAACACAACATGATCACAAACTGAGATTAAAAAAAACTGTGAAAATAGGTTGTTTGTGGTGAATTTTTCAATATTGTGATAATCATGAATGACGCAAATTGTTATTACTTCGCATGAGTAATTTAACTGCCACTAGGGGGAGCCAGTTTTAGGTTTGTGTTTATAGTTTTCTTGTAACATAACCTTTTTTTTTTGATGACAGCTATTTGTTTTTGTGGGAGAGGGCGCTAAAATAAGTTTCCCAAAAATAGCAAAAGTTTTGTGAAATGTTGAGATTTTGTACCATTTTTGGTTATGTAAGCTAACATTCTTTTGAAATCTTAGCAATTGTAGCAGTATAATATTTAAATGTCACAATTTTTGTAAATATTTGAAGTTGACGTACAAAACAAGTAAGCTTTTACATTTAAATTAAGCCACTATTCAGGCCAAGTTTTATGATTTTCACAGTAACATCGTTAATAGCAGTTATTTTGTTCAGGAGAGTATTCGTCTGCTGCCTGTTGTGATCCCAGTTTTAGGGCAGGCGCGTGTCCCCGGTGCTCAGCGCCACTACAGTAAATGTCCTGCTCTGTCCTCCAGGAGACGCTGATGGGAGTCTGGGTCCCGGGTTGAGCAAGCAAGTGAAAAAACCAGAAAGAGAGAGGGTGATAAGAGATGATTGGAGGGAGAACGAGTCCAGACGCCCCCTGAACCAGGGAACGAGTCCAGACGCCCACTGATGATGTCAGGACAGAGAAAACACACACACTGGCCCTGCTGACACTGAGGACGAGATACGACCAGGAGCCCGGGGTCAGAGGTCAAGGGTCAGAAAGATGGCTCTCTTTTCATTTTTTTTGTCTGTTGTCAGAGATGACAAAAAAACCCACCACAACTGTTCAGACCAACTACGACGATGACTGAACACCTGAGCGGCCGACTGACACGGATAGGAAGGAGGCGTGGTCAACGGATCAAACTCCCGCCATCACAACAGTTGGAGAAAACACGAGTCCTGTTTAAGAGTAAAAATAATAATAATAACATGAGACAAACAGTTATTTTCTTTTCTCTCTTTGTGTTCTGGACTTGGGAACGTGTTAATGCAGTCACATTTGTGAACAGAGGGGGGCGCTGCAGCAGAGACAAAGGTTTTATCACTGATGGTGTTTTTACTGACTGCTCACGCAGTGATGCAGAGGAAGATGCTGATGTTTGAGACATGAACGTGGTGGTTTTATCCTGAAGAAACACGTTGATTAATAGAGGTCTGTTACTACAGCGCCATCTAAAGGTTATTTTCATTGGTTTCATCATTGATCTAAATGTCAGATGAATGACGATGCGTTAAAGTGATGTACATTACATGTCGTCAAAATTCACCCCTCTGTGCTGGCAAATAGAAGTTTGTAAACCACTCATTCTCCCACACCAAAGTCCAAAGAGAAAATCTGAGATTTTAAATCACAGCACACAGGAGTTGTTGATCCTCTGCTGCTTCCATCAGTAAGTTCTGACCGCACTGACCACACGAGGCAGCAGTAGACCAGCAGCTCCTGTGTCCCTGCGAGCTAAAATCACCGATTTACTCTTTTGACTACTGTAGATGTAAACTGACATAGATTTTATTAGCTGAGACTTTTGTTAAGTGTTTTTTCATTACGTCCTTTATGGCAGCCATTTTGTCACTTAAGAGTGAATATCTGTGACTCAAAATGGCTGCTAGCGCAAAAATATCAGTTGATTTTAAAGGAAAATTACAGAAAAGTTTATTTGTTGTATATGTATTTACCTATAAATTCATAATTTGCCCGTTGTTGAGAAGAAACACAACATGTGGGAGCAGAGGATCATGGGATATCATGGCTGCAACAAAAGATTATTTGGATATAATCTTATCTGTTAATTTTCTCAGATATGTGATAAATATTTTGCTTTGTAAAGAAAAGGTTATTCCCAACTTTTTTGACCACATGAAAATGTACCTGGTCCACACCTGTGTCTGAGTTGTGCTAAGCTAATGTAGTCATAGCTTCAAGTTTGCCTCCGGACAGAATCAGAGCAGTGAAATGTGAGTGACCCACAATTCTAACTAGCTCTGAATCAATGTGTGTTACCAGAACGGGGGAACACACAACATTCCAAGCTTTAATGAGAACTTAGCATCTTGGAGCGTCACTGATGGACGTCACTGATGGGTGTGGACGTAAACTCCTGAGTGGACAAAGAAATCCTGATTGGACATCACTGAAGAAGAATTTAGTCTCAAGTCACATGACCCGAGGGTTATGATATTGCATTAACAATATTTACAATAGTAATTCTCTGAATTTCCAAATGGTGTGGAGTGACAAATATATATATATTAAAAAAATATATTTTGGTGATTGATTTGCGGGGGCGTAAGTTGTAGACCCGATTTATGCTGCGTTCCATTTACGAAGGAAGTTGGAACTGGGAATGAAATCACTGACCAGTTCCCCGTGTTCCAGCTGAGAAGTAAGAAGAAAGCATGGACGCAAATATATCTCGGGCTAGCCATTGTTAACAATACACAGTCGATAATGTCCCTTTTAAATTGTGTTTTTCGCACACAAACAGCACAGCAACTTAGGGTGGGGCATAGAGCAATACAGTGAAATATTGCTATATTTTATATGGTGAAATATCCCTTTTAGAGACTGCAAGTACTGAATTTTGTGAGCATCCAACTTTTGGTGTATTAGCATTAAAACAAATCAACTGATGTTTCAGTCCACTAGATGGTGCCAAGTGCTCACTCTCACCTGAGCTGTTCTGCAAGTAGATCGCGATATATGATTTTGCAAATACTCAGTATTTTTTCAGTATCGTGACAATATCATATTGTGACTTCACTACTGTGATAGTATCATACTGTGGTGTCTCTGGTGATTCCCAACCCTAATAGCAACACATAATGTCTACACATAAAAAAAATCCACAGTACTAACACTGCGACTCATTTGCTGTGAAACAAATGTGATCAGCCATCTTGGAATCCCATTTCGTTGATTGATGAGCTTGCGCTAAATTTCCAAGTTTAAAAACTGACTTCAATGGGTGTCACATTTGTTTCACAGTAAATCAGTCGTACACGTAGTTCATTATTAGTCCTTTTTTTGTGTGTGTATGAAAAATACCATGTAGATCGTTGTTATAGACTGGTATTTTAACAATGGCTAGTCTTAGATATGTTTATGTCTACGTTCTTTTGAATTATGTAAATGGGAAATTTCTGACTACAAGTGAAACGCACCAGTTAAAGTTAGTTTGGTTTGGATTGTTGTTGTTGTGTAACGTGGTAACAGTTTCAGTTGTTTTTGTTTGATTTCATTTTGATAATCGTGTTCCGGGGAGTTTTCCACAGTAACAATAGCGACTGTATCCGTTTAGAAGAAGAGTTTTATCAGTGGTAATTACAGTAAATACATGTATAAATGTATACATTTTTTTTTTCATGCAGAAGGAAAGAAAATCACGGCTTTGTGTCTCGACTCATGGCGGACAGAAACCATCACAATAAAAGCACGCAGATGATTTCCACCACTTTAAATCTCTTCAGCTGTGTGAGTGTGTGTGTTTGAAGAGGGCGTGGTCGTTTGTCCAGGTTTAATTGCAAGGCAGCAAACGTAAGTATTTCCACACTTCCTGTTCACCCACTGCTGTAAAAATACTGCATTTATATTAATGTAACAAGTCAACAGGGCCGGATCTACAACACACAGGGACAGGCAGTTGTTTACAGATGAAGTGTTGCGAATTAAGTGTCAATGTATTTGTGTATCGATAATGTTTTTAAACAAATAAACCAAAACATCATAAAAAAATATACTTATGATAGTTTATCTGATGTAAATATTCTATAGAATTTGTTATCTTAAAGGAAAGAAAAATAAAATTTAAGGAAATATTTATCAATATGCATTACAGGAAATCATTTCTAAATATTTGTTTCCACACCATCAATAAATTAGTTCAAATTCATTATTCATTATCAAGTTCATTATTTTTCCCAATTAATATTACAGAAGTATTTAGCTACAGAATTTTAGTCAGTTTTCCTAGAATATAACAAGAAAATGTTTCATCGGTTTTCTCTAATTTAGTAACACAGGGGTTTTTAGCATAACATTTTTAATATCTATTTTCTTGTAAAATGTTTTTGTAACACTGAACTTTTTTAATACATTTTTGCTGATTTTAGTTCTAGCATGTTATTTGTCAAAGCATTTTAACACTTATGCAAGTAACTGTTTTGTAAATTTAGTAATACTACTTTTGTAATTGTTAACATTATTTGAACTGTATTATGTGCAAAGCTTATTTAAACAAAGTGAAGGTAGATTAGGGACACAAGGGTCCACCCATTCATGTTTTATATTTATACAATTATCACAATAATATTGTGTATCGAATAATCATGACAGAGATTTGACCAAAACGGCGTGTGGGACCAAATGTCCGCTGTGTGTCACTGATGGAAATCATGAAACATTCATTTGAAACATTAATGTTGAAACAAGATTCTCATTTCATCCTTACACACACACACACACACTGCTTTCCATGACTTCAGAGGACATTACATTGAATTACATTAATTTCCTGGAGACTTACTCTAACCTTAACCATAATTATTAATGCCCTAACCTTAACCTCAGCCTAACTTTAAAACATGTCTTCACCTTAAAATGTAGTAGTTTACATTATCGGGACTTGATTTTTGTCCCCATAAGGAAGACAAGTCCTCATAATATGGCTGTGCAGACAGATTCAGGTCCCCACAACATAAGGAATACCAGGTACACACACACACAGACTGTCTGTGTTACAGTCTTATGTAAGCGTCTTCTGTGCTGCTGTCGTTTGACACACAAGTGTCTCACTGTGAAAAATGTTGCAGAGGAAAAAAAACAAAAACTCACAAGAAAACATATTTCTTTACCTGTTACATCAGGTTAAAGGAGCAGTTGAAACAAAATAAGGCTGGGGAAACAAGAAAAATGATCATTTTCACTCCTCTATCTTTAGTTTCCCTTCTTTGTTACTGAGAAAGAAACCAAAAGTAATTTAGTAATTATGTTAAAGTATTTTATCGCAACACAACTGAATGATACTCAAACAATGAACAATTTATTCCATGTCATAAAACTGGATGTTAAATGGTGATTAAATGTTTCCTTGAAATTCACCTGAAGTTTTTCTGTCTTTTCAGCAGCAGGCAAATTATTTTTTATTATATTATGCAGACTTATTAGAATTTACTTTGTTCACAAACCAAAGACATTAATTTTACCGTTACAGATGAGCAAAGGAACCAAAACATATTCACACTAGGGCTGCAACTAACCATTATTTTCACAGTTGATTAATCTGTTATTTATTTAGTTTGATTAGTTTGGTCCATAAAATGTCAGAAAATGTTGAACAGTGTTTCTCAAATCTGGAAATGTCTTATTTTGTCCAGAAAATATTCATATAGTTATGAAGTTTAAAATCAGAGAAACTGGTTTAAAAAAAATCAAACCAGTGAATTGATTATCAAAATAGTTAATTTTGTAAATGATTGGTCGTTGCAGTGCTAATTCATAAAATAGAAGCTGAAATTACTTATACACTTAAAAATAATTGTTCATATTTAAAGAAAGTTCAATAATAATTTATTAAATATTGTAGCCTTCATATAATTTGTCAAAATATCTTTTTAACACAGTTTTTAACTGAATAATCTTATATACACTTTCAGTACTTTTTTATTCAGTATAAAAAGATTAACTTTATAATTGATGACTTATCAATTAACTGTTGTAATTTGTAGTGTGGTTGCAATTTGTAAGAATATGTTTTTTTAACTGATAAACTATGAATTCTGCACTTTAAGTTGTTGTTTTTATGTTTATCGAGAAAACACTTGGTTAATTATCTAAATATTTGATGATTAATTTAGTAATACATTTATAACTGATACACAGTAATCACAATAATCTGATTATGAGCTGATGCTCAGACAGTAAATTTATTCGATTTTAATTTCTTTTTGTTGTTTCCAGTCTGATACAGACCAAAAGTTAAAGAGAAAATTCAAGTTTCACATGGGAGACACGTGTTAAACACGCCTCTATTGTTCATTTTGATTATAATAATAATAGTCATACGGTGTCAGTGTGCGTCGGCTTGGTCCACTTAAACCGTTGAAAAGTTTCCACTCTGGTGAAATATTCCCAGATTTTAGCCAATCATTGATCAGCAGCTGCTCATTCTTCACATTCCAAAGTTAAAGACACAAAAGACGTTGTTTACACTCGTCTGTTTAATCAGTGACACCATATATATATATATACATATATATATATATGTATATATATATATATATATATATATACGTGTATATATATATAACTTATGTTTAATTAGTTATAGTTACGTAAATGTGAACTAAAGGAAGTTATTTACATTTACTCAAAGCTTTAATTAACTGTCAGTTAACAGTTATTACTGACATTAACAGCAGCTCTATCGACTCCCGAATAACATATGAATGAATAACCTGGTTAGTTAAAGGTACAGTGTGTAAGATTAAGCAACCTTTATTGGTGAATTTGATGAATCTCTACCTAGTGTGAACTTGTGGAGCCTTCAGTAAGCATCAAAACACCTTAAGTTTGTCCCCCGTGAGCTACTGTAAATAAAAAACATGGCCTAAATTAGCAGCCTCAGTTGAGATCTGTAGACCCTGCTCCTGATATAAATATAACAGACTTATTCTGAGGTCATGAAATACAAACAACAAGAATCAAACAGTTACGTGTAATTAGGTTATTGTTATGTATTTAATCTTTAAAGACCCAGAACACTGAATCTTCAAAACAGCAAGTGGTTGTTAATGTGACTTTATTGTAAAGAGATACCATATGTACAATACATACAGTGTATAATGTGGACAGTTCACAAAGTCAGAAGGTAGAACAGGCTGTTAAACCATAGCAGCAACTTCATATCCTCATAACCCCCATCCCCCACCCAATACAACCCCCATCCCCAGCCACACATGCTTGTTTGTTCTGTGCAGCTCTGCAGAAAAATCAACATTTCAAACCAAAGTGTGTGTATATATATATATATATATATATATATACTGTATATAGGCACCATGAGATACTTCAGAATAACTGTAGATGAACTACAGTGAGAACCGGAGTCTTTTTAACAACAAATATTCACAAGAAATCTGTGTGAAAACAAAAACAAATCTACTTCAAAGGTTACTGTAGGAGAAACTACAGAGGGTGGAGTCTGGATTTAACACACACACACACACACACACACACACACACACACATCCTTGTGCCGCTACAACAGTTAAATAACACACTGTGAAAATGTCAGCAACAGCTGACCAGGAATGAAAACACACAAGTAAACCACCGCGTATTTCTAGACCCTGTGGTTTTTTTAGTGCTGATGTTTTTCTACAATAACCACGTGAGGGCGTCCAGCCCTGCACAGTGCTTCTTAAAGAGACATGTAAAAGTAAAAGTCCCTAAAAGTCACTACACACTCTGTGGTTTCACGTGGGAGGTTCGTCCACCAAGTAAAAATATCCTCCAGCTCTGCTCTGCTGTGCGTCTTCCCTCCGATCCCTGCTCCTTTTTCCATTTTCACTCATAGTCCACAACATCACAACAACAGCCTTTAGTCCATGTTATTATAAAATAAAGTTTGAGGAAAAGTGCTTTCAACTTTGTTCTTGCCCAAAAGCCCAGACAAAATTTTTTTAAAAAGGAGTCACCGCTGAATACAATGCCCAAAGTCAGTAAACACACCAGTGAAAAGAGAAAAAGACTTCACAGTCTACTTTAAAAAATAACTTGTTAAATGGAAAAGTAATGACAAAAAAACAACAGACAATGTAAGTGGAAGTGGGTAGGAGATTGCACTTGAATCCTTACTTTTGTATACTTAGCATTTTCCCTTACAATTTGAACTGTTTTCACTAAATATTACATATATTCAAATCACTTGCGCTAAACAGACATCAGGTCGGGGCTAAATTAACCCAAATAACCCTCCTTAGTTTTTGTTGCTGTTGTATCAATTCTCACTTTGCATAGTGTCGCTAAATGTGATAAAATACTTCAAATCCAATTCAAATCTGCCCTTTTTTGCTGATGATACTACGTTATTTTCATACAAAAATAAAATGTGATAATTTCTGTGAAAGCAGTTTGAAATAGTCTCTGTATGTGTTAGTTCCTAACAAATGCTTCATTTCCCTCTATCCAAATAACATTTATTTACATATTTATTTTCCTAGCTTTAAAAGGAAATTACTGATTTAATTGAACTAATGTTATGTTTGTAAGGTGCTTTAAAGTAATTAGTTAAGTCTCTTAGCAAACATTGAAGTCTAATTTATTCTGTCATGCTAGACCTTTAATGGTTCTATTTTGTTCCCATAAAGGCATTTTTTTAGAATTTGGTTGTGTCGTGGACATTAATTTTTTTGTCGCTTCATTGTCAACTTTTGGGCCAAAACATCTTCTTTGCTGTCAATTTTTTAAGTTGGTTTAACTGCTGCACTGACTGCCTTGCCTTATTGTTTTAGTGAAACTACAGTGAAGCTTAAGCTGAAAAACAAGTTGACAGAAGAATTAACTGATTGGGATGATTCAATATAAGTATAGCTGTATATTTCAGTTTTGACATTTGTCAGTAATCAGGTAAAACATGTGGCTGGTTTTTGGAATAAATAGTGTGTTGTTTTTTGTTAATTTTTTTTTTAATTAAAATGATCTCACTTCATAATTAGCTTCATTAGCATCAAATGAAAGTGAGACTGGAGAATAAACGACTAAACAATCTTTGATGTTTGTCTCGGAAAAAAGTTCTGGGGCACGATTTTGCAGTTTTTCGTGTGTCATTTAAACAGCGTCGACTCTGCAGTCGCTGCACAACCAAACTCGTTTCTCCGTTTTCTCAGGTTCTTCGTAGGATCCAGTTCTGTTCTTCTGTAAAACTTTTCTCTCTCTCTTTTTACCCACACCTCCAGCACACGGAGAAGCGAATCACCTCCACCAGCAGGTTCATACCAGGAAACAACAACATTCTCAAGTTCATCCCGACTCTTTCAGCAGACCCAGTTTCTTCAGTGCCTCCTTGCGCGATTCGTCTGAAGCCCCCCGTCCGCCAAACTGCACAGTGATGCCCTGGGGACGAAACATGGAGCCAGTTCTGCGCTTGTGATCAGGGGACAGTACTTGTTGTGCTGGTTTCTGTTGAGGAACTACGCCATGGTAAGAGTGCCGAGGGGGTCTCGGGGCCGGGGTAGGGGCAGGAGGTTTGACACTTCTTGTTTGACTTTCTGAGGAACGATTTAACCCGGCGGAGGGGTTGAAGGTTCGACTCTTTCCTCCATAACTGTTGAGCTCAATGGGAGGTGGCTCTGATTTGGCGGGCAGAGTTTGACTCTTGTTAATGTGTGAGCTGAGGATGTCTGGAAGGTCATTCCGGGTCACGGCTACTGGACCGGTATGCATGACTTTGGTCTTTCCTCCAAAACTGTTGAACTCACTGGGGTTAGCCAGCGCAGGGGGGAGGATTCTGGGCTCAGGGCTCATTTGAGAGGGTACAGGTTCACTCTTGGAGGAAACAGAAGGATGCACTATGATGGATTTCCCTCCGTAGCTGTTAAATTCCAGTGAGGTAACTTCAGGTGGAGGGAGGACAGGTGTCTTGTTCTCCAAAGGAGGTGGAGAGAAACTTCTTTGTGTAACTGCTGGAGGGGAGGGGCTGGGCTGGGGATTCCTTTCTTCCCGGCTCCTGCGGTAATATGTTGGACTCAGCTGAGTCTCGGTTTTTCTGTCGTAATGCCTCTGGATCTGTGGTGGTGTTGTAACTTTGGCTTCTGGTAGTTTGGAGGTGTTTTCTGTTGTTGGGGAAACAATTACCTCTCTGGGACTGGCACTGGTCTCTGGACCTGCAGGAGGATCTGGAATGGTCGTAGTAGAAAGGACTGTCGTACCTCCAGACATGGCTCGGTTCCTGTTGAGGCCCAGCTTAGACAGAGCCTCCATCCTGGATTTGTCTGGTGTTGGATCCCTGAAGGAAATGCTGCGAGTGGGAACGTTTCTTTCCTTCTGCTTCATGGTCTGTTCTTCCTGCAGCAGAGGATGTGAAGTTCCCGTGAGGTTTGCCAGCATTTGTGCACGTCTCTCCTCAATGCTCACATTAGCCAAAGACTGGTTCTGGTGCTCTCTGTTGCCAAGGACGATGCTGATGTTAGGAGGGAACCTGGTCGGCTTAGCGGAGGTAGGAGGTCCATGTTTCCCGGTATGATCTGTGCTGTGGTTTAGTGGCTTTTCTGAGTCAATGCCGTTGCGGTGGAGTGGGGAGGGAAGAGTGTTGGAAGTGCCACCTGCCTGGGTCTCTGCTATCTTCTGGGCAATCAGGACCGGGGTGGGGATGCACCCCGGTGGATGGTAGGAGTGGTGGCTGTCTGACGGCCCATAGCTACCACTTGGGAGTGGCGGGTTGTACTCAGAGGGTAAGCTGTCACGACTCGGCCTTACATCGATGTGACTTTCAGGCGTCACCACCAGACTCTGGAAATCTGTCAGGAACAAATCGCAGTGACAATTTTTAAACGATAAGTGGGTTGTTGGAGGATATGCTGGCTCATGAACTTCCTGGCTACGCCCTGCATAGAATTACGAATTTTACACTACCTGGATTGGTGGGATTGAAGAATGGCTCTTTGGTCTGCACCAAGTCTGGTTCTGGGCTAACCAGGTCTATAATATCCTGGTCTTTGGGGCTTAGAGGTCTGGCCATGACAGAAAAGGTGGTAATCTCGGGATGGGGACTTGAGGTGATGGGGATATTACTGGTGTTGTCAGGACGGTGGTTGCTGGTGAGGGTGGTGGACATCATGTGCCTGGGATTGCGGTCATCCTCGTGTATATTCTCATCCAGTGAGTCAATGGTGTCCTCGAAGAACTGGATGCACTCCTGCTCCTCCTGACTCAGAAACTGCAGACCATCATCTTTCTGTGGAGGACCAAGGACAAAAGAAAGTTCTTTAAATGGTGTGAATTTATTTATTTTTGCCATTAGATGAAGACCAGGGTGGACTACTTACACCCGACTTTGCTTTAGCAAACATTTTTCATTGTTTGATCAGCTTTTCCAGTCCCTGATATACATGAAATTAATTATTTTACTTATATAAACAACCAAGTGTAAGGATTTAGGTTCCAATTTTAGTGGGATTTACTTTCCAGATGACTCAGATAGTCTTATTTAAATGGTTAAAACTAAGAGAGTCTTTGAGGCTGTTATGTGGAGAACCTTTACAACAGTGATACCCAACAGAACCTTTTTGGGATCCCAAACAAATTATCCGATTCTTTATGTTAAGGTTTATACTAATTTGTTTTTAAAAAACAAGCATAATATGATATAATTAATTTACTTAACATCTCTTGGAAATTATATGTTGATTTGAAAATTAATAAATTCAAAATTAAGTTTTACAGATATGGCTGTAAATTTATAAAATTAGCAAATTTTGTAAGATTGATTTTGGGGTTTGGGTCAATAATTTGCATTCTTTACAATGTGGGTCAAGAAACACTGTTTTAGAGGCAACCGCCCCTCAGGTTAGGTACCAATTAAAAACACATAGTCATGAAAAAGTCCACTAATTCATTTACAAAAATTATTGTTTATAAGTGTTTCAGTTACCACTTTAAATAACATTAGGTGTAGATATAGCTTTAAATTACTCACTTCTTTATGTACAAATTTAAAATTGTAGTATTTTGAGAGTCTCCATATAGAAAGTTTGGAAAACAGTGAACTCTAACGTTCTCTTTGTACAGAGTGAACACTGGTCTGGTTGTTCCTGGATCCTCAACCTCTAAAAACTGCTTTCCCACACTATATTTAGCTCTAATGCCCCTCTCTCAGTCTCAGTCCCTGTCTCAGTCTCGGTCTTTTCTGTTGTCCCGCCCTCTCACCTGTCCTGTTTCACACAGAGCTGCCACTGAAAGACAGCAACAATGCTGGATCCACTAACGACACACCATGACCGCTGCTTTTCTTCTCAGACCTGATAAAGATCAAGTCCTTTTATTTAAACCGAACCGCGTGTTGTGAAGGGATTAAACTCAACCCCATCACAGTTTAATGGACCTGAAAATGAGCAGAATGACTGGAACCAACTCTTTATACCTTGATTAAGGATTATTTATGTCAAATGTAGAGTATATGTTGATTTTTTAAAATAAAAAAGGTTTATTTAAACAGCATCAGTTCATCAGATGTCACAACTGAACTTGACCTTGATGTAATCAGATGTAGTTTTACAAATCAATTATAAAATGATAACTAAATTTATCAACTATTTTGATAATCTATTGTTTTTTTATATTAATAATTATAACAAGTTTCTCAGTTTTTTCAGCTTTTTAAATGTGAATATTTTCTGGTTTCTTTGCTCCATATAACAAAGAAATCATTAAAACTGAATACATTATAGCTTGTGGACAAAACAAGAAAATTATGTTTTGCTTCCCTTAACATTTTACCTCAGTAAATGTCAATTTAACTGACATAATTCAGAACCAGGTTAGAGAATTTATAATTTAAATAATGATCATAAATAAATAAATAAATCTATGTCTGACACTGAGTCAGGTGTTTGTGATCACAGGTTGTATTTTACTACAATTACACAAACCACCAGCGCTAAGTGAGTAAGTTTATTCCAGCTATTTCAAGGTGATGACCTTCAGCTGCCGGCTGACACGGTAAACACCTGCAGCAACACCCAACTGAAACCAGCAGCAGATCAACACCTGATGCGCCAGTTTCTGCTGCACTGAATGGAACATATTGTCATGAAGCTGCTCAGGATTTTAAAAACTGCAGCTCAACTGGTTCCATCGTGCTGTTGTTGTTTCCTTGACGGCGGATTGTCATCGTCAAGGCGAGCGGAAGGATTAAGTTGTTAGGCAGGTGTGTTTTCTGTCAGCGTCTTTATGTGATGGTTGGGTGCTTACTGGGTAAATGAGCTCAGAGTCACAGTGAAGGTGAAGAATGAACAATCAGCTGTTCATCTGTTTACATGAGAACAAAACTAGAAGAAGAAATGCTTTTATTTATACAATAATAGGCTGTCAATGACGGCCACTCGGTCATTTTTTATGCATTTACAACTTGTCAGTTCAACTTCACGAGTAAATTTCTTTCAAGATACACAAATAAAAAAGGTGTGTTATATTGTTAATATGGACTTTAAAATCTGTTGTATTCATTAATTCAAATGTAAAATGGGATTAATTACAATTAATGATTGAACTTTTGTGATTAATCACAATTAAGAAAAATACATCTTAAGTGTGACTGTTACATATATAACAGCCACACTTTTGTATTTGTTGTTGAAAATAAGAATAAACTCAATTGATTTTTAGCCGAGAAATTAGCTAGCTAGTCCACTCCACTTGTTGTAATTACTCAGTTATGTATGTATGTCTTAGTTAAGATTGGAGCCCCCCGGAGGTTGTAATTTCAAATTGTTAACTCATTCAAACTCCCAACGAACCAATTTCACAGTTCAAAATGGCTGCTCCGAAAAGCAGACTGTAGCTTTATTGTTTTCGTTTTTTGCTTTTGTGTTTTTTTTATATTCAATTTAATAATCGCACACAAAACTGTCTTACTGTGTCTGTGGACGTGGTGCGATGGTTTTATGTATTTGGGGGAGAAAAAAAATGGTATTGTGTTTATCATATGGACTAGATTAGCTTGCTAGTCAGCGGATCTAGCTAATGCTAATTAACAACCAAATAGAAGGTTGAAAATGGTTTATTAGTTTGAAGGACGGCGGATACATATTTGTCTTTCCTGTCACAGTTGGAAAAACATTGTGTGAGAACGTTAGCCAGTAGTTGTGTTACGTTCCATTAACACCAGACGTCTGACGTCACCTCGCAGTTGACCTTGTTCCTAAAAAGTAGGAAAAAACATGGACGCAAACGTATCTCAGGCTACTTATTATTAGCCACACCAAAACGTTCTACACTGTATAGTTTACTCCCACAAACAGTGTAGCAACATGTCCGTGAATAAAAACTGAAAATCTGACTTTTGACTACCATTAGCTTAACCATAACTTTAACTGTTAATCTCTTCTTTTTCCCGAAAGCGTTGTAGAACAACTGTAGAACTGGAACAATAATAAAAATATCTTTGTGTTAAACTTTCTACTTTTTTTTTTTTAGGAATCTGTTTTTAAAGGGTGTCTTCCTCTTTTGTTTTGTTAATGACTCTTAAGTCACTCATCAAAACCACTAATGATTGGTTAGAGTTAAGGAGTTACTTTTCACTGTATCTGGCTGACTAAAGATGAGGAAAAGATAGTTTATCATTAATTAGCTCCACCCTGTCTTATAATTACTCCACCTTCTTTAGAGGCTCTTTATCTTTGTACAGACACACAGGAACAACCTCGACATTTTACATGTCATTCAACTTCTACAATCTACTTTTTTTTTTGCAGTTGGAGAATTTAAAAACAAATCTTAATATATAGTAATTCACGTGACCTCAGTGTCCGTCACATATTGATTGATTTTTAAAAGAAGAGGTGACGGGATAATGAGGCCTGTTTATACAGAAGACAGTTAGTGCCACATGTGAATATTCTTTTGAAACCAAACACTTCCATTTTTTGAAGTCAGAATTCTGAGATCAAAGTCAAGTTCTGACTTTTGTTTTTTTGTTTTATTTATTTTTTTGCAAATAACATTTGCTCGGGGCTACATGTAAATATTTTGAGAATAAAATTCAGATATTAGATTCTGACATTAATCTAAAAATTCTGACATTTTTTTTTCCTCTGAATTTTGAGTTTAATTTAAGAATTTGGACTTTATTCCCAGAACTCTGATTTTAATCTCACAAGTCCATCTTGTTCCTCAACCTTCTGTGATTAAAGTCAGAATTCTGACTTTTTTCTTGTAATTCTGACTTAGAAGTCTCAGAATTCTGACTTAAAAATATATTGTATATGTGTCACTATTCCTTTTCTGTACTTCTGTGTCTTCTTCAAAGGTTTTTGATAGGCAGTTGACTTTTTTTCCTTCCAGCAAAAAGAAAAAGTAAATCTTCAATTAGTTTGACCCTAATCCAGTTCCTGTTCTTTGATTCTTGCTCATCATCTCGGTAGTTTTTGAAACCTCTGGACCCCAATGTACTAAAGTTAAACATGTTCATCGCTAGAATTCTCTAAATAAAAATGTTGTTTTCTTTCAGGTACGTACACTGAGTCTGGGATTTCTTGTGGCTCCACCATTGACAGCGAACTGTCGGGCGTCCATTTTGTGAGGGTCAGAGGTCAGCAGGCATCCGGAAATCTCACAGAGGTTCCAACGTCGTTTGAAAGCGTAGAATCACATCTGGAATCCCTGTGAAGAGTCGTGTGATCTGCAGGTGGAAGAAGAGTCTCATCAAACAGGTGACACTGGGCAGAACATCAGACAGAGGTCACTCAAGGTCAAAGTCGCTTATAATATAATAAAATATAAAGGAAATTATAAAGTGGCTTACAATATAATAAAATATAAAGGAAAAAAACACGAAACAAATATATCAAGAAAATTATTTAGGAGCACAATTTCAAATAACCTGATCATTTTAGTTTAAATGAACAAGATTTATTTGGGTTTTTTAGGTAAATTTATCTTTTATGTTTGTCCGACTCTTTATAGTAGGTTGACTTAAGTACAAGTGAAACTGCACACAAACTGACAGAAATTGGCAAAATGTAAGTAAATTTAACTAGCAGGAGGTTTAGTCTTCAATAATAATCTGTAATTTAAAGTGTATTTTAAAAATTTGTTGTTAAAAGCTGTGAAGTTTTAAAATACCATTTTTCCGACATAAAACAAGTGAAATTAAAAGTAAAGAAGTAAATGTGGATTATTAAATGTATGTATGAGCTTGAGTTGACAGTATAGAGACACACCTGCAGAACCTGTTCACCAAGAACAGGTTGACCTGAAAAACGGCTTCTGAAGCCAAAACCATGGCGTTTTTTTTTTTGGTTTTTTTTTTTAATGAATACATTCCTCTATAAAAATTAAACATTTAAAAAATGACTAAAGAAGAAAACTTGTCATGTTGAGTTTGAAGCCAAAAGCGAAAGCAAACACTGGAGATACCAGGAAAACTGTGGATTATTTGAACGGCAATAAGACTCCACTTCTGCAGCTGATAAGATAAAGTTGTGACAGGAAGAATCAATCTGTGACCATGACAACCTAACTCTCAACAATTCACCAAACTAAAGCATATTTATATGAGCTGTTGGGGTCAAATAGGTATTTTAACAGGATTTTAGTAGAAACAGCTTAATATTTGGTTATTTATGACACAGAAAATTCACATTTATCCTTTATTTTGAAAGAAAACATGCAAAGAATAACTATCTATTATACATCTACATGTTTTATTAAGTCGTATATATGCTGGTTATGTGCATGGGAACATGAAATACTGTAGATGCTGTGAAAATAAGTACAAACACACCAAATATTTCTGCTTCTCTTACACTTACTGGTTTTTAAGCATAATTATGTAGGATGGGCTGCAAATATTTATATAAATATGTACAAAATACAAAGTATCTACACAGAAAAACTGAGAAGAGGAAGAAAGACAAAGCCAAGAACAAATAGAATCTTATTTATGTTTTTTTTAAGGAAATTTAAACAAAATGTTAATTTAAAAAGATAAAAATATAATAGAAATAGCATCTATTGTATCTGTATACACTATGGTGGTGTGTGTTGTTTGTCATATAATATTTATCCATTCATATTTTCGCTGTGACATAAAAACCTGCAGCATTTTAAGAATAAGAGAGATAAGAAGATAAGAAGTTTCTGGTGAGTAATTTGTTGCGGACTCACCCTTTAATGTCTCTACACCTCCGTCAGCCTCACATCAGAAAGAGAAGATGAGGATTTTAATTTAAAAACACAAACATGAGTCTGAGAAAAGTAAGGTCTTTGCGCTGCTGCTGCCCCGTCTGCGTAAATGAGCTACGCTGTTTACGTAGCACCTTTTAAAGCACGAGAAAACTCCACCCACTCTGTGTGTGTGTGTGTGAGAGAGAGAGAGAGGGAATGACGTCACACACATACACCTTCCTCTGACAGATTCCGGAACAGTGAGACTTTTACTCAGACATAAAAATAAACGCTGCTTTATTTCAGCTGCAGTAGAATGTATCCTTTATGCATGTTTTTTTTTTTAATTTAACTAAATTTGCTTTTTGCTTGTACAGCAAAGGTTAATGTGTAAATAAAAGTGAGAATCTTAAGAAACTTTATAATCTTAGATTTAAATCTGTACAGTAAAAATACGTTTAAACCACAAAATAAGGACAAAAAAGGTCAGAAAATGCACGTAAATATCTGACCATTCAGATTCTGGATTTGTTTGTTATGTGCGCCCTCTGCTGGCTACAGCCTGGCATCTCATTCCTCCTTTATCTATGGTAAAATCTGAAATATATGTTGAAATAAGTAAGTATCATGTTTCTCATTATGTCTGATATCAGTTCATACTAAATAACCTCATCAGCATATTTACACAGGTACTTTATAAACGCAAAACAGTCGTATTTTATTTGTAATAGTAATAACAGGTAAATCAACAGCTCATCAATAAACACAAATTACTATGTTCACTGATCCTGCTGCTGAATTAATTGTCGACACTAGAGGGCAGTGTTTAGATAGATGGAAACAAAGAATGATAAAGACTATAATCCAGTAAATTCATATACACTATAACTTACATTTTTGAAAATAAACTTTTATTAGGATTTAAAACAGGTTTTATAAAAACAAACGGATTATAGTGTAGTTTTCCAACGCTCCGTGAACGCACCACCAGTTACTGGAGTCCAGTCTGCGTCAACAACGGACCCGCTGCTCGCTCACCCTGTGTTTATTTGTTTGTTTATTTATTTGTTAATTTATTCATTTGTTCCTTCTTGGGCTTGGTTCGGCTGTTGACCACACACAGGCAGACCCGGTGAGTTTACATCGACCGTGTTTTCTAACGTCACTCTTTTTCTGAGAGGAGGTTCTGCAACTCGCTAAGGGCTAAGTGGCTAAGCTAGCTAGTTTAGCTGCACGCAAACGCACCATTGTAAGAGGTATGTGTTTCCGTTATCGGACGCTGAATCGTCAGCTCCTCCGGTGTGTCTGTCGTCATCTGCCACACCGTCACACCGTCTCACATGGGACACATTTAACTGTAGCGTGGGACATTTCACCGAAATCTCTGCGTGTTTTCGATTATTTAGTAAATTCTTATCAGCCGCCACCGGGCTCTGTGCAGTGGCCGATAATGGAATCAGACCCTCATTGGCAAACATTAAAATGCGAATAACTCACATTCATTGCGCGTTTATTTTATATACAAATAAGATAAATGTTTGCGTTGTTTGTCTCCCCCCATTAGTCTGTTTACGTTCGTGCCTGTCACGTGACTGTCACAGCTGCTGAATGAAACTGTTGCTAACGCTAGCTTCCATTTTTAAATGGACGTTAGCTCGATGTAGCGTAGAAACACGAAGAAAACGGGGACTTTCTTACGGATTCGGTGTCACACAACAACCGTTAGTTGTTACGTTTTATTTTACATTAACCTGCATTAGCTCCCTACCCCTCCCGGCTAACTGTACCCTAACCTTAGCGTCAGATACTACTAGCCGCGGCTAACCCGGTGCTAAGATAAGCTAGCTGTCACCTGGAGCATTGTCAACAAATTTAAGGTACGTGAACGTTTTTATGAGAATGTACATTATTTTTTATAAAACTGTAGGGTTGACAAGGCAACATTAGCAGAGCTAATCAGGTATTTGCATATTCGTTTTTCCCCTTAACCTCTGAAGTGCTACAAAGTGGCACGGTTCTATTTTTCTGTGCCCAGTACAATACCAATATCGGTATATATTTTTAAACAAGTTAGATTCTAATTAGATATTTATGCAGATACGTTCACTATCTAGTTGTAACCAGGCATTTGCAGTCCATACGAAGGACTCGGTTACATGACGTGATGACGGCAGTCCACCAAAACGGATTGTTTCACGTTTTTGTTTTAGTTTTCTGACATCTGATTCAGCAATTTTGACCGGTATCTGACCAATACTGATACGGAGGATAATATCAGCTTTAAGTTACAAGGAACATCTTTAAAAAGGTGGATTTTAATTTAGGTTTGAAGCAATTACTCGATTAATGGATTGTTAATTGATCACAAGATGAATCGTCAACTATTATGATAATCAGTTGATTGGTTTGAGGTTTTTTTTTAGTTTCTCATTTTATTAGCTTCTTAAATGCGAGTATTTTCTGCTTTCTTTGCTTCGTAGAACAAAGAAATCCATTTAAAATATTCATTTTGGTTTGTTGACAAAAACAAGACATTTGAGAACATCATCATTTGCAGGTTTGAGAAACACTTATAATCAATAGATGAATGATTATGAAAAAAATAATTAATTGTAGTCTTAATTTAATTAGACTAGTGGTGAGTGGTGTAACCAAAAATTATTTTGACTCTTTTGGGGCTATATTACAGTGTTTATTTATTTATCTGTCTATTACTGGGCCTTAATATGGGCTTATTCTACAGTCAAGATTAAATAGTTGAATAATTACAGTAGTTGGCAAAGTTTCCAAACTATTATTTTTCTGTATTTTTTTTTCTTTCTTTCTTTCTTTCTTTCTTTCTTTCTTTCTTTCTTTCTTTTTACATAGTATATGAAATATTGAATTGACATAAAAGTGTTGCCAAATGTGAACCAATTTTCAGGGTTCAATCTTAAATATAAGTATATAAATATAATCCAGTTTTGACTCCACACATAATCATCGTCATCATTATAGTCCAAAATCAATCTGTTAAAATTTACATAATGAGGAAAAACTAAACGAAAATAGAGTAAAACAGTCACATAAATAAATGTAAAACCAAACAGTGACTAACATCTTGTTACTGTGAGCCTGTCAGGATTTCTAAGAATCCAAACATAATCAGTTTAGAGTGGAAAAAAGCTGAAACCAGTAAACACTGTGCTGGAATTGGTGCTTATTGATTCACTTTTTAACATATTGGATCATTTTATTTCCTTAGTTTTTGTGTTTGGTAGCACTGCAAAATGAAGTTATTCAAAATTGACTGAAAATTATATTTTTTGCCTTCATTTTTTGGGACCCGTTTTTGCATCACTGCAGAATTTCACCCTAACACTGTTACATACTTTATCCACATCTGAAAGTCGCAGTGTCTCTGTATGGTTTTTGCTCTTGGTCGTATCATAATTTAGATTTTGCAACTAATTTGTGCAACCCTTGTGTTCAGTTGACGCAAGGTGGCATTTGACTTCTGTTAAAACACAGAATGAGCCTTTATCTGGCCAGTCAGAGTAACTGGATCCACACTGGGCTTCTCTCAGAGTGTCTGGTTACTCCGGGCTCTGCAGGACTGGTTTCCATGGAGACGATCAGAGGTGGAGAGACAGTGGTCGGTTAGTATGAGGACAGTAAGATTTAACCTGAGTTTGACTGACGTCTCCTGTGTGTGTGTGTGTGTGTGTGTGTGTGAGTGTGTCGGTGTGTACCTGGTATTCCTTATGTTGTGGGGACCTAAGTCTGTTCACACAGTCACATTATGGGGACTTGTCTTCCTTATGGGGACAAAAGTCAAGTCCCCAAAACATAAATTACTACATTTAAGGTGAAGACATGTTTTAAAGTTAGGCTGAGGTTAGAGTTAGGTTAAGGTCAAGGTCAGGGTTAGGGCACTAGTAATTATGGTTAAGGTTAGGGGTAAGTCTGCAGGAAATAAATGTAAGTCAATGCAATGTCCTCTGAAGTCATGGAAACCAGAGGGTGTGTATTCAAAAGTTAAGGTACCTTAACTTTACAAAAACAAATAGGGCTGCAACTAAAGATTATTTTCTTGATCGTTTAATCTGTTGATTATTTTCTCAATCGATTAGTTGTTTGGTTCAGAAAATGTTGAATAATGTTGAATAATGTTGATCATTGTTTGTCAAACCTGGAAATGATGATGTTCTCAAATGTCTTCTTTTGTGCACAAACCAAAATGATTCAGTTTTAATGATTTCTTTGTTTTATAGAGCAAAGAAACCAGAGAATATTCACATTTAAGAAGCTGAAAAATCCGAGAAAGACACTCAAACAGGTTTATTGATTATGAAAATAGTTGAGAATTAATTTAGTTAGTTGATTAATCATCATTGCAGCCCTAAGCACAACAATAATAAACCTTTAACTAGCGAAAAAAATTTAAAATAATCGTAATTTTCATGCAAAAAGGCCAAACAGATGTTTATTTTCCACTTCCACCTTTTCAAAAAGGAATATGTGATTCATTTAAATTTGTTTGTACATGATCGTAAACAGTTTTGTTAAATTTACAGATTCATTTTATAAAATATTAAAAATGTGTGTAGTCTCACTCTGAGGCAAACGGGGTTTTCCAAGGCCGATACGAATTTTTTAGATATCAGAGCAGACAGTGGCTAATATTTGATGCTGATTTTTTTTATTTATTCATTTATTTTTGGCACATGTATTTTACCAATTTCCTTTTTTCCCTCTATTTGATAAAAAAAAATGCAAAAAACTTCACTAACCTGTTATTGAACAATAATATTATTAACGTTTTATATTATCAATAAAACGACAGTTGCTATAAGCATGAAATCTACTGACATGTAACCGAAACTCAGGGCGGAGCTAAAACTGTAATCACTTTTTTATTATTGAAACTTCTTTTTTTATTGACACTTGTGAATACAGTGTGTGGCACTTATTAACAGAGAGAGAGAGATGGAACAATACTTACCAAGTAACACACACACACAGAGAGGGATCTTGTTTCTGGACAGAAATAACCTGAGGTGATGACGCAAGGTTTTTCAGAGTCACGCCGGCTTTATTTGTTTTGTTGAAGGAGTCGCTGAATTTTGCTTTTGTATATTTACCCACAGTTCATACACACCCACTTATTACACACACACACACACACACACACCTGGAAACGCAGCATGGTGAGCTGTTCAAAGTTACTGAGCTGAAGAAGAAAAGAAAACAAACGAGAAGAAGCAGAGAGTCCGACTGCAGTTATTCTAAGAAATGATGATGATATGAAGGGTGGTGTTGCATGAAAACAGACTGATGCTCTGTTGTCAGGTGTTGGATGTTGTCAGTCAGGGTTCAGTGTGTTGTCATTGTTATTAAATTGGATTACATGATCTTAAAATGCACTTGTTAAATTCCTTTTCAGATTATACCTGCCTTATTTCTGTAAAGGAAGTAGATTTACACGTGTTACAAACAAAGACAGCACTTCACTGGGTGTATTCTGATTATTTTGGTGTATGTATTCATATTACCTTGCTGGACAAAAACAGATTGCTGAGGCAGTAAAAATCATATTACTTCAGTGGGTGCGATCAATTATATAAATTATAATGGTTTTAATCAGATTATTAGAGTATTTAATCAAATTACCAATTTTACACTAGCATGAACTGTACATTCATGCTAGTGTATGAGTGTATGCAATCCATTGATTTTAGTATAAATAATGAGATTATTTTAGTGGGCACAATCAGGTCATGGTAATGAATGTATTCAGATTACCTTGCTGGGTGAAAACAGATCACTTAGGCAGTTAAAATGGGGATTACTTGTAGTAGTAGTAGTAGTATAGTAGTTGCTTATTTTTTTACATAATCGTATTATTTCAGTGGCTTATGTGAGTTTATGTCATTCACTTGTTTTATTGTACACAATCAGATCATTTCAGTGGATGCAATCAGATTATTCTCTAGGATGTATTCAGATTGCAAAGCTGTGTGAAATCAGATTGCTTATGCAGTTTAAGTCACACTTTCATTGTGTTGGAAACGATGATATGACACAAATAATTTTATTAATTCTGTGTCTTTATTAATCAAAATGTAAATTATTTATTATATTTTTAAATCTGATGTTAAAGTGTGAGCTATGAGTTGACTGGTGTCGTCATGTTCTTTCATATATGGAATAATTTAAACCCTGGTACAAAGACATGCTTGTTTATATTTTCTAAGAGTTTTCTCTTCACAGTTGACTGAAAAAAATTTAAATTTTTCAAACTTGATGTATTTATTCATTGGTTGGACTGAACACATAAATCCATACATTATTGGAATGTGAGAATGGGATATTTAGGTCAGTTTTTATTTTTGTTTTATATTAAGAACGCAGATCATTAAGAAACTGGAGCTGTTTTGTTGAAACATGCAAAGACATGTTTATATATGTTTTTTCACAATTTATCTTCTTAGTTTAAGACTGTAGAGATTAAAATTCTCCATCGAGTTTCAGTACAATTTATTAAACAGAGGAGAGAGGAGTAAATGTATAATAATTGTCAGGTCATTGATCATTAAAAGACACAAAACTGAACAATGTTTAATCAATGATTGGATTAATGGTTTATTTAGTTTATTTCCACTACCACTGCAACAAGTAAACTGTTTTAAAACTCTGGAACTGCCCTCTTATGAGCTGAGCCCATTACATAAAACTGTTGTGATCGCTGAAATAAAACACAGATACTGATAATTGTCAAAATGCTGAATATCTTTCAGTTTGACCCCTAATTAAGACCTTTATTACTCAGAAAAATGTTTACTGACATTAGAAATTAAGTGAGAGGAAGATGCTAATTTTCTCATAGACTTCCAGTGAAACAGAATTCTCTTTGCAACCAGCAGTGACGCCCCCCGGTGGCTATTCAGTATATATTCACTTCCTATTTGGTTCCAGGAGGAGCTCATTCATTTTTATGTTACAGTTTATGAACTAAATGTGGATTTTTAACACAATTTTAGTCCAAACATTAGTTATTATGATCCAATTTTTATCTGCATTATTAACAGGTTTGTTTTGATATTTATACTGTAAATTTAAACAATCTCTCTCTCTCTCTCTCTCTCTATCAGGTAAAGAAAAAGGTCTCTCACCCTTGGGTTTGTTTTGCTGAGTCATTCTAAGCTGACCTGGTTTTCACGCTGATGATTTTCTGACTGACTGAAAAAACCTCCACTGATCCTGAAAACAGCTCCCCCTGCTGCTGCACCATGGTAGAGCGCACGCACACACACACACACACACACACACACACACACACACACACACACAAAGTTCTGAGGACAACAGCTTTGCTAAAGTATATGTGTGTCCACAGACTGTATGATGTCTAAGAGCAGCTGCTATGGCGTGCAGCAGCCGTCAGACCAACGCCGAGACTCTGGAGGGGTTTCACGAGGTGAACCTGGCCTCGCCCACCACACCTGACCTTCAGGTGGGTCATAGGTCAGCGCAGGGGCTTGTCACGTTTGGTTCGTTTCCGAAATTCCATCGTCAGGATAATCATGAACATTCAAAATTAGACTTGGACGTGTGTTCTCGCTCACTAACATACAGTTGTAGTGATTTATTTTGAAGTGCCACAAGGGGGAGCCTGTTAGTACCTGGTTTTATGGAGCCATTAAAATGTGACGTTGACTGACTGCCGGTCACTGATTGGTCAGAGGGTGTCGTCACTCCAAGAGTCACGAGTGCGACGTCCGACACAAGAATCAAACCGAACAATACCGAACTAGATCAGTTAACAAGACTTCAAATCCTGAAAATATGCGTTACACCTCGTATCATATTTTGAATCACATCATTTTGTTCATTTTGTTTGCTATTCTAAACAAAATCATTTTGATTCAAAATATGATTGTAATAACTAAAAAAATCAGCTTAGACTCTTCCATTGGCTCAAGAAATGCACTAAAATCACTTTAATGTGCACTTTGAGAAACAAATCATTGGGTTGTTTTAGTTTGTCTATAGTTTTTTACTATTTGGTCACACATTTTGTAATAAAAGTAAATAAAAAAAAAAAATACAACCCCAGTTCCAAAATAGTTATGCATAAAACTTTGCTTCAGTCTGTCAAATCCAAATTTGGCTGAGATGTTTCCAAAGTTTAGTGACACTAAAACTATTCTAATTATTTTAAAAATTATATTTCTTAATAAATCTTTTACAAAAACAAACCCAGAGATTAATTGATTCAAAGTCTCAAAGAGTTTTTATCTTGTCTTGTTAGGGTTTAGTTTTTTAGTTTTTCTCTCACGCTTTAATGGAATTTGTTCTGTTAACTTTGATTGTATTTTGCTGCTGTTTCCTGCAGAACCAAGCGGAACAGCGCCCCCCTCCTCGCCACACTACACCGCCCACCGCTCTGTACCGCACCCACTCCCTGGGAGCGCCCCCTCCTGGCCTCCACACCTCACTGCGGGCTGACCAGCTGCCCACACAGCCAGTTTACTCCACCCCACGACACAGTCACAATGGAAGGTACAAAAATAATAATAATAATAATAATAATAATAGACATTTTGATTAATGAAGGATTATTCAGAGGACGTTATTGGGATTAGAGAATTATGTTTGTGTGTTTTGAAAGTTTGTTTGTTTTGTTTTTAACAATCCTAAAATTATACTCTTTAAAGTAAAACATAAACAAAGAAAAACAGACAAAATGAGAGAAGACACTTTATTTTTCTTTTTAATCATTGGTTTAATAGACTGTAGCTGTGGCATCATTCACATTCAAACTTTAAATTACTACCGGCACCCACTGGTACCTTTTTTTTTTTTTTAACTTAACGCTCTTTGTAATAACAAAAATGTAGTTTCAACTGTGTAAAATTAGTCAAATTTTCTAAAAATCACAAAAATAAACTGGCTCATGCTAACTTTATCCCTATTGTGGTCCCACTGAAAGGACTGTGTTTCTTTCCCAGCCTTAGCTGTATCTTTTTAGGACTTCGACTTATGATGATTTTCATAATTTTGGTGCATAAAATGTCAGAAAATATTCATCATTGTTTCTCAAACCTGGAAATGATGATGTTCTCAAATGTTGTTTTGTTCACAAACCAAAATTTTTGTTTTAATGATGTATTTGTTATGTGGAGCAAAGAAACCAAAAAATAATTACATTAAGAAGCTGGAAAATCAAATAAATTTGTTTTAATGATCAAAAAGCCTTAATCCTTTCAAAATAAGAGTCTCTAGCACTGGCAGAACCTATAAAGATTTTACAGAAGTAAATCCAAAGACATATTCTCTTTAATAAATAATAATAGTCCAAATGCAGATAAATAAATGTAGTAAATGCACTGGCTGCATTTTTTTCTGTAAATCAGAATTACAGATTTGTCGTGACAGATGGAGATGATGTAATCAAACTTTATTGATTTGTACATTCTCAAGCCGAATATGTCAAATATTGTCCCATGACAGTAGAATAAAAAAATTTTCAGGTATCATTCTTAATGTTTCAAATGTTTGACCTCTGTTGTTTCCCTGGTAACGACATGCAGCGTGCCGGCTCTGGAGTCCGAGGCCTCCGATGGCAACTTCCTGTCCGGGGAGGAAGTGGAGGAGTGCAGCGCTCTGAGCGACAGCCTGTCAAGGCTGAGGAGTCCGTCAGTGATGGAGGTCCGAGAGAAAGGATACGAGAGGCTGAAGGAGGAGCTGGCCAAGGCTCAGAGGGTACGACACACGCGCACTGTCATGAAAACCTGCCGCTGACTGTGAGCGTGTGAGACATTGTATCACGTCTCTTCATGACTTGGAATTACATCATGAAACTTTTCATGTTTTATTGATGTGCATTTGTTGAAATCGTTATCATTTCTTTTGTATAATTTGTGTTTTAAAGCCTTTTTCAGACATTTTTACAACGGCCAAACATTAATCAGTGACCAGGTCACAGCTCTAACACGGGAGTGAAACAGAGATTAAATGTTCTTTTTTTTTTCACCTGTAGAGGTCACTTTAATAAACACACAACTCCATCTCTTTTACTCTTGCAGGAAATGTTAAAGGATATCTTTCTTTAAAAAAAGTGCTGTAGAAAGAAAGTCGACTTGATTATCCAGAGATTTAATCAAGAGGAATTTCTCAGGAAATGTACAAAGCAGCTTTAGCAGACCTTTGTGATTTTGCGTAGATAATCTGCAAACAATTTCAGTAACATTTCACGTCTAGACTTCTGTTCATGAAGGTAATGACGATGAAAACTTATTGTTTTTAACCGTCTTTGTCTTCCACCAGGTATTGATTAATTTTGATAACTGATTAATCTGTTTTTTCTATAGAAAAAAAATTGTTCTTAAATGTGAATAGTATGTTCCTCTCTCTGCTGATTAATTTGTTAGTGTAAAATGTGAAATACGTTTTTCTAATTTAAGTCAAATATTTGATGATGAAATTCATTTTACAATATTTTACAAAATATTGTAAAAAGGTAAATATTTGATAATAAAAGTAATTGTTAGTTTGCATTAAACGTAAAATCAATATTTTACTTAATTTTCTTACATTTTTCAACCAAAAAAACAAAATAACTGGTCATAAAGGCGATTGTGAGCTCGTGCAAAATGTAAAATAAATCTAGTAATTTAAAATATATAAGTTTTTGTGTCTGAAAACACATATTTCACAAATTTTCATTTCTTTCTCTGTTTGCCATGCTATGATTTAATTTTTTATGTGTTTATTTTGCGGTTGTTTTTTTTTTTTTTTGTTGTTGTTGTGTTGTTTCTGTGTGTGTGTGTGTGTGTGTGTGTGTGTGTGTAAGGAGCTGCTGTTGAAGGATGAGGAGTGTGAGAGGTTGTCTAAAGTCAGAGATCAGCTCGGCCAGGAGCTGGAGGAACTCACCGCCAGTCTCTTCCAGGTCGGTGTCCACCTCTCCCCCACTTCCTCTGCCTCCTTCTCTGCTTCCTGTTTCCTGTTTTTCCACTTCCTCTTGATGCTGCGGACAAACGCAAACTGGACGGGAAAAAAAATAGTCTCTTTTTTTTATTTTGCTCTGTATTCTTTGTGGCAGAAAAAAAGTTTAGACTTTGGTGCTTTAGAGCATCTTTATGACAAATCCGTTTTTGTTTCTATGAGACACGAGGAAGGAAACTCTCTTCTTTAGTCAGATTTTTGCAGAGCGGCTCTGTTTTTGTGCTGAGGACACGTTAAGGAACATTAAAGTAGAAAATTGGAAATTTCACTTATATAATAAGTGATTTCTGGGGCCTTTTTTGCCAGCAGAGACAGAACAAGGTCAGGTCAGGGAAAGGGGAACAGAATCAAGCCCAGGCCGCTGTAGAGGACCTCAGCCTCGGTCAGCTGTTTGATGCTCCTGCTTCCTAAATTAGAACATTTTACTGAATTTTTGTTCCGGAGATTGGAATCAGGGGGAGATGTGATGGCTGCTGCTGGAAGTGAAGTTCTTGGACGTGGACTGAGTCTGTGAAACGTCTTAATCACCTTCCTTTTCCTCTGTTCCCTTATTTCCTTTCCTCGTCAGAGGTGTGTGGATTCTGTGAGTGTGTTTGTAGCAGCGATCCTTTTTCAAATGTAATCTCTGCAAATATTTTATAAAGAAACTGGGAAACTGTCAAACTGTTTTTCAGGAGGCTCACAAAATGGTGAGAGAAGCAAACGTCAAACAGGCGACGGCTGAAAAACAACTGAAAGAAGCTCTGGGAAAGGTACACACACACACACACACACACACACACACACACACACACACACACACACACACACACACAGGAGGTACACACACACACACACACAGGCAAGGTACACACACACACACACACACAGGCAAGGTACACACACACACACACACACACACAGGCAAGGTACACACACACACACACAGGCAAGGTACACACACACACACACACACACACAGCCACTACACATGTTTATTAAAGATTATTTCATTCATTTGTATGATTGAATTGTGATTATTCAAAGACAGATAGTGATAATGTGACAGCTGAGAGACTTTTAATGAAGTATTTTTGTGTCCTGGTCGCAAAAGAAGTATAACAGTAAAATAATCGAAACATCGGAATCAGTGTTTAAATTTAATGTAATGAAAACAAGAGGCTAAAACAAAAAGTTAAAATAAAAGGCGAAACTGAAATCTGACATAAAAGCCTTCAACTGGAGGCTGAAACAAGAGGCTACAACATGAGCCGAAAACAATCTAAAAACATGAGGCTAAAATCCAAGGAAACATCAGTGTATATCCTGAGTTATTTTAACACGGTAGAAGTTATCATTTTCAGAACTCTTGGTCAGTGAACGTGTGGGTTCCTTTCAGGTTTTGAGTCATAATTTAACACGGTGTCCTCTCCTCAGATCGATGTCCTCCAGGCCGAGGTCCAGGCTCTGAAGACACTCGTGCTGTCCTCGCCGACCTCTCCTGTGGGCGAACTTCCTCCTGCAGGAGCTGGTGTGAAGACGCCGTTCAGAAAAGGTCACAGCAGGAACAAGAGCACGTCCTCCGCCATCCTGGGGACACAACCTGACCCGTCTGCCACACAACCCATCGTACGAGAGTGTAGAGAGGTATACTGTGTGTGTGGGCAGGAAATATCCTGATCCTATTTACTTTTATTAAATTACTTTTTAAATTTAAAAAAAAAAAAAAAGGTAACTGTGTTGTTGTGGACACAGGTGGACGGTCAGCTGTTCAGCGAGTTTAAGGCTTGGAAGGAGGAGCCAACGCTTGACCGCAGCTGCAGTTTCCTGGAGAGAGTTTACCGCGAGGACATTTACCCCTGTCTCACCTTCAGCAAGAGCGAGGTGTGCAGTTGAAGTGTCGTTAACTCAATGTCGATTCAACCAATGTTGAAGTAAAAACACGACTCCACTTGTGATGCAATTGTTTGTTTTTTTTAATTTAAACTAAATTTAAATGTTACAGATCTTTCCTTGTATTACAGACAAAAATATCTTGCTATTTTATTATTTTTTTTTTTAACAACTGCCCACATTTTTCGGGGGTTGAGCTTTGACAAGGAGGATTGTTTGTCTTCCCCAAAATTATTGAACCCAATATTATGGATTGTTCCAGTCGTAGTCGAAAGTCTTTTATTTTACAGTAAATCAGTCGTACGCATTACATCACTTTTTTATTTGTGGAAATGTTTGCGAACAATAGCACGAGGAGCATTTTTATCGGTCAACATTGCTAACAGTGGCTTGTCCGAGATACATATGCATCCATGGTTTTTTTTTGCGATGTAAAAGTGTCCCGTGATCACCTGACCTCTGTGTGTCTCCGCCTCTTCCTCAGCTGGGGTCGGCCATCTTAGAGGCCGTGGAGCAGAACACGCTCAGTGTGGAGCCGGTGGGTTTTCAGCCACTTCCTGTGGTCAAAGCCTCAGCTGTGGAGTGTGGAGGACCAAAGTGAGAACACACACACGCGCGCACACACACACACACACACTCACTCACTCCTCTTCATCATCTTTCACTCCTTCACCATCATCTCTTCATCTTTCCTTAATTTCCTCTTCTAGTGGACGCAGGGCCGAGCTTGTCACGTAAGTCTTCACTCTCTCTCTCTCTCTCTCTCTCGACCGCTCGCTCTTTCCACCTGGGTTTTTTTAATCTCTGTCTCCGCCCCCTCACTGCCTGACTCCTCCTCCTCCTCCTCCTCCTCTGCTGACTCATCGTAACTTTACCTCTGTCCACAATCCTGATGAGACAAACCTCGATAAACCTTCTCTCCATCCTTCCTTCTTTCCTCCCTCTTTCTTCCTTCAGTCTTGTTTAGATTTTGTTTTTTAGTCCATTTTTGCTTCTGTCAACAAAAACAGTGACTCCACGTTTTTTTCTCTCTCTTCCTGTGTGTGACAGAAAATGTGCGCTCAGTGGTCAGACCAAAACCTGTAAGCACAGAATCAAGTTTGGAGATTCGTCCAACTATTACTACGTGTCTCCTTACTGTAGATACAGAGTGAGTACACACACACACAGGTTTCCATGACTTCTGAGGACATTGTATTGTCTTACATTAATTTCCTCGAGATTTACTTCTAACTTTAAACATAATTACTAGTGCCTTAACCTTGACCGTAAAGTTAACCTAACTGTAAAACATGTCTTCACCTTAAAATGTAGTAATTTACATTATGGGCCTATGTCCTCATCCTCATCATTTTATGATCCTGTAAAATGTGTGTTTATTAATTTAATTTTGTGTTTGCTTGTCAGATCACAGCTGTGTGTAATTTCTTCACCTACATTCGCTACATTCACCAGGGACTGGTCAAACAACAGGACGGTAAGAGACACAGACGCACCCAGGTGGATGTTTTTTAACATCTAAAGATACAGCAACTTTTGTGACATTTTGAAGTCTTACTATGTTGAGACATTTGTGATGTCTAAAACATTTGGGACATTTGACGTCTTGCTATATATTTTTGTAACTACACAAGGAGATTTTTTAATGTTTTACTTTGACATTTCTGAAATGTATACAATTACTGCCATTTTATGAACAAAACAAGTAACTGATAATGAAAAGCAATCGTTAGCTGCAGTGAAGGTATGATGAAAGAGATGTCTGCACGTTTAAAACTTTATGAAACATCTCATCGATGTTTTAACATTTACATTTTAGTTGAATCAGGTTTAGCTTTTCTCGATTCAAAAGTGCCGTTTTCAGGTTTAGTGTAAACTACCTCATGTGACTTTGCGACTTCTTTGTGTCTTCAGCGGAGCAGATGTTCTGGGAGGTGATGCAGCTCCGCAGAGAAATGTCCGTCGCCAAACTGGGCTACTACAAAGACCAGCTGTGACTCTCCAGTCACAGCACTGCACCCGTTAAAGAGCCTCACCCACCGTCTCCCACCCGGTCATTTCTGGAATGCCTCCCTTTCCTCCCGCTCCTTGAGTGAGTGAGTGAGTGTTTGTATGTTTGAGACAGAAAAACACTTCATTTTTCAATCATCACGACTTGATGTTTGTTGGAGTTTTTACATTCCTGCTGCGTTTGTCTTAATAACTTTATTGAAACACAAAAACACTCCAGCATGACAAAAGAAAATAAAAAACACTTAGAACACGGACATTTGTTGGCTTTAAAACCAAGTGAGGAGCTTCAAAAACCATTAAATCATTGAAATTAGAGTCACTGCGAGACGTAAAAGTCAGGAAACACCATCAGACCCGACAAGAAAAAAAACTTGATTGAAGTCATAAATTTCTATGAAATGTAAATATTTTAAGATTAAAATCTTTGACGTAATATCGCTTAAATTTGAAAAGAAATTGCAAAGGTAAGCAAAAATGTAACATTACACTTGTAAAATATGTTACAAACATTGACAACAAATTGATCATGTTTACAATATTGGCATTTCCTTTACATTTTGATTATTAATAAATTGTTTGACCTCATCCTGGGAAGTTACAACTTAATCTCCAGTAATTTTGACTTTATTCTTAAAATATGAGCAGTTAATCAGTTTTTTTCCTTAATTACGCAGTTTAACTTTACAGTGGCTCTGTTTCATGTCTTATGTACAATGAAGGTTAAACAGTATAAAATATAAGCTTATATTAAATTTTAGTTTATGCTGTTTTTTTTGTTAATTTAAAAATGTACAGTTAAATGCAAAGATAATCAGAAGCTAAATCCTTGTAAAGAGTCAGTTCATTTCCTGCATAAAAATGTCCCAAAAACATCAGAAAACTTGTTTAAGTGAAGAAAAAAAAATTACTTTGACTTTTTTTTTTTTTGATGTTGAAGCTTCATGAACGGAAAAAAAAACACTAATTATTTTTACACACTGACGAACAAATTGAGGGGAATTGTCCTTTTAAGAGCTCCTGCTGTATGTTATCAATCAGGAAAACGTGTACCGTGTGTGTGTAAACTTTCTACATGTTAATTTAAAACTCTCTCTCTCTCATTGAAAGTCAATGTCGCTCTCCACTTTGGTTTAGTGCCTTTTCTCTCTCTGAAATAAAAACGGTGATACCTCAACGCTCTCCGTGTCGTCTGTTTCCCGCCTCCCTGCTTTCAAAGGTCATGTGTGGAGTGGCCAGGTAAGACGGCCATTTTAACTGCTGCGGAAGGTGAGTGAGACAAAATGTCTCCTCCCACTTTCCAGATGTCCAGACAAACTCGTCCTGGTCATTTTTTTTTATGTCTGTGTCTGGTGTCAGGCTATGCATTACCATTGTTGCCGTGGTGATATCATCATCTACTGGGGCCACAGTCCCCACGCCAGCCCGGGCAGGACGAGGGCGATGAGGACAGAGGAGAACAGGTTGACGGCGTTGTTGTCCAAGATCGGTTTCCCACAGATCCGCCGCGTGGTCGCAGACTCATAGCTCACCACCTTCCCAATGCTCGCGTCGAAGCCTGAAGACAAACAGGAAGAGGAAGTGTCAAGTATTTATGTGATGTTTGTATTAGTATACAAGAATTTCTGCCATCTTAGATTTTGATGTGATATTTTATCACTTTATGTCGATTCTGACCTGAATACTGCATGTGAGCTCCCAGTAAAGAGTCCAGCATTGACCCCAGCAGACCGGCCACGCCCCCGTACACGATGATTGGCCACTGAGGACCCGCCTCGTGCAGGTCACTCACCATCAGCAACTGTGTTGCAAAGTAAGCCCCGCCCACTGTGAGCCCACCCATGAGGCTGGCGAGCAAACCGACAGGCGTGACTCCTCCATTAGTTCCTGGACAGAAAAAAAAAGGCAATTCTTAGAAAAGTACAGAGTTCACATAAACGTCTGAGCTTCTTTAGCAAGAAACACACGAGGACTTTTCTGTGTAAATGATGTATACAAGCTTTAGCTCAAATGACCACAGACTGAAAATTCCTGTGACTTTAATTTAAAAAAAAAAACAGCTACAGTTTGTTTTTTGTTTTGGCAAAAAAAAAGTCACGTTTTTACAAAAGGTCACATGTTTTTACACGGCCTCTCACCTGCTGGAACTTCTTTCCAGGTGGTTATAAGTCTCGGCTGTGATTGGCTGAGGACAGGCCCCACCTCCGATGCCCAGGTGTCACCAGTGCTGCAGGCGAGGGCGCCCAGTAGAGACAGACACATCCACGAGGCCGAGTACTGTTTCCCGAAGTCGATGGGGATCTCACCTGGACCGACCTGGAACAAAAACACACATTTTGTAAAAAGACAAAACATATTTTTGTATTTTTAAGAGAAATGTTTCATTTCTGTGTGGTTTGACCTCAATCATGTAGAGCAGAGCCAGTTCTGTTGGAACTCCTCCATTACAGAAAACCTGGACCCAGTTCCTCTGACCCCCTGGAACAAAAACACAATGTCATTAAAGCTCATTATGATCACACTTCATTTATTTATTTATTTTTTTTAAACACATTCTCTGTGACGTCTTATACCTTCTTTATACTCGGCATCGATCTTCTTCTTCTTGGCTCCGCCCCAACGTGTCAATTTAGAGGAAGTGATGAAAAAAGTCAACAGAGACGAGAAGAAGCTAAAGTTTGCCATCGTCAAGACGAAACCCACCAGCAGAGCTGAGAACAAATATCATCATCATCAATGCACTTGACATTTTTAAAGTTTTACTACGACACTTTGTCATACTATAGTACGACATTTCGGTCAAATTTTGGACGACATACTATACTATGACATTTTGGTCTGAATCATTTCAGATAATACCTGCTTTACTTCTTAAAATTAAGGATATTTACATGTTATTAAGTGACTTTTTTGAAACGACATTTTGTCCTTACCATGTATTTATTCAAAATATATTTTGTATATTTTGCTAATGTATTCAATATGATGATTATCAACCTTTAAAACCAGGAAGAGTCATCAGAGAGACTTTATATGACAATTTTCAAAATCTAAGACCAGATCTTGTCTCACGTCACCATATAGATATAATATTGACCTGATCCAATTCACATTACAAACTGATTTTATCTGTGGTCACACACACACACACACCTCCCAGTGCTCCTGTACGATCCAGGCTGCGTCTCTTCAACGCTCTTGCCGTCAGCACGAGGGGAATCAAGATGGAGAATAACCATCGCCATGGTGACACGGGCTGCAGTGAACCTGTGAAAACACATCAGTACTTAACTGTTTTTTCACACGAAAAAAATCTGTGTGGAAGAAAAAAAACAAACAATAAATGGACGATGTAAATAATATAAATTAACAGCAGTAGTTTACAGCTGGACAATGTAACCATCAAACCTCTCAGATGAGTTTTCACTACACTGAACCCGCCACACTAATTATTAAAGTTAATTATTAATTATTATCAAAACACTTGTCAGGTAATCATAAATTAGATTTTTCACTGAATAGCCTGACAAAAGAAAACCACTTGTAACATTAGGTTACAGAAACTAAAAGTATTTTTATTATGTACATATTTAATTATGTATAAAGTCAACTGGGTTGTGATAGTTAATAAGAATAAAATGAGTGGGAAACACTGCTGTTTAAAAGAAGAATTTACTCACAGTTTAACCAAAATCTGTAACTCAAAAAACATGAAAAATGATGCAGTGAATTTTAGTCGAGCTTTAAAATCTGTTCTGTTTAAACTGATGACGACGAAAATGAAACTAACGCGGCATGAAAAGGGAAGAATTCAGGCCAGAGCACATGATTCTGATCAACAAGAGCAGCAATGAAAAACCAGACCTATTACACTTAACATTCACTCTGAGCTGAGAAAAACAAAAACAAGAAGGAAGTTTTTTTTTCTGATTCCCTGAGGAGACGTGTGTCTCACCGTAGTAGCTGCTGATGATGAGGGAAAGAACCCAGAAGAAGAGCGAGAGCGCCAGCGTGACGCAGAGCACGATCATGTCGGTCATCATCTTCACGTACTCCTTCATCTGCAGCTGATGATCAGAGACCATGACGACACACGAGCGAAGCTGAAGAAGAGAAACAACAGAAGATCGATGTTAATGTCACTGCAGAGACGGACCGAACCGCCTTCACTGAGCTCATAATCCAGTTATGGTTACCAGACTTTTTCCCCCCCTCAATCTAAGAAAATAACCACTACATCATAAATTGGGGAGTCACAGTTGTGTCCAGAGTCACTGTATATGAACCAGACACTAAACAGCTCTGTTTGTGATGAAGACTCCCATCATCCTCTGAGGTCTTAGATTATAAACTCTATAGAAACAGCGTAATTCCTGCTGCAATCACTCTTTAGTTATCTCCCCTTATTCACTGGATGACTGACTTTTTTTTAAAACTCTGTTTCAATCCTGCTGTGACAGTCAAAGCAGTTATTTTCATTACAGAATCTTTAGAATCACTTAAATTTAAAAGATTAGTTCAGTACTTCCTGCATGACTGGAGCCCATCTAACACTGAACATATTGTGATCTCAATCTCCGGCTTTCAGCAGTGCTGTCGCTTAAAACACCAAACTCCTCTGTAAATATGTATAGAATATAAATATTGAGATTTTAGACATTTCCGTGATAAATGGTAGAGATTAACGCATGTTTGAAGATTTTTTTTTATCTGATCTGCAATTCGGCATTGTTCGGTTTGATTCTCATGACTCTTCCAGGGACGACACTCACTGACCAATTAGTGGCCAGCAGTCTGTCCATGTCACATTTTAGGATCAGTTCGGCTCATTTGGAACAGGTAATAAAAAAAGTATGATACAAGAACTATCACTGCTGGAAAAGCAAAAAAAAAAACAAAAAAACTGTACAACTGTACAATGGAAAAGCACCATTAGTTAGTTAAGAGTTAAAAAAATTAATTAAATTAAATCACAGGCAGTAAATTACAGACACTGACAAGGCATTCAATCAAATGAGTGTTTCGCTATTTGATGACAATACAACCAAGGTACCAGATTGTTCTTACTTATGCGGCCGCTAGGTGACGCCTATTTTCAAAAACCTTAACTATAGATGTAATCTGCTGCTTTGAGTTGGACATGCTCAGATAAACCTTCCACTCACTCACTCACTCATCCATCTTCTGCCGCTTTGTCCTTCACATGGTGCCTAATCCCAGCTGACATGGGGCGAAGGGCAGGGTTACACATAGAGACAAACAACCACCACTCTCACATTCACAGCTAAGGGTAATATAGAGTGTCCAATTTCCATGTTTGTGGAGAGTGGGAGGAAGCCAGAGAACCTGGAGAAAGCCCACAAACACAAGGGGAATATGCAAACTCCATAGAGAAAGGCACTTTTTTAATTGGTCACGAACCTGGGTCTTCTTGCTGTAAATGTGCGAACCACTACACCAACCGTGTGGCTCCTGTCACAGCGGCAAAAATCGCCCGATTAATCGAGAGACTTTGCTTCTAGGTTTGTATTCTATGTGACCAGATTCTCTTTTTCTTTTAGTTTTTTTAAAGCATATTTTATTTATTTAAATTTACCTTTGTCCTTATGAAATTTGAGAATTATATTTTTCAGTAAAACAATGTAATTGCGTAAAGAGACGACACGTCAGTGAAAGACAAACCAAAACATTAGCTGCGTGAAACATGGCTTTGTATGAAAACCACGTGTAAACAGTTTTTAAATTTAAATATCAGCTGCTTTATGACGAAATGAACGCACTCACCTCTTCTTTTCACCGCAGCCATCACGAGTCCACTCCCTTCAGCGACGAAACTAAACGAGTTTATCCAGCATGAATGAATAGAAACGACAATAAACCGTGTTATTTACTTTTCTAGAGCAGTTACAGCATCAGGACAAACATGTTTGTGATGTTAATTTGCGGCTAGCTAACAAGAAAAACGACATTCGCTGTTTCAAAACACTGAAGGGAAGAGAAAGACGGAGCATTTCACTGACGGACCAACTTCCGCAAATAAATCGCCTAGGACTCTAAAAGAGACAGGATCCAAAATGTCTTTACAAATAAAATTTTAATTCAATTTCTGTTTTTACTTGTTAAACAATATGCCTAATGTTCATAATCACTAATCCAGGCTTTTTTTTTATTATTTACTTTAATGTTATCTTTATTTAACCAAACAATAGAGAATTTCACCATCATTTGTCTGCAAAATTCAAAACACTGTGAAAATTGATCATTTAAATTTTTTAAAATCTGTTCATAAATGATTGATTTGACTGTCAGTGGTTCAAAACCCAACATTTTATTGTGTTTAACATGTAAAATTACTTTCAACAAATAAAAAGACAAATCCTATCTAACCGAATCTACTCTTATCTACCCCAATCTAATCTTATTTTATCTAATGTAATGTCATGTAATCCAATCTAACCTAATCTTGTAATGTAATCTAGTCTAATTTTGTCTAATTTTGTAATGTAATATGATTTTATCGCCTCTAATCTGCTCTTATGTTATATAATGTAATGTGATGTAATGCAGTCTACTCTTATCTACTCTATAATTTAATATAATTTAAACTACACAGGTTTTCTCTATAGTAGGAACTGTCAACACCAGTGGCAGAAAAAGTGTCTGTGTTTCAGATTTCATTGAAATATGTGTCTCATTTTACATCTGACCTTCTGCTGACCTTCACAGATGTTGCTGTGCGTAAATGTATCACATGTGAAGCAACACAAACATACGTCTGTCTCACATCAACACAAGCTCACTGTTGATGTTTGAGCTCCTTCAGAGGGACAGTCCCTTCACCAACACACACACAAAACCACCATCACTGTGGGTTTTTCACTTTGTTTGGACACAAGTGTAAAAAAGAACATTACTGTCATTGGCACCACCAGATGAGCAGATGAGGAAAAACAGATTCTGATTCTGTTTTATAGGATGACAGTGAATTATCAAGGCTGTTGACACTTTTTGAAGGAACCAAAGCTCCAGCTCAGGAGAGAGAGATAGAGAGAGAGATGGAGGCAATACTTGTTGATACTTTTAAATATGTACATGTGACACTTTTGAAAGGCTCTGAAGGCTCTGTAAATGTGTAAATATGCACATTAAAAAAAACAAATATTTGTAAATATATAATCATTGACTGAGGCATTAAATTACAATAATTAAAATTATAGTGAGATTTTTACACTGAGATCCATGTCCCCATATATTTGTAAAAAAGTATACAGAAGATTAAACTTTTTATTTTTTATTTTACACATTCATTAAGTTGTTCTTCTTCCCACTTCCCGTTTGGAGATGTAAAAATGACTTTTCTAGTCATAATGTATAGTTTATCAGACGCAGTTAGTTTGTCCCTCCAGACTCGCCGTACTGTGTACATCCTGCAGAGTCAAGATGGCGTCAGGAGGTCAGCTAGTTAGCTTCATTTCGGCAAGTTTTTAATAGTTATTGTTGTTTTGTTAGAATGATTGCATTAGATGATGTGATTGGTGGACGGTCGTGGATCTTGTTAATAGCTTTAGCCACTTTGGATTGAAATAGTGATGGTCAATTACCTTGTCGCGCTTCTTTGTTGGTGCTAAAGCTGTCGATCAGCCGTTAGCTCCGTTAGCTGTGTCGAACAGAGCAGGTGAGTCATGACGGAGGCGGAGGAGCTGCGGCCGGTTCCCCGGGAGAGAGCCATCCTGGAGAGTTTCTTCACTCAGGTCGGTCTGTTCTCATTTGACCGAGCCAAAGACTATGTGGAGAAGGAGAAGGACAACAGTAAGAGCGCCGGGCCGATGTGGGCCGCTCTGCTGGCGGCCCTGGCTCATCTGTCCGCCGCAGAGAAGGCCTATCACCACCTGACCTTCCTGGGACAGAAAATAGGTAAAAAAAACAAACAAAAACAGTACATTTATATATATTTTATATAAGTGTGACTATATACCCACCAGCAGGGCTGTTGCTAGCCATTTGGAGGTCAAAAAATATAAAAATACATTTATACTAAAAACGGTAATTTCACTCTTTTATCACTTTAAATGAGACAGTAAGACTAAAGGCTGCTAATGACTAAATTAATTGTCAACGAATTTTATGGAATAATCAGTTTGAGTAAATAATTAAAACTTTTCAGTTTCTTAAACGTGAACATTTTCGAGTTTCTTTGATTTTTCAGTTTCTTAAATGTGAATTTCATCTTCCGTCAGATCTTTCTGCTTAAAAGCAAATATTCTGTTAAATAAGTCAAATTAGTTGAATTGGGAACAAAATAAAATTCATACAGTGTTAGATGAAAGAAAGTGATAGTTATTCAATAGCATTTCGAGTCCGTTTATAGTATTAAAATTAACAATTAGATAAAATTCCACATATATATATATTTTTAAGATTTCTTCACTGCTGCTCTAGCTGATTTGACAACTACAAGCAGGTGTTCCTAATAAAGTGCTCAGTTAATTACATGCAATACAGTGCTGTGTCCAGCAGATGTCACTCTAGCACCTGAGTGCAGCAGACTGAGCGCGAGTGTGTCTGTGTGTGCAGGAGGTCAGTCCTTCTTCAGCCGTAAAGATTCTATCCGCACCATCTACACCTCCCTGTACAACGAGCTCAGGAAGGTGGTGACCATGGGACGCCACAGCCAGCCAGGCTCCGCCTCCTCCTACCTGGAGGACCTGCTGTCGCACCTGTCGGAGCAGCTGTGCCACTTCACGCAGGCGCGCATGGAGATGGCCGACCTGTACGAGAAGATGCACGCGCTGGGAAGTCAGAAGAACGTCAACACCGACGAGCTGATCGCCGCCCTTGAGGCGGTGCTGCAGAAGTACAGCTCCAAGTCAGTTATTTATTTATCTCGTTAGTTTGTTTTTTAGCAGGGGGAGGGGATTACAAAGTAATGACATTTTAGGTTTGCACCTTAAAACCAGCTACTTTCACCGCTTTATTTCTGTCTTTTTTTTGTTTGTTTTGTTCTTACAGTAAATCAGTCGTACACATAAAATGGTTTCATTTTAAACAGCAGATACGTTGCTACGCTGTTATCCATTGTATCAGGTATTGCTAACAATGGCTAGCCTAATATGTTTTTTTTTGTTGTGTTTTTTTTAACTTTATTTAAAGAAACAAAAACATGAACAATGACAAAACTCATTCTACAACATACACGTTTAACAGTATAAAGATTCTCACCTCCATATAACAAATAGATGTAGTATACAAATTAAAATTTATAAATTAAAAGGAACATAAAAGAAATAAAAAAAATAAAAAAATAAAAATCTAAGGATATGTAAGTGCAAACAAAATAAGTACAAGGGGTTCAGGATAAGTTAACTTCTGCTATATAATTGTACAATTTAATTGCATGGGGATTATCTGTTAGTTTCAGTAATAGTAGTAAAGATAGTAATAGTAATAAAGAAATTTCATTTTCGAGAGCAAACCATGAGGGAGGGGATTTAGCATACCGACACTTATGTATGTAATGTTTTGTGATAATAATGAGATTATTCACTAAAAATTCTATTTTTTTTATCCCTGATGATCACACCTATTTGAATATTTCCAAAGGACCTAAAGTCTCTGTTTGTGGAGCTGGACGATATCAGATTGTGGAGGGATTCCCATAATTTTTTAACCATCTCACATTCATAAAACAGGTGTTCTGTTGTTTCCAGACTCGCTTTACAGATATAACAGTTTTCTACCACTAATTTAAACCTTCTTTTCATAAATTAATTGGAGGGATAAATATTGTTTATAGTTTTAAAATGAACTTCTTTATACTTTGGAGGAATCGGGAATTTTAAGTACTTTGTTCAAATAATTGATATATCAGATTTTTTTGTAATCTTTAAGGATAAGAGAACTTTTGGCTAGCCTAATATGTTTGCGTTCCCGACTTCTCAACTGCAACACAGTGAACTCGGCGGTGACGTCACTCCCAGTTCTTAATTCTGATGTTATTGGAACGCAGCATGTCCCGGTGTCAACTTCTGCAGCAAGTTAACCTTCACTCCTGTGTTGAGCGCCACCACCAGGAGTCATTAAGTAGTGACAGTTAAATTGACAATAAATCTGCTTAGATTTGTATTTTTTTTAAATTTAAATATAGATTTTCAGCATGATAATCTGACACAAGTCAGCATAGTTTTTTTTTTGTATCAATAATTTGTCCCACCTCTTTACAAGCATTTTTTTCAAGTGAAGTTTGTTCTGTTTAGAAGTAAATGTTGTGCTCTTGTTATTTTATTCACTTACTAGATTTTACCAGATTAATGTTTACATTTTAAACCAAAACTCTGATATTTGAATAATTCTAGTCATTTTTCTTCTAAAAAAAATATTTTTCCTAAAATGTAATTATTCAAAATTCTAATACAGTATTCTGCAGCAATAGTTGATTTTTTAAAACAAATTATACTTATTTATACAGTGAATATAAAAGGTAAAGTGGATGATAGGATTATAAAAGGCAACCCTAACCCAAAGCAGCAGAATATCTGGGTCAAACATGTTTAAAACAACCAGTAAATTATCCCCAATATTTCACAATTAATTTATAACTTTATATATATATATATATATATATATATACACACACGTTTATAACGTTTATAGTAAAAAAGAAAAAAAAAGCACACTATGTAATGAAATTCTTTAAGACAAAACACACACAAATAAGTGTAAATAATCACATTTGAATCAAAATTAGACTTAAATGTAAAGTGCAGGAGAAGAAACTGGAGTTTAATTTAAATATTTGAAAACATTTTGATAATTAAATTGATAAACAGCTGTCGAGTCTAGAGAGACTTTTGTAGACATTTTGTGTTGACAGTTTCAATGCAGGTTTGGAAGCAGCTTTAGGTGATAAAGTCTCTGAACACAGTCTGGTACCTACTTAAATGTGGATCATAAAAAAAGAAATGCAAAGGAAAAAGTGAGATAAAACAAAAATAAAGGAGGGAGTGACACTTTGAGGTTAGAGGAGGAACATTTTCTGCTTCACGCAGCAAATACACAAGTCTAAGTTTCCCCCAGAGACGAGTCAGCGGAACTGAGGCGAGTCCTGCAGCTACAGCACGAACGAGAAAGAGAGTGAGTTTGACTAAACTGCAACAGAATCACTGATTTAATTGTCCACTCAACCTAGGGTGTGTGTGTAAATGATTCTTTCAGGTCTATAAAGTAGGTCATTCACTGTCTTTGCCTTTGTCTGCCTGGAAAACGGATTTAGTTACTTAACAAAAGACTCTGATTAAAATCTATGCCGGTTTAAGTCTATGATATCTTAAGAATATATTACTGTATACTGTTAAATAGACTTTTTCAACAGGAAACTGAAGTCCCACACCAAAGTCCATAGAGAAAAGAAACTGCTTGCTGCCACCTTGTGGTAACGGATGCACCACAAATTATGCATGTTTTATATCTTTTTTTTTTACAGTGACTGTTGGACTCTTTATAATCCAGTGAATAATTGAATAGTCAAATAGTCATGCACATTCCTAGTCCTCTCTGGCAGCATCTGTCTCTCATACTGGTTTTCAGCAGCAGGTGACACTGAGTACCTAATTTAAAAACCTGAACTATCTCTTTAATGACTCACCTCGTCTTTGTCGCTCCTTCAGGTTCCATCATCCGATCCTGGGTCGTGTGGAGGAAAGTTTCCAGACTGAAGTGGACGTGGTCACTCAGTTACTGCGCTGCCAGGCTCAGGTGTCCGAGTGGCACTTCCTGTCCGCTCTGCTCAGCCTCCACGGCGCCAACACCAAGCTCACGGCGTGGGGTCAACTCTTTCAGCGGCAGAAAGAGACGCGCAAGCATCTGTTCGGAGGTCAGTCCCAGAAGGCCGTGCAGCCGCCGCATCTGTATGTGTGGCTTCAGCGTTTCCAGGGCGCGCTCCTCGCCAAGTTCAGCTTCTATTTCCACGAGGCTCTAAGCCGACAGACGGCACCCACCGACATGAAGGCTTTGACGGCACGCACGACACTGGACTACCACGGCAAGATCTGCTCTTTCATACGCAAACACGACGCCAGTAACGTGTCGCTGGTGTTCGACAACCGCGGCTCGGAGAGTTTCCAGGGCCACGGCTACCACCACCCACACTTGTACCGCGAGGCGCCAAAGGGCGTGGAGCAGTTCCCCGCTGTGGTGTCGCTGCCTTCAGGAGAGCGGCCGCTCACACACTGGCCCAACGTCATCATGATGATGGGAGACCGCGCTGCCGAGCTCAACACCCTGGACAAGGTGGTGCACTTCTACGACGACAAAGTCCAGAGCACGTACTACCTGACGCGACCTGAGCCACACTTCACGCTGGTTGTCATCTTTGACGGCAGGAAGTCAGAGAAGGATCTGCACATCACCGGGTTCCTACAGGAGATTTCAGGCTCGTTGCGGAACTCCAAACCCTTCAGCACGCTCAAACCAGGGTCAAAGGGCTGAGAGACTGGTTGCCAGGGTGACGAAGATGAAACTGATGAACAAATACACAATCTATAGCTTGAATTATTTATAGATGCTTCGATTTGGCGTTGTCTTTCCAACTGATCAACTTTGCCAAACATGCTCCAGACCAAAGTGATTTTATTTCATCAGCACATTAGAGCCTTTATTTTAACTTAATTACTATTTTAAATTCCTTTTTTGGAACCAACTACTGTTTTAACGTGTGTGTGTCTTACTTTATTCACTATTAAAATAAAGTTTTCTGATCATTGCCTCATTTTCTAAAACCTGAAATATTTGTGGACTCATTTATTATGAATACAATGATATGTCTGAAGTAAACAAAAGACTTGGCTAGTAAAATCTATGTTATCTTAAGAATATGTTCGCATCTTTACCTCAATGTCAGACAGAATTTTCCAAAACTGAAATTTGTAACCAAAGTCCATAGAGCAAAATCAGTGATTTCAAACAATGAAGTGACAAAATAACACATTTGAACTTAATGGAGGCAGCAATGGATCAACAACTCCCGTGTGCTGTGATGTAAAATCATGTCTAACAGTGAGATAAAGCAGTGAATGTGTTAAGATATCATAGTGTTAAACTGACAGATTTTATCGGCTGATTCTTTTATGTGGCTAAAATTGATTGTTCTTTTTTTTTCATGTACTAATGTGTTTTTACAATCAATCTCAAGGAGCCACTGACGTACAGAACACAGGAGGTTTTCTTTTTATTGAGTGTTCGAACAAGACATTCAGTGACGTTTTGTTTTCTTGCATCAGCTGACGACTCCAACGCTAATGTATTCAGGTTTATTTATAATATAAATACATAAACACATTGATACAATCCAGTTTGGCTAATATGAGCTCATCTGCAGGAGGTTTTTCAAACACAGCAACACTGACGGACAAAAGAAAACGAAAACATCTTCCTCATTATCAAACACATTCAAATGAATGGAACCTCCGTTGCGTTGAGTTAAAATGCACCAACATGTTATGATGCTACATGCCAAAGTACACACTCCTATACATCAAAGTGCAATGTCACAATGAGTTAATGCTAGAGTTCATATGAGTTGATAATCTACGAAAAAACACTTGATTATTTCATTCGGAGTGCTGCTGCTCTTCTTCAGGACATGCGTGAGTGGATTCACAACGGCTTAAAAAAAAGGCACTTTCACACACACACACGCTTCTATCATAGTGAGGACCCTCATAGACATAATGCATTCCCTACCTTCTTTCCCTAAACCTTAACCATCACGACTAGATGCCTAACCCTAAAACCAGGTCTTAACCCTGGAAAAGCCCTTTTAAAAGTTGACAGAAAGTGAGGACCAGCCAAAATGTCCTCACTCTGCAGGGTTTATACGATTTTTGGTCCTCACTCGGCAACAAGTACAACAACACACACACGTTTGTGCTGCTATCAAAGTGAGACATAATACATTCCCTAGCCCCTTACCCTAACCTTAACCATCACGACTAGATGCCTAACCCTAAACCAAACCCAATTCTAACTCTGACCCTAAAACCAGGTCTTAAAGCTGAAAAAGCACCTTTAACGGTTGACAGAAAGTGAGGACCAGCCAAAATGTCCTCACTCTGTAGGGTTTATACGATTTTTGGTCCTCACTCGGCAACAAGAACACACACACACACAGATGTGCGTCACTTTCACTCACTCATCAATTTCAAGCCCGGACAGACAGGCAGACAGGCAGACAGAGCCACATTCACTGTGCTGTTCAAGTGTTTGTTTGTTTGGGCGTTTACACACAAGGCCCCACCCTGTTAGCTTATTGTGAACTTAAGGTTAACATGTGACTTTAGTGTAACAAGCAGGCAAACTAGTGTTTTCACACACACACACAGTAGCATGCTTTGTTTCGCACTCTCACTCATTTTCCTAAGTCGCACTTGCATCTCCTGTTGCTCAGGTAAGTGGGAATAATCTATCGTCTATCACTGAGGGAGCAAAACGAGAGCAGGCGAGCAGGACACTCACACACACTCAAAGTGTTTTCAGACATGAACTGGAATTTGGATGAGATTGTCCAGAAAGGCCGCATTAAAGAATGCAAATGTCAGCAACAACAATCCAGACATTTTCCACAACATCTACTGCTAGCTCCCTGGTCAAATCTTCATATAATGTTGGACTGGCTTTGTGTAAGACCACTTAAGTCAATGCACACACTTTCTAGAATTTCTACTTCGAGCTCCCTTGCCAAATCTTGGGATAATGTTCATTTGAGCTTATGTAAGAATGCTAAAGTCAACCTGGATATTTTCCTGAACTTTTACTGCTAGCTACTTTGTCGAATCTTCGGATAATGATGGACTGAGCTTATGTAAGAGCACTAAAGTCAACACAGGCATTTTTTAGAACTTCTACTGTTAGCATCCTGGTCAAAATGTCAGATACTATTCAATTTAGCTGATCTAAGAATGCTAAAGTCAACCTGGATATTTTCCTGAACTTCTACTGCTAGCTGCCTGGTCAAATCTTTGGATAATGTCTGATTGAGCATATGTACGAACGCAGCACTAACAGGAACACATTGCTGTTTGCGACAAATTGTGCCGTTTCCAGTCCAGTGTCCGTCAAGGTCAACCTTATAGCATGAGTTGCCAATGTTGCTAAAACACTGAGGTCCACTGTTGTTTGGGAGATTCCATCCAACAAAAGTGCCAACAAAGAAGAGCTCAGTTTAGACGTTGTATGGTAAATAAATTTGATTTGATCGGCTAGTACTTGCGCTGGAATATTATGTCAATATGATATGACAGACAGATAGTTTGGCAACACAGTTAAAGCCCAGTAAAAGTGGAAGAGCAGCGTTTCAAATGCTGCAAAGGACTATTTCCTTCTCCTAGCGCTGCAGTTACATATCCAGGTAATAACGATCAGCAGAAAAAGTGGTGTGTTCACAACAAACATGGTGCAAATTTCAAATGAATGAGATTACAAAGTCGTTGCAAAAACGAGTCAAACTGGTATCTGAAAAAAATAAATAAATTTGCGTTGTTCAACGTAGTCACTGAAGTTGAAATTTTTTTTACTGAAAATTTTGCACAATGCAAGCTTCACAAAAATGTGTGTTTCGATTCTGATATCCTGCCTTTGTTTAAGACACAAGAGCAAGTGGGAAGAATATGAGCGTGGAAGTTGGACAACCAAATTTCCTTGAAGATGGTTGCAGTTCACTTGTTTTCACACGAGTAAATTTAAATGATGCTGCGATTAGAATTGCTTGTGTCTGGTGTGCACGTAACTTAAACGCCTGCCATAATCCTTCATCTCGATGCTCTGGAGATTCCGATGCTTTTGTGAGGACAATCTCCTGCTCAGGACATAATTGTCCAAACGTTATTCACAGTTCATGTCAGACAAACACATTCGCACACAAACAAGAAGAAAAACGTACGACCACTTCACGTCCCAGTAAAAGCTCTGTCCAGCTCCCTCCACCGTCAACAATCACACCCTGTTTGAAGCTCTGGTCCGGGCACATTTTTTTCTTCTTTAATAGGGTTTCCCCTTCGACAAACATAAGAAGGCTATTAAAAAAGTTTTGTGAGTAGCTGCAGCAGCTCACCTCACCGAACATTCAATAAATGGCTGAACAGTCGTAAAATACTGGAAACATTCGTTGAAAAGCTGGGCGTTGGCTAAGTAACGTAGGTTTGGTGTCACTGACGACCTCAGGAGGATTTTTATTTTTTTCTTGTGGTTTGAGGTGAAAGTGAACTTAGCAGCTGAACTGAGTTAAAAATGTAAAAAAAAACAAAGAAATAAATTAAAAGAAGTCACCAAAAACGCTGTTGAACCAGTTTTTCCTTCACTCCGATGTCGCGTCCTTTCAACCTGTTGAGTTTCGTTACAGAAACAGCAGCCGATCACGACAGTTTCTAAGAAATCAGCATCCTCTGCTGACAGGCTCCTCCCCTATCGTCATGACAACATTCATGTCACTGATACTACATTTTTATTGGCGCTGCACTACACTTCCGCCACCCTCCTTTGATAAATGCTTCAATACATGGAGAAAGTAAACTCCTACACACCTATAAAGAACACACCAACCTGACGACACATAAATATCATGGCATATCATATCATATCATAGGTCATGTCATAGATTATATTATTTTTATTACTACATTTAAACCTTTTTCCTCTTTGCTAACGTTTCTACCCTCATGTTTGTTGATTATAAACATTAACCCTGATCTCCTCTTCTGGCCCAGTTTTGGCCCGGGTAGGCCTGATTTGGCCTCGTAATGGCCTGGTTTGGCTCACATGGTGCAGGATTTGTCCAGCGGCGGGGGCAGAGGTGGGGTGCTGCTCTTAGGAGGGACCACGGGTTTGGGTCTCAGGGCTGGTGGCCTCAGCGGGGCCCCAATGCGAGCAGCTGCCACAGGTTTGAAGGAGCCCAGAGCATCAGGGGAAGGATTGGCGGGTCTGGGCGGCCCAGGTGGAGGTCCAGGTAGTGGGCTGATGGGACTCAGAGGACTGAGGGGGCTCGGGGTGCCGGGAGTGCCAGGAGTACCGGGAGTCCCCGGGGTGCCCGGTGTACCCGGGGTGCTGGGGGTGCTGTGGGGGCTGGGAGACTCGGAGGAGCAGGTGGTGACCGGGCCATTCTTCACCTGCTCCAGAGTGTCCAGCACCACGTCTGGTGCCGGCCGACAACCCTGACGCTCCAGCTGCCGCAGCTCGCCGAGAGCCACGGTCACCGTCTCCTCGATGTCCTGCGGCACACCGAGGATGTAAGAGAGGTCAACAACAAGAAAAACCTGAAATAAATCAACTTTTATTGGTTTTGTAACAATTCGTGAAATCTGACACTTGAGAAACTTTCCACCTACAATATTGTGAATACTAAGTTAGAGTATTTGAACACACCGCACGTTTGCTACGCCATGTTTGTCCTGTCAGTCAAACACAGACCTGTTGAGGTTTTATTCACTCCAGGTTTACAGACAATAATCTAATTAAGGCTCTGCCAACATAACATTTAAAAAATGTTAATCAGAATAAAGTTGCACACCAAATAATCTCTAATTGGTTTACACATTCCGATCTTTGTCACATTATGTGGACAACATTTGTAATATGAGTGGAGTTTTCACAGCAGTGGCCATAAGTCATAATCAGATTATGCTCTGTACCATGGAAACATGTTCTTGTGCTGCAAACAGTGTGTGGTTACCATGGAGACCTTGTGTTAATACCTGTGCCAGTGCGTCAGGGTCCAGCACTCTGGATCGCATCGAGTCACTGAAGCCATGTTGCCCGCTGCTCGAGCGTCGGATGGGCATGTCCTCTGGCCTCCTAAGCGAATCGTGTCGGCTCACCGTCATGGTCACGGCGGCCGCAGAGCGGCGCCGGCGCTCCGGGCTATCGAGGGGCGGAGTCAAGCCCTGACCCCGGCCTAGCAGCAGCTCCCTGGGACTGAAGTGACCGGTCACTGGTGGCGAGCTTCGCTCCATCATGCCGCTGTTACCATGGTTGTCATTGGAGCGGCCGAGTGGGCGGCGGAACAGACCGTCAGTCCGCTTCCTCCTGTGACTGATGAGGACGGACGCGATTAGTACAATCATTATTTTTAGGACTTATCAGGATGATCATGTGACCTGCTGGCAGACCACGATGCTAACGTTGGAAACTCTACGACTAAACTCGTTTTTAGCTGGGATTATAATAATACTCTTAAATGTGGGACTTTTATTTTGAAAGGATGTTTTAGTACTTTTATTACACAGAATAAACAAAGCGAAAACTTTTCGGTTGTTCGAAACAGTGATGTTTATTTGTTATACCGTTGATTGATTTGTTATCAATACTTAAGGATCCTACCCATCCTTTATATGGTAGGTTCCAACCTAGCAACCATGGCAAAAACAGGTTACTGCAAAGGCCTATTAAAACCAAAAGGTTTAGCTTGTCTTTTGTCCCCTCCGCTATTAGACTTTTTAATGAAACGTACAAGTCACTTTAGCAACACTGCGTTCTTGTGTTTATATTTTGTTGTAACCCACTGTTTTAATCTGTTAGTGGCACATTTGTGCTCATTTACAATTTTCTTTATCCGATATTCGATCCAGTTATTTTGACAAGTATAGGGCTGATATAGATTCCGAGCATTGTATCAACTTATTGCTAGTTAGCACAACGATTTATTGCCAGATCAATATCAATATTTTGTCATGTCCTCAATTTGTGTTGTTATATTTTTTTATGTGTTCATAATGATTCCTTAAATTTTACAAAGTTGCTCACAATGTTAATATTTTATGATAAAAATATAAATTTCCTATAAAAAAAATTCTCCAAATTAGTTTCCATTTGTGTTGTCATTAATTGTAAATACATTTTCTCTGCTATTACTACTGTTATTATTTCAGTATCTTTCACCTTTATTACTTACATACATTTTTAGTCTCCAACATTTTTCACCTGATTTCAACACTTCATACATCAAAATTTTTGCCTCATTCAGGACATTCTTGTTTACATTTAACAATGATTTCAAAAGAGCAAACACAACTGTTTGATGATAAATGGCTTCAGCCAAACACTAACCATGAGTGACAGAAACATTTTTATAATATTATCATTCATATTCTCTGAAAAATGGCCAAAAAGTCACGAATCCTGCCAGGGTATGTAAACGTATGCGCACAACTGTATATCCATATCTGAAAGTTCTGACCTTCTAAATTATCATCTGTATGTGTCAGACTGTGAATCTAAAACAGGAAGTGTCTGCAGTCACATGGGATTGTCAGTATTTTTAGAGGTGAGGAAAGAAGTTGGAGACAATGGTTTTCTTTTTTTCTCCTGATGAAGGAACATTTCTTACATGACAGACCTGTTGTAGGTCTCTGGAGGTCTGATGTCCGTGGGCGAACTCAGCTCGCTCCTTGAGCGCTTGTCATCGGTGCTGCTGCTGCCACCGTCACTGTCCGCCTTCTGACTGAGCGTGTCTGACATGGAGTCAGTCCTGAGAGACATCGATCGATAAATCAATCAATAACATGAGGTGAGTGACTTGATCAGAGCAGCGAAGCTGTTCAGTCCAGAGAAACAAAACTACCCAGACCAATCTCATGATGAAGAAAGAGCCAGTGTTTGTCACGTTTCATGGGACATACAAAAACAAATATCTTCAGAACATGTTCACGTCTTTATCTCACTGTTAGATTGACCTTTTAGACAGGAAACTAAAGTTTGCAAACCACTCACTCTCCCACAACAACGTTTACAGAGAAAATCAGTAATTTTAGCTCAGGCGGACACAGGAGCTGCTCATTTACTGCTGCCTCTTGTGGTCAGTTTGTGTCACTGAGGTAAATCTGAACGAAGGATTTCAAACAGTGAAGTGATTAGATATGACATTTGAACTTACTGATGAAGGCAGCAGTGGATCAACAACTTGTGTGCTGTGATGTAAAAAAACACTGTTTTTCTCTATGGACTTTGGTGTGGGAGAGTGAGTGGTTTACAAACTTCAGTTTCCTAGACTCTGTCTAACAGTGACATAAAGATGTGAACATTTTCTTAAGATATTGCAGATTTAAGATTATGTATATTTTATTCACTGACTTGCTAAGTGGCTGAAATCTGCCTTTTCTTGTATCCCTCTTGCTTTAAAGGTTTAAAAAACGAAAAATGAAACACACACATATGTGACAGGTATAATTGAAGGTTTGTGTTCGTACATGTCGTCGCGGCTCTGCACTCGTCTGTCCTTCACCATGATGTACTGGTGTGGCACCAGGCCGTGGTTTCCGTTGTGCCGCCCCTCCCACCAGTCATGTGACGCTCGCTGGAACAGCTGCAGCGATGCTCCCTTCTTAAAGGAGAGCTCTCGGCCCGAGCGACCCACGTAGTCGAACCTCGCCACCGCCTCCACTGCCTCGCCCTCTGAGGACAGAGAGATGAAAGACGTGACAATAGAGGTGAACCTGAACTTGTCAGTCAGCTGTTTCTCCACCAACAGCTCCACCAATCAGAAAACAGAATAAAAAACTCAGATGACAGAAGGAGAGGAGGAGGGAGGAGAGTGGCATATGTGTGTGTGTGTCTCCAGAGCTGCAGTTGCCATAGCAACCTCTCTCCACCAGGAGACAGCAGGATGGCAACGTGGGCGATTGTGTGAAGATCAGAGGTCAAACGTACCCTCCTCGCTGGTCTGGGTTTCGGTGCCGGCGTCAGGCTCCGCCTCCTCCAGCGCTCCGGGCTCGCTGAACGGACTCTCGCTGCAGCAGGAGAGGGGGAGAGAGAGAGAGAGAGAGAGAGTGGGAGAGGCTGTTCATTCATTCAATGTGTGAACAAAGGAGGAGATGCTGGCAGAGAAACACACATTTTCTTACACGTTCATAAGGATTCAGAGATGACTGCCGTCAGTTACAATGTTTTCTAACCTGTAATTGTTACAATTTCACAACAGACATTGTTAAAAATATGCTGAATTAGCTGTTAGCATATGCAGCCTGCAGTGCACCTGTGCATGAACACACAAATATCATGTGTGTATCATATGTTTCTGCGAGACTCAAGAAAACTTGTTCCTAATGGACATATATTTATTTAATTTAACTGTTATTCAGAGAAAATTACTAGATTTAAACACTGAAATATTACCATTCAATACTGAAAAATGAACATATCAGATGTCATATTGTGTATTTTATGATGAATTTTTTTTTCTACAAACAGTGGCTGCTAATTAAAAGCTGTATTTTTACTATTGCACTATTAAATATTCAGTATTTAATATAATTAATTTTTTTCCTGCTAAACATATGTATGCTATGTGTATTGTATAAATATTAAAACTTGGTGTATTAGAAACAGACAATGATAATGTAAAATAGAGAAAAAAATGGGATGAAATAGAATTGTCATAATCAAATATCAAAGTACATTCATACATATACAAGGAAGAGTATAAATATACAATATAAAACTTTGATTTAATCAAATCGATTAAACAGAAGATTTTTCTTTTTTTAACATAAAATCACTTTATATTTCTGTTTCCTTAGATTTTTTGCTTAAATAATTAAAGTTTATTATTAGTAATCATATTTTTTGTTAGTTTTCCAAATCAAAGAAGCTGAAGGTGTCTGTTTTTAACTACGGCTGTTTTTCTAATTATATTTTCAATTGCTCCCTAATGGAAACAGATAATTAGCTCCAACACACGTGTAACAGTATAATTATATATACTGATATTTTTATTATACTGTATATATTATAATGTATATTATACTACTGTTATTTTTATTATACTGTGTATAATATATTCTACACAGTATAATAGATTGATGTTTGTGATTACGGTCTGGAAACAGGAAATAAATAATTGTGATCTTTACTCACCAGTACTGCTCTCCCGTCATGCACTTTTCGTAAACGGGTCCCGGCAGCTCCTTGGTGTCGGGGAAGATGTTGTCGTGATGCAGGATGACGGTTTTCACCACCTCGTTGACGTGAGCCTGACACGCTACCTGGTCCAGAGAGTCCGGCGTGGGCAGGAGGGTGGGGCCAAACACGATGGCCAGGTTCCCGGCGTCCATCATGTTCTCGTCACTGTACTGAGAAAGACTGCGAGAAGACGAGAAGAAAAAGAGAGGAAAAGCCTTTAAGTCTTTGCATTTATATTAAATAAGCAGTACATTTACACACCTGCAAGAAATAATATTTACATTATCTGTCAACAATTCTAGTTTTTTGAAGAAAACTAAGCATAAATAAGATAATTGACTGAAATACAGTTTCAATAAGATCAGTTATTTGTAATAATTTAACTTGGTTTAATTAGCAGTAAAAATATCACATCCAATGTCTATGATTAATATTCAAAAACAGGAAGTTGGCGTGGAACAAGATAAAAATTTCAGGTCACATTTATCCTCACCCAAAAACAAAATTGCGATTCATGATATTATTGCAATAAGTGTAAAGATTTTCTTAAAAAAAGTAAAACTCTAAAACTAAAATTTTTATGATCAGAAAGGTGCAATTCCCCTTTGTGGCACTTAAAAGTAAATCACTTGGACTGTATATTGGTGAGAAAAACAACATTTTCAAGTCACAAGTAAAATTTTAATGATTTCCTTAATGATTATCTTAATAATGGAATTTCATCACAATAAAGTTGTTATTATAAATATTTCTGTGAATAGTTGTTTTCCTTATTTAATGTATAAGTGACTATATCATGATTAGGACCGCAACTAACAATTATTTTCATAATTGATTAACCTGTTTGGTCCATAAAATGTTGAAAAATGTGGATCAAAACCTGGAAATGATGATGTTCTCAAATGTCTTGTTTTGTCCACAAACCAACATGGTTCAGTTTTAATGATTTCTTTGTTATATGGAACAAAGAAACCAGAAAATATCCTCATTTAAGAAGCTGAAAAATCAAAGAAACCAGAAAATGTTCATATTTAAGAAGCTGAAAAATCAGAGAAACAGTTTTTAATCATTATTATTTACAGTATTTATCTATAAGCAGATACAGAGTTTGTTTGATTCTCTTAAATATTTACATTTATTTTGGTAACCAAGAGTCATTTTTAATTTCTGCTATTTTATACTCTGTATAAATTGATTTTGATGATGTGCGATTAAAAGTACACCCTGGACAGGTTGCCAGTCTATCGCAGGGTCACACAGATAAGCTGATATATGACCATTTTAAATTCTAATATTGTTATTATTACTATCATAATTATATTTTTACAGTGTGTGGACGATTCCATTTTCTCCTATAAGACACACTGTATTTTAAGCACTCTATAGACAGAAAAATTTATAAAAATATACTCAAATACAGTAAATGTCAGTAATTGTACATAATATTTGATTTAAATGTTACAAATTCAGTAGCTGTGGCTGTTTTCTGGGCAGCTTTTCTAGAACCTGGACCTTAAACATTTTTTCCTGTTCGACACCAAAGATTCACAGACGTGATGTTAACGTGTGAATTCAGCAGCGACATCACACCTGCAGATCACACTTCCCGCCTCTCCATCCGTCACTGCGGCTGCTGCTCTGAGCTCGTGTTCCACAGACTAAAATCATCTTCTCTTCACTGAGTGTTCACGTCTCCACAGAAGAGGTTCACGGCCTCTTTACAAACCCATTGTCAGCTTCAAAAATACCGTGTGGGAACGCTGAAGAAGTGGTGATTAGCATTAAACCGTCGAGTGGCTTGTATAAGAGTAAGTGGTTACTCACTGGTTGAGGAAGGCAAACAGGTAACGCATCACCACCAGTGTTGCCCTCGGGACGCCGAGCAGAATCTTACGGATGCACTGAGCTCGTTCGTACAGATTCTCTATTCCTGCAAAGAGAGGATAAAAACAAAAAAAAACAGAACATCAAGAGAAGCTGTCTGTAAGAAACAGACGACGAGTTTCACGTAGACTAAAGAGAAACAAAGATGCTGTAACTGCTGCCTCCTACTGGTGTCTGTGGTCTGTTTCTGCAATGTTTTTACTGTATATATATATATATATATGAAACGCCAAAGTAATGACTTTCTCAAATAGAATAGATTAGCAAACCTAGCTGTGATGATAACTTTCCCAGTCTAAATCACCTAAACTAAGGTTCTTTGGAAACCGGAACAGACTTAACATCAGAAGTTGGAACTCCGATTAACTCTGAGTTGATCGTATTCCAGATATGTCTTGCTAAATTGCTAAATTATCTCGCCATCATTAGCCACTGTTAGCAATATCAGCCGATGACAACGCTCTACATGGTACTTCACTCACACAAAGACACTGCCCCCTAATGTCTGTGGTCATGTTGCAGCCCTGTTTTTATATATGAAACACCAAAGTAATAAGTTTTTCAAATTGATTATATTAGCTCGGTGGTTATCAAACCTGGCTGTGATCATCCCGCAAAACATATCTCAGGCTACTGACATTTACTGGCAATACCAGTCGATAGCAATGCTTTACACGGTCTTTTGCTCACACCAACCGCATCAATCTACACACAAAGTAGAAATAAAATAAAAGCACATTATAAAATTGTTACACGCTAGTACTTAGGCTAGCTCAGTCAACATGACCAAAGTCAAACAAGTGAAAGAATATTTGTGTTAGCCTGACCAAATCCAGGTCCTGCCAGAGTTTGGTTTTCATACTCGATTGTGGACTCATAAAAGGACCACGTAAAAGCCCAAACAGTAAACAGACCGCGATACTCACGGACGCAGGAAATGAGGTCATTAAATCGATCTTTGGGAAACAGCGGGTTCTCCAAACCCCTGAAGTAGAGCTTCAACACTCCGGCCACAGAGTTGATGTCGTGGTTGCTCTCCTCGTCGATCAGCGGGTCGTTACCTGAGCCAGAATTGAACACATCAATTACTATTAAGATGCTGTTGCCCAACTTGACTTTCAGTTTGCAGATTTTTAAGTCGACCCCTGACCTCTTTCGAAGGAGTTCTTGATATCGTTGACTTCCACCTGCGATCCTGACACCCGGAATATGCCTTGATGCTGAAGACCTGGTAAAAGGAACAGCACAGTGCTCATTACGACCTAAAATATTTGTCATTTGCTTCTGTTACCTGTGGTGTTCCTCTAGGCTCTTTATTGGGACCACAATCATCTACATTATCATCTACATCAAAAATAGAAATTGAAAAGATGATAGTATTTATATCTGTCCATTAACTATAACACTATAGCTACTTAGCTTAGCTTAGCACACTCTGAGTACAGAGAAAACCAGCTAGCCAAAGGTAATGATATTGACCTACGAGCACATCTAAAATTCATTAACGCTTCATTAAAATTCATTAAGCTTTTTAAAACATTTCCCGAGATTTTCAGAGTTTCAGTGTTGGTACAATTTCATCTTGAATTGGATTATTTTTTTAAATTCTAATAAATTATTAGAATTATTTCTATGGGATAGTGTCAATAGTTTGTATATTTTCACATTTACAGTTTTGTATTTTTTTTTAAATTTTGTATATTATGCTTGTTTACATTTCATTTAATTCAAGTTAAATTTCTTTCTGAATCATGATCAGCAAACTTAATTTTCTCTCCACATGGATTATTGTATTACTCTATTTGCCTAGTCCAGTGGTTGCCCAAGATGGGCCGCGGGAGATTTTTTTGGGTCCCGCAAACAAATTTAGCAGATTTTGTGCCAAATTTTTTATTAAAAATGTATTAAAATGTATATGTTACAACTCTAAGGTTTTCTACATCACGCTCCCCGTGGCCCTAAGTGGAGGATAAAGTGGTAGAAAATGAGTGAGAGAGTACATGTTAATATTGGAAAAGACATACATAAAAATTAAGTTATTAGATTTTTCAAACGTCTCTTGGCAATAATTGGTTTATTAAGTCAAAATCAAATTCGAAGTTACATTATGCAAAATCGCTTTTGATTATTGCAATAAGGTTCACAATAGTTTATCTTTAAAAAGTGGGTCTTGTTATAGATTCAGGAAACACTAGCCTGAGTTTTGTTAATATTGAATTTACTGTCAAAATTTGAAACAAGTATGTTGAATGTTGAATTTTGTAGTTACAGTAAAACTCACCATGCAGGTTGATATAGCGGATGCAGCTCTCCACCAGTAATGGTATGGCTTTGGTTGAATCCTACAAACAAATACCACCATGTATTGATGTTTTTTTTGGTTTTTTTTTTAATTCAAATTGACAGTTAGTCTCACACAGGTCACTGAATTAAGCTCTTATCAACTCTGAGGTTTTTTAACAAAGGGAGTAAAACTCTACCTGGTGTTTGCTGTGGGAATTTTTCCTCCCACGACTTTGATGAGCAGAAAAGAAAAGAAAAAAGGCAAAAAGAGTTTGAGTTTCTGAGAAAACAGACAAGAAACGTGAAACTGAGAAAATTAAAAAAACAACAACTTTACCTTGTTGTTAGCAGCTCAGCTTTATAACCTGTGAGAAAATAAGCTTTATCGGTCAGAAATGCTAATTATCACGTTTGTTGTAGAAGAGTTTTTTAGGCATCTTACCTTCAGCTAAGGCTTTTTTCAGAATGTCGTGTTTGGCCTGGAGTTTGGCGATGAGGATACTTCCCTCCAGATACTCGCGGAATTTCTGCAAATATAAAATATAAAGGTTTAATATGATCTTTTAAGCATTTTAATAAAAGTTTTTAGAGCCATTTTACATTTGATTAAAAATATAATATATAGAGTCATAAAATTATTAATGTTCTTGTAACTTAAAAAAAATTCTTATTCCCCAAACAAATATGTAAAAAATAAATATTGTGAAATATTAAAAATATTATCAAATAAATGGCATAGACAGTAGTGTGATATGGCAACAGGAAGAGATAAAATTAAACAAAACAACAACAGAATAAATTCAAGTGAAACGAGCAACATCGTTACACAATGAAAAATAAAACAAATAGCATTTATTCAATTTACTTATCCAACTTTAAACAGATATTCTCCTTGTATCTGACACCAACTAGCTTCCTGCTGACGTGTAATATAAATAAAACAAAAGAAAATGTTTTTCCCTTCCACATTTTTTTGGTATATTTACTTTTTACATATGACCTTATACAAATTTTGTCCTTGTATCTGACACTGATTCATTATTAGCTTCATGCTAATTGTGTCTGTGTGATAAAAAATATTTTTCTTTCCCCTTCCACATTTTTATAAATTTAATTTGCATTCAATTACATTTCAATACAACTTTAAATTTTAAATATTTGACTTGTATATGACACTAATTCAGCTTTAGAGCAGGACTGAAGGACTGACGAGTGATGGTATTGTATTTTTTGTTATGTTTTAGGTGTTGTTGGCTTTGCGATGTCCTGCTGCTGCCATTTCCTCACGTTGAAGTAGAAAAGCTCTGTCTCCTGCTGATTAGCTCGTCTCTTGGCCAGACTGGGTTTGTTCAGGTAACCGTCTGACACACTGGACTTCACCGACTCAGACGACGGACTGTGGGTGAAACTCTGCGACACGTCGTAGTCATCCAGTACCGTCATGTCCTGCAGTGTGGACAGAGTCGCGCCCCATGTCTTCTTCACCTGCACAGGACAGATAAGCTCTACTGTGTTTACTTAAACACGGGACAAACAAAAAAGTCCTCAATCGTAAATCATCAACTTTATTGTTTGTGGTAATTTATGGCAACGTTAGCAAGCATTTAGTTTGTGGACTTCACATGTGTTTTTGCAGAAGTGCTGTAATTTACCAGGGTCTTTGAATGCATCTTGTTAGCTTCTCCTACTATGAACTTCATTACTAAGGATTTCAGAATATTCAAATATCTTATGAATAACACCGTTAAAAATTGGAATAGCATTTTTACTACTTTAAAGAGGCACAGCGTAATGTCATGATTATTGTCACTGTACCTTTAAAAACAAGGTTTGACAAACACTTGTATGTAAACCACACTGATGTGACATTTTTAGAAAACCTGAGAGCTTGGCTCCATGGATCACAAGTTATTAATTATGAATATGTGATTGTTTCAGGTCAAAGTTTTATTTTCCTAAATGTTAATGACGTGTGTGTGTTTACAGCAAAGCCAAGAGGCTGTAGAAGTGTTTGTGTGTGTTGGTGATTTGCTGACATGTGCAGACGCAGCTCATTAATCCACCCTCATTCAGCATTTTTATGTCCTTCAGGCTGCAGTGTACGTCTGTGCACACATCGCCGCGGGAACACCGAGGCTGCAGCACCAGGTCACTCTCAGACGGGACACACAGATATTTTAGGAAGCTACATCTGTTACATTATTGCCCCTATTAAAAATGAATAAATTAGCATAACAGCACTAAGTTTGTTGCTGTTAGAAAACAAGTGAAGCTTATGGTTGTGGACTGTGAAAACATGGCGGCCAGCAGAGTTTAGAAAAAAATAACAAATAAAATCTGTGTCAGCTTAAGTCTGCGATAGCTTATCTCACTGTTGGACAGACTTTTTCACCAGGAAACTCAAGCTTGTAACCCACTCACTCTTCTACACCAAAGTCTATGGAGAAAATCAGTCATTTTAGCTCGTGGAGACACAGGAGCTGCTGGTCTACTGCTGCCTTGAGTAGTCAGTTTGTGTCACTAAAGTAAATCCAAATATAGGATTTCAAACACTGAAGCCACAAAATAAAATATATGAACTTTCTGATGGAGGCAGGCAGCAGTGGATCAACAACTTCAGTGTACTGTGATGTAAAATCACTGATTTTCTCTATGGACTTTGGTGCGGGAGAGTGAGTGATGGACAAACTTCAGTTTCCTGTTGGAGAACAGTGAGATAAAGTAGCAAACACTCTCTTAGTTTTTGGAGACATAAGTTTGAACCCTTTCTCAAGTTGTTAAAATCTGTTTTTCTTTCTGTTATTTCCATTAAGGTTTTCATGATAAAAATGTCCAAAGTAAATCAATATCAAAGATTATACCTCCTCATTTTCTATCTTCAGCGATGCCAGGCGAGTCTGGAGTTGCGTGAGGCGCAGGCTGAGCTCCGACTGGACCTGAGGCTGAGAGGCAATCTGGGCCACCTGACAGGAAGTGGGACAACAACAGCAACAAGAGAAACGATCACATAATCACCTTCAGAGACAAACCTGAAGAAATGTACTCAAGATTCAGAACAGAGCATGAATATTCTAATTCTGTCTGGATAAATAATAAAAGATTAATGTGATATTTCGCATTAACATTCCTGGAGGTACATTTATCCCTGAACTAAATGTCCTGCTACTTCCTTTTCCTGAAATTCTTTTAGAATCAAAATCATAGACTGTTTGCAAAAAAAATGCATGATTCAGTTTCAAGTGTCTAAGTAGGAACAATTTTTCTATAGCCACATGGTTGCAACGATTTCAAACGTGTGCAAAGAGAACTCAGTTTGCATGAAAATCTATATGAAAATTAATTTTAGAAATTATGTAAAAATTTAGAGGAAAATAGATAATAAAGTACAAAAATGTACACAATAAAGGCACATATCGAGCAGGTTCTACACTCATACAGTCTATGATAAAAACAAACAGGAAGTACTGACTTCGTCACCCATGTGGGCCTGGAAGTTGAAGCGCTGTGGTGGGCAGAAGGCGGTGGGGTAGAGGCCCAGCAGGCGCTGGCGGTCGCGGGCGGGGTCCAGGCCCTCCACAGCGCCCTCCAGCACCTCCAGCCCCGCCCTCCTGGAGGCCTCGAGGCTAAGTTCAGCTGATAGGTAGGTCCTCAGAGCTCGGCTCAGACTGGAGTGGTACCCTAGGTCACAACACTGAGGACACCAGAGAAGACGGAGGCGCTTTGTTTTAGTATGTGTTTTTAGTTTTGTGTTTTCTTGTCGTGGCATTGATGACATGTGATGAGACGTTTTACTCACGTCTATGATATCAGGCAAGTCATGGATGTAGTATTTGAACACAGAGGCGTTGGTGGCCTCCAGAGTCAGCAGGTACTCATTCCTGGATTTAAGAACCTTCAGTTTGTTCTCTGAGTACTTTGCCTTCCTCTGATGAAGAAAGAAACAGACACAAAAATTTATTAGGTTTTTCTGGCAAATTCTTGATTTGTTAAAAGTAAATGCACATTTATTTGTGTTTCCATCCAAGAAAAAGACCTCATAGAAGACAACAGACAATTAAACAAAAAAAGCAACTTAACCAACCCTACTTGGGATTTCAAGATGACTGCATGTAGCTACAATGTTTCTGGGCATAAAATTCAGTTATGGTTCAGTTATGGTTATTCAGAGAAGTTAGTATTACAGGTAGGTTTGCTAACCAGAAAGTGAGCCAAGTAAGTCTATTGTAGAAACTCATTACTTTGGTTGTTTTATATATAAAAACAGGGCAGAAACATGACCACAGACACAGTAGGGGCAATGTGTGTACAAAACAAAAGTTATTTAAAAAGCCTGAAGAGGGCACTAAAACTAAAACTTCCTACTCGTAACTGGGAAGTCATGATTTTAGACTAACAGATAGAAAACATAAGCTCCGCCCCCAGCAAACATTCCTGTGGTGACATTGGGAAAAGGAAGCACTTCATACTTTCTCTCTCATCTTCTCCATCTTGCGGGCGGCGTTACGTCTCTGGTGGCGCTCTTCTATCCGTAGGCCGAACACAGGCTCCACGCCTCCGCTTGTCCCAGACACGCCCTTCACGCGGCCCTCCTGGCGCTCCGCCTCGCGCAGCTTGGTTTCAGCGTTGATCAGTTCGGCATGGTACATGTGGTACGTCTTCATCACCTTGATGATGACAAAAGAATGAAAACACGGTCAGTTTAGCTTTTTTTCCTTGTCTTAAACCAAATTGTAGATGTATTTGAAGTACATTTTTGTTCCACTTACGGTGTAAAGCTCATTCAGGAGCTTCATGAGATCTTCCTGAAGCTGAAAGATGATTTCCTTACTCTGACAAAGAAGAAAGATAGAAACAGCAGGTTGAGCTTAAAGGACACAGAAGGTGTTGGTCTGTTTCGGCCTCCAAAAGTGAGTGAATAAAGGCTTTCAAACCCCTCACATAAAAGAAAATTCTAAATAAGAAATAAGAATATGTTAACATCTTTATCTCACTGTCAGACAGACTTGTCCTAAAGGAAACTGTAAACCACTCACTCTCCCACACCAAAGTCCACAGAGAAAACCACAGCACACAGTTGCTGATCCACTGCCGCCTCTATCGATAAGTTCATATGTGTTTTGTTATACATTCAGTGTTTAAAATATTTGTCTTAAAATTTACCTCAGTGACACAAACTGACCACACGAGGCAGCAGTAGACCAGCGGCTTCTGTGATGAGTGATTTACAAGCCACTAATCAAAACACTCAGCTAAGAAAATCTACATTAGCTTAAATCTCTGATACCTAAAGAATATGTTCACAAATTTATCTCACTGTTTGACAGACTTTTTCAACAGGCAACTAAAGTTCATTCTCCCACACCAAAGTCCATAGATCTTCAGTATCCTTCAGTTTCCTGCTGGAAAAGTGAGATACAGATGTGAACATAATCTTAAGATATCATAGACTTAAACTAACATAAATTTAATTTGATAAGTCTTTTGTTAAATGGCTAAACTTGCTTTTTTTCGATTGTTCCCAGGTTGCTGCTTCTCAGCACAGGAAGCGCAAAGAATATCTAAGTACCTCAAACAACCATTCTTAAAAACCATAAACTATCCCTTCATGTACAATTTACTCACTAACAAACATGGATCTGAAACCTAAAGATTCAGTTTTACTAATTTAAAATATTTTTACAGTCACATGAAGTCAAGAGTTTGAGCTCATGCATCTATCAGGTCCTTGAACACACCACCACATAAATAACCTGAGCTGACCACACACACACAAACAAACGAATCCATAAATAAAACTAGCTTCGTCGAGCTGCCTGCGTTCAGAAATGAATTTCTGTCTCATGCATTAAACAGATGGCGAGTCAGAAGGAAGGAGTTATGTGGCATTAATATTACATTAAGCTAAAATGACTGAGGAGTCAGAGGATGGAAGGATGGATGGATGGATGAATCCTCCTCCCACAGCGGCTGTGACTGAGCCGCTCACCGCCGCCGTTCAGTCGCCGTCTTCCTCCTCTCCTCCTGTTGTCGCTGCTCACAGCAGAGTTTCTGTTTATAGCTGCCGGCAGCCGCCGCATTTAAGTCGCCATGAATAAAAAATGAGCTTAAGGATGAATAATGAAGACGGCGGAGCCAAAGCTGGAGGAGGCGGCGCTGCACGTACACGTGTGTTTAATCTGCTAAACACTGATGAAGCAAAAGCAAAGATCTGGGGAATTTTGACTTTATTTTAAATTGCATCAACTAAAATGGGAAACTACGATACTTATTATCTGCTGTAAACAGTTCTAATCAATAATTGGATAATAGAAAATGATTCACTATCAAATTATAAACTCTGTTTGGCTTCAGAGACCTACACGTAAAGGGGTGATATAAAAAAATCCTGTCACAATTAAAATTAATAGATAGAAATTAATAGATAATAGAAGTGTAAAAATATGCTTAATATAGTTTTGTTTAGATTTTTAATGTGAACTCAGAGGAAATGGAAACTACTTCTGTGGAAGAGGATTAGGGCCACATGTAAACTTTTATCAAAATTAAAATCTCAAACTTCTGAAAATGGAGTGAAATTTTAATAATGATTACCCAAATATGCCCCTAGTATAAATGTAGGATACATAGAATATGTCGTAGCATACCACTACCCCTAACTTTAATATATATTTGAATATTCTTATTACTACAGAAGTGGAGTCCCATTTTTGGGAAACAAAAGGCAGAATTTTGAGAATTACGTCAGAATTCTGACTAATCACATCGAAACAATCACCCTAATCCTCTTCTATAAGTTACTAACGCTTCACGAGAAACTAATGGTACAAAAACATGTAATTTGTAATGTTTTAATGTTTTACATTTGTTATAGAAAATGTTGAAAAGATACAAAAACAAACAACTAATGTAACATTAAGAAAATGTTGTGATGTTACAATTTTTTTACGTGAAAATATGATGGTTATAAATCGTGACGTCATAGAATGACTGGAAAACATGCCGGCTCCACCTTGCGGCACTTCATTAACTAGACAAATTCAAGTAATTTTAACAAATTTATTCCATTGGCAATGATTTTATTTATTTCTATAAGAAAATTAGAGTGTTTATTTCATTCCTCAAATTCTAGTTTTGAGGCTGCCTTGTTATTTAACATGTACCATAGCTATTTTATCCTGTGCGTAGTTTTCTACGCAACCAGTAGTTTTTGTGTAGTTTCTAACCAATTTAACTCTGGAGCTCAAGAAATCCTGGATTGTCGATTTGAAAAGTATCAATCCACTAGATTCTTGTTGCTCAGGGATGGAATTTTAGTGAACCTTTAAAAAATAATTATTCTCTACGTGGAAGCTGTTTTCAAAGTAAAAGCCTATAAAAAGCTTCTTCCAGTGAGCTTAGCGCAGCATTTAGCGGGTGAACAGCCTAAGAAGGTGGTGGAGACCAAACAGAGAGATTTACAGGATTTAGCTCCACCTGGTGGCACAAACATTCACATAGGTCCAGAGGGATAAGGTGCATTTGCTTAGGACTACTTTCAGCTGCGGATTAATCCACATCAGAGCCTCAGCGGAGTAAGATATTTGAGCTCACCCTCTTCAGCAGACGCGCCGAGTCCTCGCTGATGTGCGTGAGGCGGGAGATGACATTGTTCAGGTAGAGGTCACTGAGCGTGGCGTGGTCTTTACTCTCCCTCCTCACCTGGAAGACATGGACACAGTAAAGTGTGGAGGAACACCTGACGATCAAACACAAACACAGAAAGATGTTGAACTCACCTGGTTCAGCAGCAGGTACCAGCAGTTGACCGGAGAGAGCAGGTTCTGGTCTTTTCTGGAGGAGAAAACGCTGGTGTTAAAACGAATAAAATCAGGAATGTTTCTGTCACGTCAACACATGCACATGAAGACGAGTCCTACTTGTACTGCTGATGGTCTTTCGTGCTGCGTGTTTTGGCCATGAACCTCTCCGCGAGCTTCTCCAGGTTTCTGGAATATTCCGTCTCAATCTCGGCCTTCTTCCTAAAGAAGTCTTGCAGGTCTTGAAGCAGCTGGACCCGCATCTCTGTCTGCTGCTCCAGGCAGCGCTGCTGCTCCACCAACTGTGTCCGCACATCTACACAAACACGCACACATTGTGATTCAAACCTGGAATATCTTTAACTGACCATTTTTTTGCTGTTTGGGTTTGGGGTTGGTTCTTCGGTGCTTCCTTAACGATGGATGATTCATTTAATTTATTTGGAACTAAAACAGGTGAGGCCTGGTTAAATCTCAGATAGGAACACTCGAATTCCTGATTTTCACCCAGGCAGCCCAAGTTAGACTCCCAGTATGGGAACACAAATGCTTATGGGGAAAAAAACACTTAATTTGAGAGTAATCTGAAAAGAAAGTGGAAGTAATGAAATGCAAGTTCCAACCTCCCTCAACACAAATGCCCATCCACATTGGCATAATCTCACAAAGCCCAATATAGGATTTTCAAGTGTCAGTAAACACTATGCTACTTTCATTATACGCATGGAACATCACTTAAACATAGGCCATCTTCTGATTCGTTATCATTAAGGGGAAATTTGGGCTATTTAAGGTAGCGTTTAAGGTAGCGTTAGCAATTAAACTCAAACATACAAATTAAATAAAGCCATTAGCTATGTTTACATTGGCAGTTAATCAGAATAAAAAAAATATGTGAGCATACCAATCCAAAAACTCTGATCAGATACAGCCCATTCTAAAGCAACTTTCATTCTGAATGAGAGGGCTGGTATGATGATTGTAATTCATATCGGTGTTCATATAGTCAATCCAATCATGACTTCCTGGTTTGGTGCCGTGTCTGATCAACGTAAATGTGACGTAGTTACGTTTTGTTACTGCTGTATTTTCATTGCAAAAAATAATTAGGAAAACAAGAGGTGGGCAATATATTGTTGCCGATAGTATCGTAATTTTTGTTTTAACGATGTGCAAAATGACATTAGCAAATATTAAAATGACCTTGCAAAAGCCGATGAAACACACACGTAAACTCCGAACATTCGCTGAAGTCCTCCTCACTGCAGCAGTGAACACTGAGCATCAGGATTCAGCGTCACATGACTTGTGAGGGCTTTCCCTGTCACCCTCAGGGCATCCATGCAGAGAAAATATGGAGACACCTCCCCGATGACCTATGAACTCATGCAGTGTCATGAACAAGGATTGGTCTGGGTCATACTTGTTGTTAGTCCTCTGAATAAGACTCTAATCTGACATGGTTACCACCATTAATGACAAAAATATTGTGTAGTCTGATCCTTGCATTCAATGAGAAAGATGGTTCATTTTCAGTGTGTTGAGAAGACAACAGCTTTTGCTTATTTCTATAAAGTATTGCTAAATACTTCTGCAGACATTTTCGACTGACAGTTTACCAGAAATAGTCAGGCTGGGTTATTGAAAATCAGGAAGTGATTGTGTGTATATATATTCAGATTTTGTAAGTCACAAAAACAAAATGTGGACAAAAACACAATGAGAAACACACAGAGACTGAAAATGATTTTCACATTAATGAAGCAGGAGACAGTGAACATCTGATAAATTGATACACTAGATAGATGATACATTAGTCAAAGATGACGTCAGTTTTCACTTCACTCTCTCTCATCATTCTTTTGAAAACTGCTGATGAAGACTGTCCATTTGTCTGTGAGGACGGTCACCTTGGAAGACATCTTCTGACCACACACAGGTTTGTGCAGCTATTCTCCTCAGGTCTCTGCATTGACTTCCATTCATGTGGACAGACTGAACAAAGCCTTATCCCTAACCTTAACCATAACCAGTTAATGACTAACCCTAACCTTAATCTAACCCCAATTCAAATCTTACTCCTAAACTCATCAGGACCAGGTTTTGGGCTCCATGAGGACTACTGGTCCTGACAAGGTGGTTGTTTATGACAGAATAGGTCCTAAAGAGGTAACAAATACAAGAACACACACACAGTACAGTCCGCATGCCTGGATTCACTCGCTCACTGGGTGAGCTGAATGTGTCTGCAGCAGGAAAGAGCGAGGGAGAGCGAGCACAGAATACACAATGATAACCCCACCTCTCTCTCTTTCTTACACATACACAAACACATGTTAATACACACACACACACACACACACACCAATCCCTTGGGGCTCTATCCACTCCACTACCTGTTGTCTTGGCAACCACACACTGTGTGTGTGAACCATGTGACGAGGAAGGTGAAGACAAGAGCTGGGATCTGCCTCACGCACACGCGCGCACACACACACACGCACACACACACACACACACACACTCACACACACACACACACACTCACACACACACACTATAAGCTGGATATGCTTCATAGATCTCAGAAAACAGAAAACTGGCACAACATGTGGTCCCCACAAGTCAATAAAACCATACTACTGCGTGCGTGTGTTCTGGCTTCTTCTGCTCCTGTTATCAGACTGGTTTAAAATGGCTGCCACTCCTCCTTCACAGTGTGTGTGCGTGCATGTGAAGACGCTGAATCTGATCTTCGCTTCTACACTAACAAACATTTGCTCGTCTTCGTCTCGTTTGTTCTCACTGTGATCATGTGACTCACAGCGGGAAAAGATGCTCGTCTCTGATTGGATGAAACAGGACGTCCCAAACATGCAGCAGCTTCAGGTTTCCCTCCCCGCAGCCCTCAGTCTCATCACTCCTCCCAAATTAAAGGCTGAGCCTCATTAGAGCTGTCGGTAACCATAGCAATGACATTGATGCTTCAAGTAGGGTTATGATTAAAGGAACAGTGCAACTTATTTTGGACGGTATGTGTGATTTTACTGCTCCCTGAACTTCATCTTCATCTCTACACAAAATTAATGTCATTTAAACCACTTACTCTCACTCACTCATCTTCTATCACTTTATCCTCCACTGAGGGTCACGGGGGGCACTGGTGCCTAACTCCAGCTGATATAGGGCGAGAGGCGGGGTACACCCTGGACAGGTCATCAGTCCATCACAGGGCCACATAGAGACAGACAACCATTCACTCTTACATTCATAACTACGGGCAATTTAGAGAGTCCAATTAGCCTAGTCCCCAAATCTGCATGTTTTTGGACTGTGGGAGGAAACCGGAGTACCTGGTTCATTTAAACCAATAATTCCTAAATAAATCTGGCAAGTTGTCACCGTTAAATTTAGGCCGAATTAAATGCCATCACTTCATGATTGTAGTGTAATCATGAATTCATGGTCAGGTCTCACTGGAAAAGTGTGGCACTGGAGAAAAACTAAAAATGTGACTTTTCTCAAGCAAGTTTTTTTTTTTTTTTCCTCAGTCACTCATCTTCTACCACTTTATCCTATATTAGGGGGGTGCTGGTGCCAATCCCAGCTGACAAAGGGCGAAGGGTGGAGTACACCCTGGACAGGTGCTGATCACTGTGTTTTCAAACTCTAAATTCATTTTAGAGGGAAATTACTCAAACTGCATCACATACATGGTAGTTTAACTTCAACATAACATCTGCTTACGAAAAACCCCATTGCTGACCAACAGTTTGACACAATTTGTCTCCAGACTCACATTGACCTCGACTTTTGACCTCAGAGCACCTAAATCTAAATAGTTCCAGTAAAGGTTTGTGACAAAATAATTAAAATAATTAAAGCAATAGCCCCTTTCCACCAAAATTACCAGGAACATTTATTCCCAAGAAGATCTGTGTAGTTTGCATTTCCACCAGACCTCAAAGTTCTTGAGTGTGGTTGATGACATAAAGTCAAAACATTTACCACGCCGGTGGATCGCTTGATTGCGTTTGTTTGTCAAAACACGTTTCATTTTAATAAACAAGAATAAACTATAAAACAATTACAGGCGTGTGGAGGGGGGTTGTAAAGGTGCTTCAGTGAGATGGTGGGAGTGAAAATCAAGCTTCAAAATAGTTTTTGCCAACATCATATGTTTGGTTGCATTTCATTGATTTTATGGAGGAAATCAAGTCACATTCACAAATTTTTTTTAAAGGAAAAGCGACTTTTAAATGGGCAAATATGATAACTGACGCTTATATGTGCTAGTACCCATGCTACTAGTCTCCCAAAACCTAATTTACTACGGGAGCCGATAAATCAACTCAAACAATTAATCAGTCCTCAACCTCTTGGTCCTCCGATAAAAGGTAACGCTACAATTATGTTTGCACTGAACATTTTCCCAAAGTGCATTGTGGCAGGAAGCTAACATTTAGCTTACTTTAGCCAGTTCTATATGACACAGTCTTCAAAGAATTGATTTTTTCACAATTATATTTGGAAAGAAAGAATATCCTAAACCAAAATTGTGTTATATATTTACATGTCCATGGGTGCTGTAAAGTGTGAAGAAGATCTGAAAATAAATTTACCCGGGTATAAAAAGGGACTTTTCAGATTACCAGGAACTAATTTTGATGGAAACACGCCAAGGTTTTTTAATTACCCGGGTAAATGAAAGTTCCTATGGTGGAAAGGGGCCTAATAGCTGATCTACAATAATCTTTTGTGATGTTTAAAGATTTTGTTGATATCATTTATATATGTATCAATTACATGTTATTACATGCTGAAAAAACTGCACAAAAACGATGTGTCGTCTCTGTCTGACACATTTTCAGCTGGTCGAGATCATATCAATGAAAATCCTCAGCTCAGATCTCAGACAATGAAAAGTGAAAGACGAGGAGCGCTGTAAAGGGTTCCCTGTTTGAAGTCAGAGACGCTGCAGCTCAGAAACCTCGCTGTGGTCCTTCGTAACATCCACGACTTCTTTGATCAGTTGATGCAGAGAAATGTGATGCAGTAACACCAACACAAGAGACACTTTAACGAACATGAAGGTTTGTCTGGAAAATTGTTTGCACTGGAAACTGAAAAGCTGATTTCACCGCCTTGTATTGTCTGAGGCTATTCATAAAAGACGGAGTTGGATTAGATCCCCCCCCCAAAAAAATCCTGCAATTTAGGTAGAAAAATATTTACCACAGTAACAAATGCAAACATTTAGTTTTTGATGCAATAACTACAAAAACAAAGGAGTCAGACAAAAATGTTTTGTTCTCTTTTTACAAAACTTGTATTCTTACAAAAATATCACTAAATAGTGTCTAGTGTCTCAATTTAAACCCGTGCTACTTCAGAGGCGATGCCACCACTAAACTTTCACCTTTCAAAGGCTCCTCCAAGTTTTAAAAAAAAAAGTGTACTTATTTGGTATTTGAATTTTGAACTGCTGATGGAGAACTTCATCCTGTGAGAGGGAAGGGCTATGATAGAGAAGCTGAGAGCTGTGAACTGTAGAGGGCAGTATGGCCTGTCTTGGTGTGCACCCTGCTGAAAATTATTATTATTATTGTTAGAAGAAGAAATTCCATCACTAAGCAACAGATGGATGGAACAGGTGCACCGATAAAGACAAATCTGGACTGATGAAGACCAGAAGTGTGGACTAATGAAAACCATCAGTCTGGTCCAATGGAAACCTGGTTGCAGATGATGTTTCTGAACTCCCAATTGTTAAATTTCAACATGACACTGGTCAAAGAAGGAGTTAAGATTCTTATCGGTGACATCATATTTTTAAACTTTTAAACGCATTTCAGCTCAAACTGAGATCTTGTAGCGGGACAAACGTATATCGACATCACTTTTACAACTCCTCCATATGAAGTCGGCCGGGACACACCCTGCTCTGCTAATCTCAGAAAGCCACGCCCACCATCAAACATGAAAGCAGCACATAAATACATGAACGTGCAAGTCCTTTCTCTTAATTAAAATGAAAACAGAGTAGTGTGGATTCACCGCATGTACTGTAGATGTGATGTCACATAGAAAGGAAGCTGGCCGTTACCACGACGACAAGGTTCAAGGACACAGAGGGCAGAGAGCTGCCGGATCATCGGCAAGAAATCACACGTTCGTACTTGCAGAACATTGACTCAGTCACTTCATTATGTTTGGTCTGTCTCCTCCCTCCTTCCCTACATCCTTTCCTAACTCCCTCCCCCTCCTCCCCTCCCTCCCTCTCTCCGTCTGTCCGTGTGTCCTGCAGGTGGACAGATGTGAGGTCACTAATCACCTGTGTGCACACGCAGGCAAAAAAAAACCAGGAGCTGCAGCTTCGGCTGCAGCAGCAGGAAACATCTTCATCCCTCTCCCTGCTCCCTGCAGAGCTCCTCCTCCTCCTCATTTGCATATTGTCATTAAGATCAACTTCACCCCGTGGCGGCGTCACATGACGTGGAGGTGACAGACGCCGCTGCAGTTTAAACCACAGCTTCATCATCATCATCAACAACAAACATGTGCTGTCAGCATTGAACCAACAGCTCTACCTTTCTACAAGGCTCACCTCACCTCAGCGGGCGAGCGAGCAAGCCCCACCTCCTCCTGAGAGAGAGTGTGTACGCGTGTGTGTACATTACACACCAACTCTTGTGTCAACCAATCAGGAGCCAGAACAGCAGGCAGACTTGGAAAGCACATGGTTACAGGAGCCGATCTATACATCTATACATTAGACTGTTGGCAGGAGAGAGAGAGAGAGAGAGAGAAAGAGAGAGAGGGCAGGACATCCCTGAGTGTGTGTGGGCAGGACGCCAGCACACACACACACAGGTTAGTGCAGCTATTCTTCTTAGGACCTTGCACTGACGTCCATTCATTCACAGCATTATCATTCACCTTAACCATAACCATGACTAACCCTTAATCTTAACCTAACAATTCCAATCCTAGTCCTAAACTTAACCAGTTCCTCATTAATGAGGTTCTGCCTCATTGGGACCAGGTTTTGGTCCCCATGAGGACTACTGGTCCTGACCAGATTCAGGTTTATGACAGAAAATGTCCTTAACAGGTAACAAATATAAGAACACACACACACTCATGTTTGCGCTATCATAGTGAGGACCCTCATAGACATAATACATTCCTTAGCCCCTTCCTCTAACCTTAACCATCACAACTAGATGCCTAACCCTTACCTAAACCCAATTCAAACCCTAAAACTGAAAAAGCACTTTTAAGGGGTGAAAGAAAGTGGGGACCAGCCAAAATGTCCTCACTCTGCAGCAAGTACAAGAACACACACATACACATAATAATCCTGAAAAGAATAACTGCGATAAATTATATTCTTCTAATAAAAGTACAAATATCCTCTATTGTGAACATGAATTTGCGAATAAAATGGGCGGAGCCTTCTGTCTGTACTACGTATGGTTAGCATCCGTAAGCTTCCCAAAAAATTCCTTTTTACTTACACTAGCAAAAATTTCTTTAAAAATGTTGCACAAAAAAAACCATGTTGCATTAATTAAAAACAGAAAATGTTGTGACAAAAATTATGTTATTTGATGGTGCAATGGTGGAAAAAATAATTCTGAAATTTTATAAAAACATGCTGAAAAATACAACTGCGGCTGCCAAACATTATACAAATGACTTTCGCTACTAAAAGGATGTTAATGAAAGATTAAACAAAATGTAATAATGCTATAGAAAGACCTCACCAATGTTACAGAAAAATACTTGTGTTAACATGCATCTTTTTTACATAATGTTCAGCTACCAAAACATGCTGCACCTACATTACAAAAATCTCAATTTGGGTTTTTCAACAAAATATTTTGCTAAAAAAATGTTACTGGTGCTAAAAAAAAAAGACTTGTCAAAAAAGGGTAATGATGTTGAAAACTGACAAAAACATGTACATTATGACAAATCCCATTTTACCAAAAAATATAAAAAATATACAATGACATAATAAATAATTATATGCACTGAAAAAACAAAAACATGTTACACTACGAAAAACATGATTTTGGCCACTTTTTTCCAAAATGAAAATAGAAATTTCAGTTCAGTTACAGAAAAAACAGTTTTGTAACAACCAAAAAGGAACGTTAAATTATGTTCTTAAAATTACTTCATCTATATTTATTCGCTATGAAAAAAAGGTTAAATAAACATATTTTGGTGAGACATTTTAAAGTGAAAATCAAAATTTGGATTATTATGAATCACAAGGTCGTGGAATGAGAGGAAAGAAGCAGCTCCCCCTTGTGGTGCCTCATAAAAAATCACTACAACTGTATGTTGGTGAGCTAGATGAAGATTTTTGAGTCACTCGTGTCAATTATCAACAATTTTCTCCATTTGTGATTGTTACAGTCATGGAAATTCAACATGATCAAACTATTGCAAACATTTTTTTAATTAAATTAATTAATGTGCGATAAATCGTCCAATTTGTGTTAACAGTGTCAAAGTCGTGAAGCAAACACACATTTTTCTTCTTCTTTCTGGCAGTGATGAAGATGATGAGGATGATGGTGGTGTTGTGGGCGTTGGTGTGAAAAGTGTGAAGAGTCATGTGATGTGGAGATGAGTGAGAGATAGAGGCAGATTTGGACAAACGAAGGTTAAACATGTACAATTAACCATTCCTGTTGTTTTACACCTCAAAAAAAATCAAAGTTAAATGTATTTAGATTGTTTCTGTTTATATACAATACCAGTCAAAGGTGTGGAAACACCTTCTCATTTAACGCCGTCCAAAAGGTGTGTCTAAACTTTTGACTGGTAGTGTACATTGTTTTTTTGTGACATTAGCAACATGTTTTTGCAGTATAACGTTTTACACCTTCTGACTTAAAAAAAAGCGTATATATGCCACCTAGCTAAAACCAAATACTTCAAAAACAAGTAAGTATGTAACAATATCTGATTTGTTTCAGAGCAACATGCTATCTTTAAATAAGCAACACGTTTGTGACATTACAATTTTGCAATGTATTTTTTTAGTTGTTTTTTGGATTTTTTTTTTTTTTTTTACATAAGTAACATCACAATATTTTGTAAAAAAAAGAAAAAAAAGAAAAAAAAAGAACATTTTATGTTATGGACTATAACATCAGATAAATGTTGTTAAGAAAATATGTGGGTTTTTTTTAAACATAAATTGTGTTATTTATTTTTGATGTTGGTAACATTAGTTTATCTGTTTCCTCAGTTAAGTCTCTGATTTGTGAAGCGAATATTTCATCTGCGATATTTCATCTTTATGGTTTAGCTTGACCAGTATAGATAAGACTGATAAAACTGATACCGAGTATTGACGACGATCGTCTCATCCCGACTGAAAGGAGGTCAGACATTTTAAAATCGTGTCTGTTCTGAATCAGAGTGTGAGAGTTTCCGAAAAGGTCATTTGACTTGAACCGTCACACGCCACAGTGAAGCAGGGGGTGATGTTACCATGGAGACGAGGAAGAGGAGAGGAGAGAGAGAGGGGCTGTCCCACCGTCATGGCAACCACCACTATTTCAGGACTGATGTTATCATCATCATCGTCATCTGAACATGTCCCTAACAGCAGGTCAGGCACACACACACACACACGAGCATGTGAACGCACGCACACACACACACTGCTGCAGTCACAGCCTTAGAGGAATACCAATGGAAGACACACACCTTAAATCTGAGTGTACAACACACACATATACTAGGATAATAGATGATCAAGACGCCCTGAACAAACACACACACAGAGGACTCTGCATTGACTTCCATTCATTTGGACAGACTAAACAAAGCCTTATCACTAACCTTAACCATGACCAGCCAATGACTAACCCTAACCTTTACATAACCACAATTTAAATCTTAGTCCTAAACTTAAAACAGTTCCTCAGGAAAGAGGTTCAGCCTCATGAGGACCAGGTTGTGGTCTCCATGAGGACTACTGGTCCTAAAGAGGCAACAAAAATGGTAATGCAGACACCTCAGGTGTGCGTTAAACACACACACATGGATGAGAGATGGATGATCAAGGGTCTCTCTCTCTCACACACACAAACACACACACAGGTATATGCAGGTGCAGAAACTAGATTCGGCCTCACTAGGACCAGGTTTTGGTCTCCATGAGGACTACTAGTCCTGACAAGGTCAGCATATATATATATATATATATACACACACACACATCCCTCAGGTGTGTGTAAAAAACACACACACATAGAAGGACAGATTAAGGTGCTCGCACACACACACACATTACATTTTAACCCTTCATCACCCTCCTCCTCCTCCTTAGGCGTCATGCAGCACTCGGGATGAACCCAGAAAATCCTGACGTCTCATGGTGAGGTGTCAGCACGCGCACACACACACACACTTACCTTTCACCTGACTCTCATACTCCGCCAGGATTTCTTTGTCCTTCTTGCTCTTGTTCGAGTTGTTCATATTGTTCATGTCGCAGGTGACGTGCGCGCGCGCACACACAGCTTACACAGGTAAGGAAAAAAAAAAAAAAAAAACACCTGCAGGAAATTAATCACTTCCGTCCGCGCGCGCCGCCCAAAGCTTCACCGACACCGCTAGGAACATGCTGCTAACACGCGACAACACACACTCTCTCTTTCTCACACACACACACACGCGCGTATGAACACAGTCACACACACACTGCAGCAGCAGCAGTAGCAGCCGCGCACCTTCCTCACTGAGTCCACACTGAGGAAGAGGAGGAGGATGAAGAGCTGCAGGAGGAGGAGGCTCTCTCTCTCTCCCCCTCTCTCTCTCTCCCCGTGTGTGTGTGTGTGTGAGAGAGAGAAATTATCCACTCGGGACCGTGACCGCTGCATTACATGTCATCATCATAAAAAAAGAGTCCATAAAAATAATCAGCAGATTAAAAACACACACAATTATCTCGCGCTGCAGCAGCGCGAGGGTCCGTGTGCACGTGCACGCAGGGAGGGAACAGCGGGCCACGCCCACCAGGTACAACAACTGTAACAACACGCGCACGCGCACACACACACACACACACAGGTATAGGGTTAGGGTTAGCAGCCTCCGTGCACGTGAAGGTGATCAGCAGGACATTTTAAATAATTAATTTCAAAAATGAGAGGAAGCCGGTGTGGGGATGGGTGTGTCCGTAATGGAGGGCGGGAATAAATGCGGACGTGATTGACAGCAGCGGTGACCAGTGAGTCACTGAAGGAATCTGTGAGATCGATATAGGAGGATTGATTCATCGAGTTTTAACTGAACTTATTGTTCATTAACAATATTACGGTTTATTTATGCCACTGTTTTTATTTACATGTATTTTGTCTCCATCAATTAAACCTGTCCACTCAAGTATGTGAATTATTTTAATAATCTCACACCTGGCTTTAAGTAAACCACATGTAAATGAATCTGTAGTTGAATCTTGAATATTCATACTAAATCTAATGTATCACTTAAAGATTATTACAGTAAATTGATTCATTTCTAATTGGGTTTTATTCTGATAATGAATTATTTAATTTATTTCTGATTAGTTGTCATGAAGACAACAACCGTCAGTTCACACTCAGAGACAGATTAAACAATTTAGAATGTTTAGGTATGAGCGAATGTTTGCCTCCACCTGCTGGTTTGATGTGAAAACTTCACCTGATGGTTTATTATCATCAGTTACATGATATTACTTAAACATCAGGTTAGAGACTGAGCAAAAAATAATTAAAAAAAAAAAAGAAAAAGCAAAAACTACAAAAGGTAACAATTAATATTTTTTTTCCTTTTAATTAAAATACGTGAAATTTACAATTGATAAAAGTAAAAAAAAAAGAAAAATCTTAACTAGAAAGTAAAATACAAAAAACTAGGAGCCAAAATTCAAGAGAAATGAGAAATTATTTAATGTTTTTAACTGTATTTGATGATAATCTGAGCTACAGAAGAGGATTAGGGAGACATGGGGAAAATGTAAACATTTAAAAAATAGTAAATAAAAACCCAGAATTCTGAGATTAAAGTCAGAATTATTCCAATTTAAAAGTCGGAGAAATAAGTCAGTATTGTGACATTAAAAGTCAGAAAATCTGAGATTAAAGTGAGAATTGTGATTTTTTTTTCCCCCCCAATATTATTCCGAGATTAAAATTAGAATTATTATTTTTCACAATTATATTCACGTTGCCCTAATCCTCGTCTGTACTGATTTAATGATGATCTAATTATATGATAATCTGATTTGATACCTGCAGATTTTAGCAGAGTCGAGTGTAAACACAAGATGCTTTTCCACTACACAGTTCCAGCATGGCTCGTCGTCATAGCACGGCTGCAGGAAACTGCTGTGTCGTCATTTTATACGCGACACAAACTTGTGACAGTCAAAGTAGTTCTTTCGGTGTGAATCATTAGAATCAGTTAATTGAAAAGATTAGTTAAACACTTCCTGTTTGGCCAGAGCACAGACTCAGTCACTGAACTAAAATACGGTGGAAGGGTTGTGATGTCTGTGAAGATTCTCAGTCATCCAGGTCATGGTATCCAAAAGTGTAGTAAAAAAAAAGGCAACTGGACTTAGTTGAATTTCTTGAAGACGTTTCCACCGAGCAATGAGGGTTCCCACCAGGACAGAAGGCAGGATGAAGGAACAGGAACACATCAGGGATGCACTCAGGAAGTGTGGCTATCCCAACTAGAACCTGACAGAGTTTATAAGTCCCAGACTCTCCACCAGTCAAACAGAACTGAAGAAGCCTCTTGGATGAGAGGCGAAACATCTTCAAGAAATTAAACTAAGTCCAGTTGCCTTTTTTTTTTTACTACACTTTTGAAGGGTTGTGACGCTTCTTAATCGCCGTCTTTCCGCAGTGCCTTCACTAAATACACCAGACTCCCCTGTTAAATATTAAGATTCTAGAAATTTCCTTGTTAAATGTTGGATATAACGGTCTGTTCTCAGGACTTTTAAATCTTCATAACTGATCTACAGCTCGGCACTGTTCGGTCGCGCTCATGACTCTTCCAGTAACGACACTCTCTGACCAATCAGTGTCCGAGACGTCACATATAGTCTCGGCTCGCTTGGAACCTCGCCGGGCAGGTACTAAAAAGTACCAGGTAATATCAAAAAACGAGTGGCGTTGTGCCATACCGAGCCATGCTGGAACTCACTCGTCTTACTCACTATCCTCCACATGAGGGTCACTGGCACCAACAGTGTTTAAATTGAGTCAGGGAAGCTGCAGATGGAGGCTGTTTTGTGGCCACTAGATGGCAGCAGAGCTCCTCTGCTCACACACTGAGCAGCAGCAGCAGCAGCAGCAGCACATACATGTACATGTGTGAGCTGTAGGAAATTAAATCAGACTGATTGTGGTCGTTTTGTGTCTGTACAAACATTTACACACCTGTTTCTCGTCAAAACAATATTTGAATCTTGATATATACTATGAAAAAAAAAAACTAAAATACAGTGTAACAAATAGAAAAAAAAATGCAAAAAACATTTTTTGGTGGGGTTTCTATAACAATTGTAATGTTGTATGATTGTAAACTAGATTTAGCGTCAATCCCATTTAGTTTTTTCCCATTGAAAACACATCGTGTCTCCACAGACTGAGAAAAACAGAGCAGCTGATGGTATCAGCTCTGGACATGTATGTAATTTCTAGGCCATGGTAGATTATGGTGGAGAGTATGGATCCATTAAAGAAGCAGAGACTTAATGATCCTGTTTGTTGGGCAGCTTCCGCTCGTTGGTTCTTATCAGTCCTGAGATCTGGGCTCCATTTGGACCTCCACGATGTCCCCTCCCTATACTGTACAAAGTTGCTATGGGACACGGAGAGCAGCTCCATACATTTACAATAAAACTTTAACGCAGAAATGGATGATTGTGACGTTGTATCAATATTTAATTTAATACATAATTAGATTTAATTCATTATTATTTGTTTTGCATGAAAAAAAGTCTAGTTGAACTCATTCAGTGTGAATGACACTTTCAATGACATCATTACACAGACCAGCAGAGAAGTCACAGGAAGCTGAATCTCATTGAGATTCTTCACATTTTTAGCTTCTCTTCAGTGCCACAGTTTTACAGTGAGAGTTGTCTCAATGTTTGTGGCTTAAACATAACTATAGACTTGTATCAATTAGTTCTGCATAATTTTCCATGGAGGTTAACAATAAAATGAAAGAACAACATAAAATATTTCAATCCAGTTGCAGTTTATTTGTTCTCATGTCTTATCACTGCATATTCTAATTTCACTCTCACTCACTCATTTTCTACCGCTTTATCCACTAGGGGTCGTGGGGGGCGCTGGTGCCTATCTCCAGCTAACATAGGGCGAGAGGGAGGGTAGACCCTGGACAGGTCGCCAGTCCATCACAGGGCCACATAGAGACAGACAACCATTCACTCTCACATTCATACCTACGGGCAATTTAGAGTGTCCAATTAACCTAGTCTATTCTAATTTCACTTCAATGCAATTTACTTTAAGTTCATTCTGTTACTGCTTATTTTACCTCATTATTGTTCTGTCAATATAATTGTATTCATTGTTATTTAACAGCCTAATGGAGCTTCCCTGAAAATGTTTCTCATGCCGGGTTTAAAATAAAATAAAAAATAGCAGTACAGCTTTGTTTTTTTATCTTTTGGATTTCTAAATAAAAAGAAAATCGCACCAAGCTTGTAAAAAAGCAGGTTTAAACGGACACGTATATACTCAATGATTTGTTTGGTTTTTAAAATTCAAGGACACTGCCACATTGGATGGAATTTAACACTGAGATTCAAGACAAAAACATCCAAAAAAAAGACACACAGTGACTAACAAGAGGCATAAATGGACACAAAAATGTTCACAAAGAGACACATGACTAAAAAAAAAAAAGAGTCGAAATGGCTAGACTAGTCTGACAAAAGACAACTAAAAAACATGAAAAGACAAAGACAGATACACAAAATGACTATAAAAAGCTTACAAAAAGACAAAAATGACAACAAAGAAACTCAGAGTAACTAAGAAACAACTCAAAATGGCTACAAAATTACCACAAAGAGAAACACAGTGGTCACAAAAATTCAGAATTCGGGGGAAAGAGGTATAGTGCTTGTGTTTATACAGTAACTGCTGAAAACTCCTCCACAGTCCCTGTTCATGACCTTTGACCTCACTCTGATTATTGCGTCTCTTATTTTTGAAAATCTTCAAACGTTCACGACTTGAAATATCTTTAGAGCACTAGGGCTCTCGCACCTACATGAGATTCACAGTGAGAGACATTCAAGGACAGAGAAGAAGAAAAACCTCCCACCTGTTTCCTGTTTATTCACCTAAAACAGAGAATGAGAATGAAACTATCTTAGAGAGGGTTTTCTGTCATAATGATGAGGCTGGAGCAGAAACAGCTCAGAGCCATGATCATTTATTCACCATCATCATCCCTGGCCAAAACATGATTCTAATATGCAAGAATCATTCCAGAGTTTGTGTTTTATAACGAGACTTACCATAATTCACCAGTGTGCATTTAAAGCAGGACTCCTTTATGATATTAAATAAAGCTAATGCTTTATGTCAGAGCTTGGAGAGGAGCCAGAATGGAAGCATAAAACAGCTGCAGAGAAGCTGCTGCTGCTGGAGCTTAAATTGTGTATTCATTATATGTCACAAAATGTATTTCCGTCCAGTGTTGCACCACTGCGCAAAGCCTTCTCCAGCACATCCCAAAGATTCTCAATGGGGTTAAGGTCTGGACTCCGTGGTGGCCAATCCATGTGTGAAAATGTCTCATGCTCCCTGAACCACTCTTTCACAGTTTGAGCCCGATGAATCCTGGCATCTTGGAATATGTCCGTGCCATCAGGGAAGAAAAAAAAATCCATTGATGGAATAACCTGGTCATTCAGTATATTCAGGTAGTCAGCTGACCTCATTCTTTGGACACATAATGTTGTTGAACCTAGACCCAACTGCAGAAACTCCAGATGATTGTCACATTTCTTCCTCGAAGATGATGGCTCCCCACTATCCTTCCAGTTTTTAATAATGCGTTGGACAGTTCTTTACCCAATTTTTGTAGTTTGTACAACCTCTTGAGACGTTTTCTCTGCTTGATGCAGAGACCTTTCTCAAACATCTTTTCCACGACCACAGGATGTGTCTTTCAACATAGTTGTTTAAAAAACGAGAAACTACTCATTGCATCACTTGGGGTTAAATAACTTGTTGGCAGCTGAAAGATAATTGCCCAGGCAGTAATTATCCAATAGGATTACCTATTTGCTTGGTTAAATCCATGTGGCCACTTTTTTTGGCCAGGCAGTGTATGTAACACAACAACTGAACAGTTTTTTAAAGAACAGAGCTAGGATAACGGTTTGCTCTATGGTTTTTGTGCTAAGCTAAGATAAGAAAAGCTAAGTTAAGCTGAGGGGAACCATTATATTATATCTGAATCCAGGTCTGACTTATTGATTCCAAATCTTTTCTAACTTTCTAGTTTCTTTAAACTAACCAACCAAAGTGAATCAAACAACTACAGTGAACCCAGTAAAAAAACAACACTTAGGCTACCAACCAACATCCAACCAACAACAGTAACCCAACCAAACAAAAAACAACCAACAATCAACATCCAACCAACAACAGTAACCCAACCAACCAACCAAACAAAAACAACCAACAATCAAACAAACAAAAAACACCGACCAACATTCAAGAAAAATGTCCCAACTAACCCACAATCAACCAACCAAACAAGCAAAATCATCCAACCAACCCACTAACCAAGAACAATGACCCAAATAACCAACAATCAACAAACCATCTAACTAAACTAACAAACAAAACCAGCAAACAATCAATCAACCAACCAACAACAGTGACCCAACTAACCAACAGAACCAAAGTAACAAACAAAACCAACCAACATCCAAACAATCAACCCTCATTTGTATTAAACTTTTACATAAAAATAAAGGAAATAAAAGCCTTGTGCATGTGTCGAAGAAGATGATTTTAACTTTAGAAGGTTAGTATCCATGTCCAGGTTAATGTCCAGGTTCAGGTCCAGGTCCAGAAGTATCAGGAGTGAGTCGAGTGTAAACCTGATGTTAATAAAACAGCTGAACCTACACATTCTGTACATACATAATATCATTTCCTCCACCAGCAGCTGAAGGTGAGAAGATTATGAGACATTCCTGCTGTTGACCTCAACGCCCATCACCTCCATACATGGACACGAGTGAACGACATGTAAACACAGCACTATTATACTGCTGTTATTTCATTCATTCTTTTAAATTACACGTGAGGTTTAACAGGGATGTTCCCAAATAACTCACCGTCTCTGTACACACTACACCCAGCGCTACAACACACACACCATATTCTGTACAAAACTCTGCCTGCTACAAATTATAGGATAATTCAACCATGACATGCCTGAAAGAAATGTGTGAATGTGTGTGGGCAGTTGGTGTCAAAACATCTGAGTGACTGGCAACATTCATGCAAAACACCTGAACACACATGAAAGAACCTCACAATGACTACAAAGGAAAAAAAACCAACCACAAAGAGATGAAAAATGACAGAAAAGAGCGATAAGCACCACAAAGAGACAATAAATGAGCAGAAAGAGACAGAAAATTACATTAAAGAGATTAAAAATGATCACAAATATGCAAAAGGAGCCCATAGATAAAAAAAAGGACTGTAAAGATTTAACTTGACCACAGAGAAACACAAAATGATCAAAAGACTGCAAAACTATCACAAAGAGGCACAAAATGACCAAAAAAGAGATGAAAAATACCACAAAGATTTTAGAAAAACAACTGTAAAGTCTCAGACACAAAATGACCAGAAAGGAATTAAAAATTACCATCAAAAAAGACACAAAATGACCCGACACTTGCAATGACCACAAAGAGACAAGAGACGGCTCACACAAATGCACAAGTGAACGTTGACTGTGTTGGTTTTTCTTCGCGGTTCAAATTCTTTTCAAGGAAGATTTTTTGGTAAATTTCAGAAAGTGTTGAAAGTGAGAGAAGAAGTAGCACTTTGACGTTTCCCTGAGGTCATTATTTGCTATTATTTCGCTGAGCAGATGTGTAATTTACAGCTTTTAACGACACACACACACACACACAGAGTGTGTGTTCCTGGGTTGACGATGATTAAGTGTTTAATGTCCGCTCTGGAGGAAGTGCAGGATTACACTGATGGATTTGCAGCAGCACTGAGCAGATTATCAGATCTGAAGTGATCCACGTCTGATCCCTGTTTTATTACAGCGGCTCTGTGTCAGCACTCAATGCTAACAACGTAGCCTCAGGGGAGAAAGAAACTTTGACATACTCCCTTTGCTGTACACAAACAACCACAGACAGTGATGCTGCCACCACCAGGACATAATGGAAACAGCAACGTTAAATCGGAACACTAATAGAGAGGGTTTTTCACTTAATTTGCTGCTTTCAATTTACATTGTAATCCCATGTTGGGGTGGTGAGATTGCCCTGAGTCCAAATTTAAAATCTCAGGTCAGGGAGTGTTCCCTCTTCGGAAAGAGGAACTCACCCCATGAACTCAGAAATTCTGAGTTCAAGCTATAAATGGAACACAGCATAAAAGTAAGTGAAATTTGTTCCACCTTTTTATCCATGTGTAGTGTCCGCGATGGGACATCGATAACTGATTTCGTAAATCTAGCTGGAAGCAGCGAGAAAAACCTGAAAGACCAAAACAGGAGAAAGTTTGGCTGACGTAAAACTTAAACCAAGTTTACAAACTCAGACGTTCTCAGATCAGGACTTTAGCAGCCGCATAGTCACAGAGAAAAATCCCTCGGACTCAGAAACATTAAAGTCACAGTGAGTCTCGTGAAGACGACGTGAGCCGGGAACGCAATGCTAATGAGTTCAGACCAATAAATGATCACAGTCATTAGTGATTCAGACAATAATGGCGGAAAGTAAAGAGATCATTACGTTAATGGTTGAACGCACTCAGCGTGAACAATCATTAAAATAAAATCAGCAGAAGTAAGATGGAGAAGATAATGAATAATGAAGAGCGACATCATCAGCTCGCTAACACTCAATCATTCATTCATCTCACCAGAAAATTAGAGAACAGATGCAGATAAAATAAATCATGAGTTGATTGATTTCTCACAGCAATAACAATAATTGTTTCATTAATTGTTAGTGTAGTTTCTTACCTTTATTTTAAACGTTTTAAACTCTTCTGTTAGCCAATCAGGAGAGAGCAGCAGGATAATCATGTGTTCAAACCTTCACAGTTAGTGTGTTTCTCTGCAGGTGTTAAATCGTTCTCACCCAGCAGATGTTTTAACTTTATCCTTGAAGAATGACTTTAACAGCTGTTAGTTAACACTGACGATTTAAACAGTGTTAATTTTACTCTTCACTTTTCCACTGACAGTTTTTTTTTATTCTGCAGCTTGTCATGTTACTAATAACATGTTTTTGTATTAGTTTGGCAATTTCCATGCAGGGATGCAAGACAACTGCAAAGAGATGCAAAACAACTGCAAAGAGACTCAAGAGACAAAACAACTGCAAAGAGATGCAAAACAACTGCAAAGAGATGCAAAACAACTGTAAAGAGATGCAAGAGACAAGACAACTGCAAAGAGATGCAAGACAACTGCAAAGAGATGCAAGACAACTGCAAAGAGATGCAAGACAACTGCAAAGAGATGCAAGACAACTGCAAAGAGATGCAAGACAACTGCAAAGAGATGCAAGACAACTGCAAAGAGATGCAAGACAACTGCAAAGAGATGCAAGACAACTGCAAAGAGATGCAAGACAACTGCAAAGAGACGCAAGACAACTGCAAAGAGATGCAAAACAACTGCAAAGAGATGCAAGAGGCAAAACAACTGCAAAGAGATATACTGGAATTATGTATATAATGTAAAGCAGTTTTTCTCTGTGGTCAGGTTTTGTTGGTATTTCTGACTCATCATTGTCACTGATCAAACAAACCTGAGCTGTGACAGATTATCACAGATTACCACAGCTCCACTGGAACAAACACAGCAGAGACAAGAGACACACCCACACACACACACACAAGAACAATAAGAACGTGTTTGTCAGGAGTGGATTTAACTGCAGATTCAGTATCTAAACACTGAATTACAGCCGTTTCACATCAACACACACAGTAAGCAGCTTGTGTGTGTGTGTTTTTACACAGTCTTTAAACGTCTCTGAAGCAGGTATTTGTTATATAATATTATTTTCTTATTTTTGTATTTTATTTTGCTCTAATATTTTTATAGGCATTTGATACCCTTTTTTTATGTGTCTGTGTGTATATGGAAAAACATCTCATAAAGAAATAACCTATATCATTATCAAATAATCTGCAGTATCGGATTAAAAATCTGTCACTTCTTCTCAGTCGTACAACAACAGGAAACAGAAATGTGTGAAATGACTGTGTCTTCCATCTTTAAACCACTTTCATCTTATGCACGCATGTGTGAGTGCGTGTGTGTGTGAAAACAAGTCAGGATCAGCTGGTGAAAAGGTTAAAATGAATCGGTCTGTGACAGATTTACACTGAGAGGAGTCTGACCTATGAATTACAGGATGTAACCCCGTGACCCTTGAACCCTAAGTCTCAGCATAAGGATGTTGCAGAGGTAAACATCTTGTGCCAAAGTCCTGTTTTACATCATAAACTAAACCACGCACACACAGACACACGCACGCACAGCAGTTTGTACAGGAAAATGTGAGTAAAAGCTTCAGCGAAGAGCAAAAATCCAGTGAAAATCCGTGAATTAGTTTGAAAAGTAAACACGTGATTGGTCACAGTCTTCTAGTTTCGCTGAAACTTCACTGATCTCACAGGTTTATGAAACCCCTGCGAGTTAAAGGTGAAAAATAAAGTCTAGACTATGAACACAGGACGGGTCATGGGTCCGTGGCCCCAACAGACTCACAGAGACAGATTCGGTTCTGTTTCATGTTTGAATGTTAAAGGACGTGAAACAACAACAGAAGCTTAAAAGCAAAACTAAGACTAACACAGAGACAGACAAAGTGAAAAATGAACATAGAGAGCTGAAACAAAATAAAGACAAGAAGAAGAAATGAGCCGAAAACAACAGGTAAAATCATCAGAAAGACACAAACCAGTTACAGGCGTTAAATCATGTCCCTGTCATGACGGATCACAGCAGAAGGTCCAGGTTCGGATGCTTCCTGACGGCTCCTGACCTTCAGGGGGCCAAAGAGCCGCACCATGAATTCTCCTGTAGGACAGTAACAAGGTGGAGTGACAAGATGCAGGAGAACCAAAAAAACAGCTATAATTTATTACTGACAAGATGAACAAACCAAAATAATAATAATAATAATACCAAGTATGATGAGACATAATCGACTACAAAAGCTCACAAAACAACCACAAAGATGTAAAATATCAAAAAATAACAGACAAAATTACAGAAAGACAAAAAAAAACCAACCACATAATTAAAATAAAGAAATTATCTTTTTTTAAGTGAATATTTTCACATTTTGAATCAGGATGAAGACATATTTCTGTATCAATATTTTATTCCACTTTTAATTTGTAATAAGTTTTTCTGTCTGTAATTTTAATCCTCTTGAGAAGAAATAAACTGTTCAGTGCATTTAGCCTAATTTCCTGCTACTATTTCTATTCAACCTCAATCTGATTTGGTGTAAAATATTAAAAATAATTAAAAAAACACAGAACACAAACACAGAAATATTACTAAAATCTCACTGAAAACAAATTATTTGTCCCGAACTACAGGAGGAAACACAACTATTGCTAAAAGTTGAACATATTGTTTATCATATTTACATTTGATTTCATTTTTTCCATTTTTTTTAAATTATTTTAATAGTTTGGTTAAATGTTCACATTTAATATATTTATTTATTTTCTGGAATAAGCCTTTAATGGATGTTGGTGCTCTGTGTAAACCTGCTGCGATGGAAGCATTTGACAGAAACTATAACATCTCCTTTTCTCTCCAACATTTAACCATCGCTCTTCTTGCGAAACCTCACATTAGAGATGTTGGACAGTGTCCTCTCTCTCCTCATCTCCCACCTCAGTAAACTGAATTAACATTGTGTTAATTAACACAACCTCCCACAGTGTGTCGTCCACTCACTTTGATTTATTAGATTTTAAAATTGCATTTTCCTAATCTAAATGAATGAGGCTGGGAAAGGACAACAACACACAAAGATGATTAATATCTGTTACAAGATCATTTATTGTTTGTTTGTACTTTGATCAGTGCGCGGAGTCAATGTGAGAGGGTCATATCGATAAATCAAATATTGAGTCCTTTATCTGCTTTATCTCACAGCTTGACACACTTTTCTAACTGGAAACTGAAGTTGTACGACTCACTCCCCCACACCAAAGTCCATAAAATCAGTGATTTTAACATCACAGCACACAGATGTTGCTGATCCACTGCTGCCTCCATTATTAAGTTAAAATGTGTTATTGTGCAAAATTCTGTGTTTAAAATCATTCATTCAGATTTACCTCAGTGACACAAACTGATCTCACAAGGCAGCAGTAGACCATCAGCTCCTGTGTCCCTGTGAGCTAAAATGACTGATTTTCTCTATGGACTTTGGTGTGGGAGAGTGAGTGGTTTACAAACTTTGGTTTGCTATTGGAAAAGTTTGTCTAACAGTGAGATGAAGACATGAACATATTCTTAAGATATTATAGACTTAAACTGACAGAGTTTATTAGCTTATTTCATTGTTATCTGTTGGTACAAATTAAAGACAGCACAATACCAAGAATGCTTGATACATACTGCGGTTGCAAATGGTTATCCATTTCTTTGAATACATAAATCTGTGAATAAATAAAAACCTAACTATGTGAACGAAAAACAGAGGTTTTTTTCTGCATGAAATTGCAAAAGTAATGAAAAATTTAACGATGTGGAAACCTGTCACTTTTTCATGGTCAAACAGCTTCACACCGTTCCTCTGTGATCTGATTTTAATTCAGTGTCAAATAATGGAGGAGCAGCTGCTCTCAGAGTGAGGGATTTAAACTGAAAATATACCGTAACGAACACAATTGGGGAGTAAATGGAAGAGGTTACATGAGGTCGGCACCATTAATTTAAAGAAAATGAGAATGAAATGCAGCTGCAGCGCGAGGATGTGGGGTCATGCGTGCAGGAAGTGTGGAGGAATGCGTCCAGAGGGCATTCACTCAAGCAGACAAACTCGCTGAGCTCATGTTTACCTGTGTTTTTGTTTACTCAGTATCTCCAGCACCTCATTTATGACCTCTGACCCTGGACACACACACACACACACACACACACGTTTCAGCCCTGCAGCATCTTTAGCATTCGTTGCTGCCGCTACATCCCATCAACACACACCTGCTCACCTGTTTCTCTTATCTTCACATCATGTTTGTCTCTTCCCACTCACACACATGTTCACGTTTACATGTGTCGTTGTCATCAGCTCCTTGTTAGTGTGTCTATTTTAGTTTGGGTGTTTTTGTGACCTTTTGTTTTTTACCTGTTTGTTAACGTGTGTTGCGGTGAGTGTTGTTGACAGCTCTGTCTGTCAACAACACTTTGTTTCAGACAGAGCTGTCTTTGTTTCACATGTTGACAGTATCTACTGCTTTATCTCGCTGTTGGACAGACTTTTCCAACATGGAAACGGTTTGTAAAGCACTCACACTTTACTTCTTGTTTCTCATTCCGATCACACTGTTTTGGGGCAACGGGAATCAGGAAGGTTTCACTACGACCTTCTTCTTCTTTGCTCAAAGTTATTTAATGACTCCCTCTGATAGGCAAAAGTTTGATGTGTGGTGCAGTGCGAGAGACAGGTTGGAATAAATTTGAAGCGTGATTTAAGAACTTTAAACTGTGGAGGGCAGCATTGCACCTCTCAGTGTACAGCTTGCCAAAAAATATTATTAGAAAAACTTGAGGAAGAAGAATGTGAAGAAGAACAACAACTTGAAGAAGAAGAATAACCTGGAGAAGAAGAACGACAAGAAGAACAACAACTTTGGCTGGCGTTGAAGGACCAAAATGTGGCGTAGAATTTATCCGTCACATTTCAACCAATATCTTTTACAGTTCTCATTCAAACAATGCCAAAGTCTGCACTGCATACACTGATGCCCTTAGTAAGTCACAGTGAAGCCTGTCAAATGAACTGTTGGACAGTTATGTGATTAAGAGAGATGCAGATGTTTGTTGAATTAATAAAAACACACTTAATCCTACTAGTTTGGTACAGAGGGAATGTTAGTCTATTTTCAAACGCTGCAATCAAAACCTGCTCCTGGATTTTCTGAAATAATTTGAATATTATTACATACAACAAGGCATATTTTTTAAATAAAAAAGAGTCACGGTAAACATTGGGAATGTAAATATGATGATTTGAAACGTTTGAATTTGAATGTTATCAATTCCTCCTCGACAAAACAATGACTTTTGAAGTTTGACATTTTGAAATAAAATTCTGAGGTGAATCAAGTCACAGAAAAATGAGCTCACACTCAAAATAAAGTGAAAAAACAATATCACTGTTTATGACCACTTTGCAACCAAACCGTAAAGTGATTATTAAAATGAGTTTCCTTGTTATTGTTTCACTGTCCATTAATGTCAAGAGCTTTTAAATTTGATATTTAATTTTGTGGGAGTTCAAGGGTTTTAGACCCAGGTCTGTAAATAACTGCAGGACCCACACGGAGATAAGTAACAATAGCTAGTGCAGCAGACTGACACCAAATACAGGCTGGGAAGTTTTCTGTAGCTGAACTCACTCAGAGCGTGAGAAACTAATTGATTTGACAGACGCCTTTTTCTCTCAGAGGAAATGCATTTCTTCGCCATCAAGAAAGAAACTAAGTGGTGACAAATCCTGCACAGACGATGCATGAAACCTCGTCTACCCACACGTTTCACTGTTTCACTGCCATGTTTGGAGTTATGTACATTGTGCATTTCTACTCGTCTTTGGTCAAATATGAGAAAAGCTCTTGAAGAATTTGGTCTGTCCTTGAAATTCATGTGTTTCTTTCTGAAAATACATTTAATACTTTTTAAAAACATTTTTAAAGAGATTGATGGAAGAAAATAAAATAAAAAAAATAAATGTTTTCAGCTTGATATTTATATCTCTTATATTAACTTGTACTTATGTGGAACAAGTGCTCATTAAAGCAAACTCATATTATTCTCTACTATATATGACAACAAATGACTGATATAAAGACGTAATTAAATGCCTATTAAATTTCTCAATGTTGATGCTACGTACACGGGTATATTTTTATTGTAAATACACGTCTCGATATTAGATATTTATATAGTCTAACATGACAGTAGCTGGAATAATAAAGAAGCTGGAAAAGAGAAAAGTTATTAAATGTGAAATCATATTGTGTTTGTCCACATGAGGGGAAGTAAAAACACTAATATTGGTTTTTAAAGTAAAAAATCCAGAGTTACAGACATTCTAGGTCTATTTTCAGATAATAACGAGTTCACATTTTGTGTTGGTATCACATCTATCAGATCATTTTTGAGAAATTTTGTGTTTTCCGATTTTGACTGAAAATGCTACAATGGCAGTGCATGGGGCATAAAATTACGTCAAGACAAATGGCTATTTTTAAAACCACTGTAAGGCTCAAAACAACATTTACTTCTGTGGTACACCCTGGACAGGTCGCCAGTCCATCACAGGGCCACATAGAGACAGACAACCATTCACTCTCACACGGGCAATTTAGAGTGTCCAATTAACCTAATCCCCAATTAACCAAATCCCCAAATCTGCATGTTTTTGGACTGTGGGAGGAAGCCGGAGTACCCGGTGAGAACCCACGCACCACGGGGAGAACATGCAAACTCCTTGCAGAAGGCCCCTTGTTCTTTCACAACATCATGCCAGAAATTTTTTTCTTCTGATTTTAAATCAAGTGAGTTAAGCAAGTTTTGCGTCATGCAAACATTTTCGGTCTCCACCTTCTCATGTCAGACAAATATGGCTCTTTAGCTGCTAAATACTGGTTTAGAGGACTATGGAAAAAAAAATGTATGTAATTATCAACCAAACTGCGAAATTTACGAAATCTGCAGGCTAACAAGTCTGAGTCAAATAAATCTGACATGCCCTTGCATCATGTCAAAACAAAGTTAAACTAGTTTAGTTTGTGTTTGAGTCAGTGATCTTACTTTTTATCAGTTATCACTGTCACGGTAGAATTTTCTCTTTCTGCAACTTCTCTGGCTCGACATTTTGCCCCCAGCACTGTGGTTGATTTAGTGTTGAATAACTGCTGTATTTAAAAATCCAAAGTGGACCTGGGGAGATAACAGAGAAACACTGCAGACTGTTTGGTCCATAGTGAGAGCTAAAGCTAAGGAGAATTTATTTAGTCTCATTTGCAGGAAATGGCCACATCTGTGAGTAGTGATGGCTCAGTGGGTCGATACCAATGACCCACCTGGTACAGACTGATGAGCCTAGCTCAGGGAGAACCCTTATGATCTGACCTGGAACAAAAACCTAATGATCAAAGACGATCGTTACCAGCAGGAAAAACAAACGTGACTCAGCTTTTGGCCAAAATGTGCGAGGTGACAAAGGGTCAGGATTGTGGTAATAAAATCAGGAATCGTCCACTTTGTCACTACAATCACCAAGATTTAAGCTAATGTACGACAGATGACATGTTGGATGAAATTAGACGTTAACAACGCTGAGTTGTTTACAGAGAAAAAATGTACAATATTCACAAAGGTCAGGATTCAGAGAAATGTCAAAATTATTCATCAAGCTCTGGTGACCTAGAGAAGCTACCTCCTGTCTTCGGCAGCTAAATAAAAACAAGGCTAGAAATTTTTATCACAAACATTTAGGTGTTTGTGATTAATCAAAGCCCAGAATTCTCAGTCTTTGAGATCAATTTTTGGGGATCCACCGGCCCAATAACGACACAAAAGTGTCATGTCCAATTTAAGATGAATAACTGAAGGTAATGTGTTTTGAGTAGAAAGGTCTGTTAAGACTTTTAAAAAGGAAAATTTGAGATTGAGAGAGTGAGATTAAATCCCGAGTGCTCTCTTCTAGCTCTGTTTTTGCTCTCCACCTCCCCCTGGAGGACATAATGTGTCATTTCAGCAGCTTTTAGAAAGAGAGAGAGTCAAAAACAATACCAGCATTCTGTTAACTTCATGTTTTATGTATTGTGGGCCATGTGTTTTGTGTGTTTATGATAAAATAAAACCAAACAGTGCGAGAAATGACCTAATGCTTGGTTTAACCTCATGGCGGCGCTGAGGAGGGGCTTGCTGGTGCATCAGCTCCCCCTATGGGAACATGAGCACCCCATGATTTTTTTTATCTTTGTCAGAGTTATACATAATATTTTTTTGTATGAAAATGTCACCAATCATATTATCAGTCATCTGAAATGTATTGAATTTTTTTGTGTGGAAAATGTGCAATATGCATATAAAATATGCAAGTCAGTTACGTATTACTTTAAAATGTAAATAGAAAGTGTTTGTGATGTATTTAAGTCAAGTATCTGTGTAGATTCTCATTCATCCAGGTCATGGTAGTCAAAGGAGTTAAGTTGTAAGCAACTGGACTTCTTTTTGGAGCTTGAAGACGTTTCACCTTTTTTTGATGGACATAGAGTATTTGAGTCTTAAGCTATTTTATTTGGAAAATTATCAAAATGTTACATGTCTTGCATTTTCTGTGTGTGAGAAAAAGAAATGTGAATTTTTGGACAAAGGTGTCATTAGAATCTAAAAAGTGAAAAAGCACAAATGTGCTCATGATAAAAGAGCTTTATCTAACGTGTTTGACCAGCATGCGACTGAGTTCTTATCAGAAACTGCAAGTACCAGTCTGGGTTATTTATCATTCTCTCAGGAGTGTGACAGGTTTCATAATCGCGACGTAATAAATCTGGAAGTCACCGACAGCAACAGACTATTAACCACCATTGTGCAACCACAACATTATGTAACACTATGCTCTGACTCAAGCACAAGCACTCGACATGAAAAACACCGACAGCCTCTGGGACGCGCTGCTTGCATATAGATTGAACATTAAGATTCTAAGTTGTTGCCTTGTAAGGCAGTGAGAGCGAGGAGTGATGGTGTGTTTTAACTCCAGTGCAAGAAGATAAAGTTCTGCCACCTGGGGGTGTATTTTATACCCAGTGAAATGCATCGTTTTTCCAATGGGCTCCAACACACATGAGCAAATACAAAGAACCAACCAGAAAAACTGGCAAACTGAAACTTTGACCATTAGATCAACAAAAACATTGAACAAATTACTAAAAAAGGAATATAAAAGTAAACGTAATATAGATATATAGTAATATAAATATAAGACAAAATGACTAAAGTCAAAATGACACATGAAAAAAACTGTCATGTTTCTTCTTAGACTTTCTCTAGACAAAGTTATGAAAAAATGTCAGATTTACTTATTATGATTATAATTATGAATCCTTTAGGTGGATTTATCTCCAATGTCCAGTGTGTAGGTTGCAAACTATGGTGGCCTTCATGTACCAGAATCAGGACAAACCAGGGAGTGATCTTCTGTTTGTTGAAACAGACTTATAAAATAGGCAGCAAAAAAAACACAAGTTTACATACAGTAAATGTGGCAAAGACAGAACGGTGTTGTCAACTTGTTTGTTGTGTTGTCGCTTGATTAATGATGTATATTTTTTTGTTAGTTAATGCATTGGTATCATGTGGGAGGAACCGTTTTTCTTTGCGTAGTAAGCTTCCATGTCAAAACACTGTCTGTTTGGGCCATTGTTGAATCAAAATAAAACCTTTTTTTAATTTGAAAGCAATTCTACACTTACTACAACATACTTATGACAAACATAAACATACTTATCTCAACCCTCCTACATTTAACACACTGGAAAATCAAGGTTTTTTTTTTTTTTTGGTCGAGTGTGTTTACAGATGTGTATTTACAGTGAACAGTACACAGAGGTTTGTAATGAAGTCTGCTTCTAAAGGCTCCCACGAACTTTGCTGCCTCTGCTGCATCTGTAGATCGTGATGATAAGTCAGGAAAGTACAATAACTAACTTCCTGTTTTTCTAGCGTCTGAACGCAGCTGCCTCTCTCCCCCCCCCCTTTTTTTTGGCCACAGTTTTAAAATAAAAATAAATAATCCTGTTCATTTGAAATTACAAAAACTCACTATTAAGTGCTGTTACAAAGGACATAATCCTTACAGCAAATCCTTGTTGGCCAATCAGACAACAGACAAACTAATGCTGCGTTCCATTTACATCGGAAGTCAAAAGTCGGAGCTGGGAGTGACGTAGTCTTGTGGCTTTGAACTGAATCACTGACTGAACCGATTTTAACTCACAGTTCAGCTGAGCTATGTTGCAACAGACACGGCAGCAGCGGGCGGGCGAAAATGATTCTTCAAGGCAGACAATCTCTTGAACGAGTCAGTCAGTCAGTGAACATCCATGTGTAACAAATACATTAAAAAAGCAAACATTTCTGTGATTATTTAATGCAAGATTGATTTTTTAAAAAATAAAAAGTACTGCACTCTGATCTTGCCACCTTCCATAATTTCGACAGCATGTTGAAACCTACAAAACAGCGGGCTGAGACGTCCCAGGTTCTCTCACTGAGTGGAAACAGTATGTTTCCTGGTACATGAGGTGATGCATTCATTGAACATACTGGAAGAATCCGCGCACCTCGTGTAGTGGGTTCAATGAGTAAATGTGCATCCTGGGTGATTCGGCAGCTTCATCTTTTCTTTTTTTTTTGTGAACAAATATTTTTAATAAACAGATTCTAATGATTCAGTACACTGAAAAGAACTGTTTCTCTGGAAACTGCTGCTTGGAAGTCAAACGTATCTCAAAGTAGCCATCATTAGCAACACCAGTCAAAAACAACATTCTACAAGGTATTTTGTGCAAACACCGTAGCAACGTGTCCACCAATAGAAAGTTAATGATACCATGAGTACAACTTATTTACTGTGCAACAAATAAGACTTAAGTGTGATTAATGGTAAGGTAGTAATATGTTTTTCTTATTAATGCGAGTGGCAGCCACCTTGGAATCCATGTTGGGCTTTGTGAGGTTGCTCCAGTTTTCCAAGTTGGAAATTCCAACTCCCGACTACAGTGAACACGGATATTTGCGCTATTGCAAAAAATTAACATATAAAAGTACAAAAAAAAAAAAAAAGATCAGTCACTGTTTTCACTGATAAACTTAATTGTAATTTGCAAATAACTTGCTATCAAGAATTGAAAGAGTCCAAAATCAGCAGTTTGTTCAGCAGAAAATTAAAGACTGCAAAGATTTTTTGAGCAGCAAAAAATTACAGCCAAACATACAGACAGACAGACAGACACTTGTGGTGGTTTTAAGTAAATAAGTCAGCAATTTCTTAAGTTTTTAAGGAAAACTGCAGCTGTGAAACGTCCTGCATCTCAGTGAGGTGGTTTGTTTTCTCAATCCATGCTGAGAAAACAAAAACTCTTGTCTGCGAGTTCGAGAGGTTATCATCATGTAAACACACCGATGCTGCCCAAATTCTCACACCACCTTCATCTCCACACACACACAAGGTCAGGCTGAACACAAGGTTAAATTAATACTCAGCAGAGGGAGAGGGTTTATTCCACATATTCAAGGTTATTATTTATTAAATGTTAATTAAATGGACATTTTCAATTTAATGGACATTATGGATGTTTTTTCACGCTGTGGGACTGAACTTCATCGTGTTTTCTGCTGAATTGTGATGGGACAATACACGATATCACTTGACATATAAACGGATTGTGGTGAATTTCTCTTATCGTGATAATCCTGAATGGAGATAAACATTAACATCTCACGTGACTGACTTGAAAATCCTGTCTAACTCACCAACATACAGTCCTTGTGATCTACTTTCAATGTGCCACCAGGGGAAGCTGCATCTTTACTCATGACTTGGTATGATCTTATTAAATTAATATTAAATTAAATTAATTAAATCAAACATTTGCTTCATCTAAACTGCAATTCGTAGATTTGACATTAACACCGGTTATTTTTTCCAGAGATATCACCTCCCAAACCTTCCAATAACACTGAAAACCTTCATTTTCAAAAACAATGATAAAGCTAATATAACAGTTTACTGAGGTTCACTGAGAGCTGTTACATTTAGCTGTTTCTGTCATCAAAATATTTTAATTGCCTTTAAAATAACAGATTTCACAATTTTTAAATTAAAATAATGGAGATATATTCAAATAAAATAACTTAAAAATAAAGAAAATAGCTGTTTCTTTCAAAAAAGGATTTTCTACACTGTCACAATATTATCAATTTTCCCCATCTGTAGAAAAATCACTTTTAGTAATAATAAACCTTACTTATATATCATTTTTGAACAATGCTAAGTGTTAAACAATCAAATGAAACCTAATAGAGTATGGAGCAACAATGACATTAGTACATAAAAACAAATAAGAATGACACCATAAAAAGTATAAAACAAGTAATAAGGAGGTTAAAATAGTCAGAGTGGCAAAATAGAACCAAACTAATTGTGTTTCAGTTAAAGGAAACGTGAATTTATGTTTGTCTGAAATTATCCTTGAATATTCTGTAGTTTACATGTTGAGGATTGGGTTCCCCGCAGCAACAGACACTGATCTATATTTGTTGACTGGTGGGTGGGAGGGAGAGGTAAAGTGAGTGTGTGTGTGTGTGTGTGGGGGGGGGGGGGGGGTTATAAGAGCC